>CM053783.1:73459372-74059372 GCA_028749045.1 Cupressus sempervirens
ATTCTCCTACCTTGTACTACATTAGTTTACTTCACCCACATTCACATCAGCCATATTTAAATTCTATGTTTTCTAATTGCCTTTTCTTCTAGCATTCACTTGCATAATGCCCAAATTTATGGCAATAATAACATTCTATCTTACTCTTGTAAGAGTTGTAGTTCTTCTTACCTCCTCTAGAGTTATTTTGAGATTTTCTTGCTCCCTCTTTATTGTCTACTCGTCCTGAGCTTTCTCCTCCAACATTCCTTTTTTGGAGTTTCCATGACCTCTTTTTCTAGAGCCTCTACCCGAGCCATTTCTTCCTCTCCCCCCACCTCTTTTATTGGGCTGACCTTTGAAGTCTTTCTCTTCAGAAGATGTTGTTGATCTATTAATCCAATGCTCATGGGTTTGAAGTGTACCCATAAACTCATCCATTGTCAAAGTAGTGAGGTCCTTTGCCTCTTCAATGGTCATCACAAGATTATCATATTTTGGAGGCAAACTTCTCAATATCTTTTCAACTATTCTCTGCTCCTCATAATCTTCTCCATTTGATTTCAATTGGTTTATCAAACCAAAAATCCTTAAGCTAAAGTCTACAATAGACTCGTTATCCTTCATTTGAAGGTTCTCAAACTCCCTCCTAATCATATGTAGCTTTACTACACAAACTTTATCAATCCCTTTGAAATTTGTCTCAAGGATAACCCATGCTTCATTTGAAGTTGTTGCTATCTTAGAAAAAAATGTTTCTATCATGGCTATCTCAATCAAGATTAATGATTTTGCATCCCTTATTCTTGACTCCTTCACCTGAGTCATTTAATGGTTGCTGAGGGCAGTATTTAATGTTGGGTCAATTACATCATTGAACCCATTTATCTTGAACTCACACAAGTCATTTGCAACCATAATAGTTCTCATCTTCTTTGCCCAAGTCTAATAATTTTTTCCATTAAAGGATGGTGGTTCCTACCAAGTCTTTCCTACATCTCCAACCATGTCTCCTACACAAAAAACTTCAACACCTGGAAAAATTCCCAAACTCACAATGATGTGGGACCTAATGGCTCTAATGCCATGTAAAAAAATCAAAATTTCACAAAACTTGTTGGAGCAGTCAAGTTGCTTGGCAAGGTAAGTTTTTGAAATAGAGCAATGTTGAGTTGCTTAACAACAAAGAACTAAGTTACTCAATCACCAAAGGGATCTTGGTAGACTGAGAACTCAATAGAGATAGAGATCAAGTTCCTTGGTCAATGGGAGGCGAGTTACTTGGCTCAAACACAAGCTAAGTGTTGCAAAGGGAAACAACAATAGTCTAGAAAATGCATAAAAAAAGTTAATGGTTTCTCCTTTATTTTGCCAAAAACTACTAACATGCACATTAGAATGTGTCAATGGATACAAGATAAAAACACAATATATTTGAGATTGACAAGTATGCTTGCTTGCTTTCAATTAACTGAATCAAATTGATAAAAATCTAGAGAATGAACTACAAACTCTAGAAGAACAAAATATCTAAATAATTAAAACAAACTTACAATAACGTATGGCTACATAAAATAAGCATGGAGCAATCACTTCTCATACATGACAAAACATTACTTTCACAAAACTCAGAAAGTCAATCCCACATGTTGCTACTACACACTAACTCTTTATGCTTCTATTGAACTCATCTCTTTTCTTAAAAATGTCTAGGATCTGTCTTATGGAATGAAAGAACATTCCCTCCTTTTTTCATTTTCCTTCTCACAGATTTTCCTCCTCATTTTCAAAATTCAAACTCACCTACTAGTATTAAATGTGATGTATGTTGGAGTTGCAAACTATCAAACATGGTAGGTGGGTACACTGAAGGCTCATGGGACAACTAGAAAAACATTAAATATTCCAACATGTACATCTTATTTCATAATTGAAATTGACCTTTTGACTGCATGCAATCAAATCTCTTAGAATATGCAAATGACTCTATGTTGCTATGCACATTCCCATTTATTGAGCCCTTTGTTGGAATGTGAATGTATTTGAATAGTCCACAAACCTTATAAATTCTTCCAAATCCCATGTGTGATTTAATTTTTATTCATGTATAATACTTACCAACTTGAGTTCCTTTGCGTAAATCACATCATCAACAATGGTCCTCTCTAGATCATATTTCAATTCAACTATTTGTCAAATAGTAGGTTCTTTTTCATCTTCTATGTACTCTACATTTATCTACAATCATTGCATCAAATATTTGACATGAAATTCCTTGTACATGTTTTTTGGAGCTCCTCTTATGTGCTTATTGCCAAAGCAACATTTTCAAAGATAGATATTCATCTCCAATCAGATGATTTTGGTTTATTGCTTTGGATTTCTCGAAGGGTCTACAACTCCCAAATGCATCTTCATAACACCCGCGTGGACATCTATAAGAGTATTGTTCATATAATGGCTCCCATCAATTTCTATGAAGCTTTTTCCAACTATGCATCTTGATTCATGCCTAAGATTGTAAGTTGTCTTCATATTATGCCTTGATAGCAGTCCATAATCTATTCAAAGTATTAGTTCTACTTTCGATTTCTGTGTACATGATTTCCAAAGCCTTTTTTAGGAACATTTTTTTAGATTATATCTTCTAACTTTATTTGAAAGTTGGAGTTTGGGCTCAAAAGTCTGAGTTAGGATTTTGACACAACCTTGGGGTGGAATTCAAATCTCAACTCAAATTTTTGAAAAGTTAAGGTTTGGGGAGAGAGAGTAAGTATAGGTTCGAGGAGAGAGAGTGAGAAGGCTGATCATTAACTCCAACTCTCCAACCTTAACTTTTCTAGAAGGTTATGATTTTTGGAGAGAGAGTAAGTAGTTGTTACTTTGATTTTCTTTTCTTATTTAACTTAAAGTTTTGAAATATCGACCTGCTAAATACCAAGGCAATGCTCTTTTAATATTTTAGCTGATAGGCTATTTGTGGGAACTTTGTTCCTAAAAATTTAATTTTTTATGAAAAAGTTGTTAGTTGATTGGAAAAGTTGATTGTTTGGCCCATAAATTGCAAATCCTTCCCACTAGTTATTTATCAACCAGTTTTTTATCTCACTACACTTTTAACTCTTGGTTTTATAGTTATTAGTTGTTATCTCCACTTTTAACTATTGTTTTTCTTTTTCTATTTATTAGTTGGGATCTCCACATTAGTTCATATGTTGTGATTTTTATTCATTTAATTTTTTATTTTTAAAATTTATTTTAGTTTTATTTTTAAAATTATTTAAACTTTTTTATTAGTTTTTTTTTCCTTTAAATATTTTTTGATGGGGTTTTTTAAATGATTATTTTTTCATATTTGATAAATTTAATTTAAATAAGTAATATTTATTAATCTATTTAAAAGATTTTAGTATATATTATTTTATTTTAATTAAAAATTATTATTAATCTAATATGTTCACATAAGATTATATTTTAAATATTCACTTTTAACTATTGTTTTTCTTTTCTTATTTTTTTTTTTTTAAATTACTTGTGATCTCCTTATGTTGTGTCTCTATTTATTTAACTTTTGATTTTTAAAATTGATCTAAGCTTTAGTTTTTAAATTTTATTTTAGTTATTTTTTTAAGTATTATTTTTTCAAATTTTATAATTTATTTAGTCAATAGAAGAATACTTAGACACATCATTATTTTTTCATATTATTTTTTTGTATTTCTGTTATTAATTTTTCATAATATGTTTTATGAAGGAATTTTTTTTAAATGATTTTTTTTCATATTTGCTAAATTCAATTTAATTGTAAAATCTTGAAATTATTGAACATATTACATAAGCAATATTCAAATTTTATAAATATTGTAAATTTTATATCTACACTTTCATCTTCAACTTTTTAATTTTTTATTTTCATTTTTAAAAAAACTTGTATTTACATTATTTAGTGTTCATTCTACATTTTTCTCTTAAATCCCATCTCTATCCCCACACATGCTAGTTAAAATTATTTTTTATGAAGAATATTCTTGGGCAAAACAATAGGTTTTTCTTACCGCTTGAGAGTTTATAAAATGTATTAAATTTTAGAATTAATTTAAAAATTATGACTTTAACCTTTTACAAATAACAATTTTTCAAAATATATAGATAAACAAATTTCTAATTTTTAAAATAATAAATTGTACAAATATATTATAAAATAATAATAAAAATACTTAATTTAATTTAAAATTGTAAATATATATTAAAAAAATTAAATAAACAAGATTAATTAAAACTAAGTTTTACACTAAAGTAGAAAACATAACAGATATTTCAAAATAAGAATATCAAAAAGTAATTCTTAAATACAACTTCAACCATCAAAATTAAATATAATAGAGAAGATAGACTAGACTTCTATTTAGAATTTAGAATTACAAATAATTTCCACAAACTTAAATTGATGCAACATTAATCTAAAATCAATTTCTGGGTGAATCTGAACCTTAAGGCGGGAGGGTCAGAATGAGTCTAAAAAGAAAGGAGAAGGTACATTAAAAAATAGCAAAAATAATTAATAATTGGTTTGAAGTTGTGGTGTTCCTCATATTCTTCAATTCAAATGTACTAAAATATATTTATATAAATTAGTTTAATTTTAAAATTTTATTTATTATAATCATTAAACTAAAAGAGGGGTAAAAATATTATTGAATACCAAAGAGAGTAGAACAATAGAAGAAACAAAGAGAACTACAGAGCTTTATCTTGGTCCACAAGTTGAACCAGCATCTGAGATAAATCAAGGGGAAGCATCCTATGATCAATAATGTTCCAAGCTGGCCCATGCTCAGAGGCCCATTTAGCCAGACAATCAGCCACCTTGTTCCACTCATGAGGGATATGCATAAAAGACACATAATCCAGAGAATTGCATAACTGAATGATCTATTGAATAACTAGAGCCAAATGCCAATCCACATGCACAAAGTTCCTACTATTCAATAAATTCACAACCACTTGCAAGTCAGTCTCACATATTATTCTTTTCTAGCCACATTAACAACATTGTTCCACTACAAACAAGATAACCAGGGCTTCCATTAGGTTATTAGTATGGTAACCCTTGTATATAGAAAATAGAAACTAAATATCACCAGAACTATCATGCCCAACTCCCCCAATACTACCCAGAAGAAGCACCTCTCAAAGCCAAAACATCAAGTTCTTGTAGAGATTTGCACTCCCTAGAAGCCAATATCTGAGATAGTTCCAACCGATCCCCTAGAGAGCCACACAACGGCCAATCAAAATAATTCTTCCATCTGTAACCCATAGCAAGGCCTAGGTTATAAGCCTCTTTATAACGAGCCACCTGATTCCATCCAGCAGAAAGGAAGAAATCACAAAGAGATTGCAAGTGTGGATGAGAGGATAAGAGAGAAGGATGCCCATTCCAAGAATCACTCCAAAATAGAGCCTCAGTGCCTTTATTATAGATCCAAAATAAACTTCTCTTCACCAGGTGAGTGCCAATCTTGAGGAGATTCCACACCATAGAGCCACTTCCCTCAAGAGAAAACCTAGAAATATCTGAAGGTTCAATACTAGGTAAATACTTATGTGATAAGATACATGCCCAGAGCTAAGATTGACTAGAACACCAGCACCAATAGAGCTTGGCAACAAGAGCTTGACTGCACAAGATAGCAGAATGAAGGCCAAAGCCTCCTTCCTTTTTTGGCTTGCAAATGGTATCCCGATTGATGAGGGTCCATTTGCTATATTGCAAATTGCCACTCCAAAGAATTTGGTGAGAGAGAGCATCAAATTCTTTAAGAAAATACACTAGAGCAACCTGAACCATGCTTTTGTATATAAGAAGGGCTTGAATCATAGATTGAAGGAGTGTCACCTTGCCAACTATAGAGAGCCACCTATGAGTCCAATGATTGACTTTTTGTCAAACTTTGTCGAGCAAGCTTTGCTAGAAAAGCCTAGGCTATCTACCCACCATAATAGGGACCCCCAAGTAAGTCAAAGGGAGAGACATAATATAAAAGTGTAGGATATTAGCAATTCTCCATTGGATAGGCTCAGGAGTGTTGAAGAAAAAAATAGAGGACTTGTGGTCATTAATTTTCTACCTAGAGGTAGCCAAATAAGTATCCAAGGTGAGTCGAAAGGCTTTAGCTTCCCAAATTTGGGCTCTCCTAGCAAGGGCCATATCATCAACAAAGTAAAGGTGGGAAAGAGTGGGAAAACCATTTCTCCATTGCCATCCTTGAATTAGATTTTGGGAAACATGAAACTTGATAAGTCTACCAAGTCCCTTAGCCATAATGATAGACAAATAAGGAGAGAGGGGATCTCCCTAGCAAAGATCTCTAGATACCCCAAAAAGTTTCGACAGTTCACCATTAAGAAGGACTAAGAAGGAAGGAGTAGTAACACGTCTAAGAACCCATCTAACCCATTCATGACTGAAGCCAAAAGCCAAAAGAACTTTCTGCAAGAAATCCTAATTGACTCTATTATAAGCCTTAGCCATATCAAGCTTAATGAACATGGCACGTTCCCTAGAAGTACATATAGAGTGAATAGCTTCAAAAGCAATAACCACCCCATCCAAAAAAAAAATCCCACCACAAAACCCCCTCATTCCTCAGAGATAACCATTTAAGATAAACTTTAAGCCTCTCTACTAGGAGCTTAGTAATGATTTTATAGACCACATTACAAAGAGCAATGGGCCTAAAGAAGTCTAGCTCATTAGCCTCTTCCTTTTTTGGAATAAGGACTAAGAAAGTAGCATTCAAGGCCTAGAGCATTTCTTTGTTGGAATAGGACTCCTAAACCACATCCAAAAGGTCATGATTGATAATATCCAAAAATTTCTAAAAGAATTCAATAGGGAAGCCATCAGACCCCGAAGCTTTTCCTTTCCTCATGTCAAAGACCACCCCCTCCAACTCAAACATACTAATTGGCCTCATAAGAGAGTCATTCATCTCCTTAGTCACAACAGAGGGAATAGAGGATAGGATTGTATTCTCCTCAATCTCCTTTGGAGGTAAATCATTTGAAAAGGGAGAAGAGTAAAACTGAATAGCTTCCCCGGATACAGCCTGAGAGGAGGATAGACGTGTCCCATCAGAAGTAACAAGAGAAAAAATGTAACTCCTATTATGTTAAGCCTACATAGATTTATGAAAAAATGTAGTGTTCTTGTCCCCTTCCTGAAGCTAGTCAACTCGAGCCTTTTGTTTCCAATAAATTTCTTCTCTAAGATCCCACTTAGCTAAATTAGTGGAAGCTTGGGATTCTGCTATGCCAAGAGCTTCATAAAAACCCAGATCCTGAATCTACTTGGTAATAACATCAAGAAAATCTTGAGCCCTCTTCTTCAAAATGTGGAGATTACCAAAACAATTCTTGTTCCAATGCTTCAACTTCCTTTTAACATATTGAAGTTTTTTAGCGAAGGAAAACATAGTAGTGCCATAGGCAAGGCCTCCCTATCTCCACGAGTGAGCCATTAAGTCATGAAGAGAAAAGTCTCGAAACCACATCAACAAGAACTTAAAGGGAGGCTTCTTGGGGATAGCAACATAACTAGTTGTGAGCTTAATAGGCTAGTGGTCAGAACCTCTCCAATCAAGAATTTCAAAAGAGAGAGAAAAAGAGCCACAATTCCAAAAGCAAGAAACAAGGAACCTGTCCAAGCGTTTTGAGATGGCATCATTTCCAACCCTTTGATTGTTCCAAGTAAAGAGCCCGTTGAGAGGTTTGACATCAAAGAGATGTAAAAGATCAATATTTTTTTAAAGAAGCTTAGAAGAAGGACCCAAGCGAGCCAGTCCAGCCCTCTTCTCCTTTAGACTGAGTAAAGAGTTGAAATCTCTAGCCACAATCCAAGGCAAGAAAGGATGATAGCTTCTGACATGCCTAATATGTTCCTAGAGCATGAGCTTACCAAGGATATCAATAGGAGCATACACATTAGTAACAAGAATCATCTCTCCAGCTTCTAGAGAGGATGCAACTAGTGAGAGAGCTGAGATGCAAGAGATCCAGTAAAGTGGCATAACTTTTGTAGGATCCGAGCAAATGGCAAGACCACCAAATCTCCCCAAAGCACCAACACACTGACATTGGCCTAGAAACTAAATTTTAAGAGCACATCTAAACATGGAGTCCACTGAAAGCTAGTCTCCTAGATACAAAGAATATCTGGCGAATGATCAACCACTGGCTCGTGAATAGCTTTTTTTCTGGGGATACTATTCAACTCCCTCACATTCCATGAGAGAATAATCATTGAGTAGAGTGGGGAAAATTCTTATCCAAGGTCATAACAACCCCAGACTCTACCAGTAAATCTCTTGTAAGTTTTATTTTTTCCTGATCCTACTTTTGCCCAACTCTTAAGGGAGTAGAAAAAGAGACTATCTTAAATGGTCTTTGCATCAAGCCCAAACCAAAAGAGGATCTCTTTCCTTTACCAAAGGAAAACACATCTTTAACCAGGTCTACTAGAAGAACATCCTTTTCCTGAGGAGCATGAGAAACCACAAGGGTACCATACTCAGGGCCAATAGAAGTCTTTGGCATCTACTAAGCAACAACATCCTGGTTGCCACTTAGAATAGAACTCCTCCCCTTTGAGCCAGTAGTTGCACACTGAACCTCTATAGGAATACCTTCTTCTATGACCACATCAAGAACCTCAAAATAATTGAACCCTGAGTCCACTGGCTGATCTAGATGAGCTCGCTTATGACATCACCCCTTAGCATGAGTTTGAGCTAGGATCAAACATCCTTATCAGGACCAGTAGAACTGGATGGCCCTTGCGCCTGACTTGAAGTGTTCATTTGAGCTTTCCCTTTACCTTTAATATATGTTTGAACATTTCCTTTTCCAATACTAACAGTTTGACCATTCCCCATACCATCATTGGCCAATTTATTATAATCATTGAAATACTAGTATATTTAAGATTTTATAATTTAATTTAAATAACATTTTGTGACTCTTGACACTTCACTCCCCATTCACCCTATTTCAACAATATTGCATATCCCCAAAACAACTTAAGTTTGATGAAATCATAATTTTATAAACAATTTAAATTTATAAACATTCTAAAATGATTCCCATTTTTTGCTAGAGTTTATTTTCAATTCCTAAATAATAGCAAGATTTCAATTAATCTTTTCCCAAGATTGAAAATTTGCATGGAGATACTCAAACCACTAAATTTAAGCTAAAATTGCACTTAAGCAGTGACATATAGGGACATAAGGTAAGTATACAATATATTTTCTTTTTTAAAATGTTTTTCTCATGTATAGACTGCAAAATTGGATGAAAATCAAATAATTATAATTTCAAAGCATCCTTAAAAATCCAAACAACAATTTAAGTAAAACCAAAAAAAATGAAATCTCAACAAGAATTTAAATAAAACCAAGAACAATGAATGGCAGAATTTGGAGGAAAGATACTTCAGAACTCTATCGGAGAAATTTCTTTCAAAAAAGAAAGGCAAACCTAAATCAATCTCCATCTTACTCTATTTCTATCTTCTTCTGAAAAAGAAAATTAAAGAATATAGACATAAATTACAAAAAATTGACACATATTGAAATGATTTGATTCAGAGATTGTGACAATCATACTTCTATGTCCCACAAATCAATATATTAAAGCAATACATATACATACTATGATTCAACACCCGCTTTTAAAGATTATAACTTGGTGCATTAAATTTCAGATAATAGCAAAGCCAAATTTAGAGTACAACTTTGTGCATTAAATTTCAGGTAATAGCTAAGCCAAATTTAGTGTATAACTTGGTGCATTAAATTTCAGGTAATAGCAAAGCCAAATTTAGAGTATAACTTGGTGCATTAAATTTCAAGTAATAGCAAAGCCAAATTTAGAGTATAACTTGGTGCATTGAATTTTAGGTAATAGCAAAGCCAAATTTAGAGTATAACTTGGTGCATTAAATTTCAGAGAATAGCAAAGCCAAATTTAGAGTAGTTGAGGAAAAAAGCACAGTATAACAATCAATTTGAAGGAAGAAGAAAAGGAAAACGCCGACAGAGAATTGCTGATAATCTGGTGCTCTGTAGCACTGAAGCAACGAATGCAGCAATCCAAGCAGAACGGCCTAAAACTTCTTATTTTGTGTTAAGACTTTTATTAAAGAACCTTCGAAGATGTAATACAACAACAGATTAGTTTATCTGGCATTGAATGGCTCTTGTCAACAAGTTTGCTTCTATCAATTTGAATGTGATTTGATGGGGGAAAAAAGAGCCAGCCACGGGATGCTTGTTCTTACCCATCCTGTGAAGTAGGCCTATAAATACTGGATCTGGAACATAGCCGTTATATGATGAACTGTAGGTAGGTGTCGATGTCAACCGACGCGGTTACGTATTGACGTGGATTTCAGAAGCAATTTTTTTAAAATTTCAAAATTTTTTTATTGGAAGAAGAAAAATCATAATAATACAAAATCAGAACAGCAGCAGAGTAAGGTTATTGCTGCATCGCTAAGTAGTCATTGTGAGTAAACTATTTGGAGATGAGTTTTTTGGAGATTAGTTCTTCACAGCCAATGAAAAGCCACAATACAACAATGAATTTGAAGAGCCCAATAAAATAACAATCAATTTGAAAAAAAAAACCCGATCAGAAAAATTTGTTTTAAAACAAACAAGGCAAACCAAAACAACTCTGTGTCAGTCTTCTCAAAATCAATGAAAAGTTCAGATTTTTACAGCAAATGAAAAACCACAACCAATTTGGGAAAAACCCCAATCAAATAATCACAATCACAGTGGACACAGATTCGATCCTATCAATATTGGAAAATTGTGGAGGCTTCTCAACAGAGACCCATATCCGTCTCTTCAGTTCCGCCTCTGTTTCTTTTTCTGTTTCTGTTTCTAATGGAGGTTGGTAGATATAGAAAACTGCATTGTTGGTGCCCGATTGAAGCCCGCTCAAGAAAATCCCATCCCCATACACTGCAGCATCAATTCTGTCAAGAGGCTCAGGAAGATCGTCAACAATCTTCCACACATTCTCTACCGAGTCATATTCAGTCACAACATCCCATTGAAAGCAATACAAACGCCCAAATGCAGGCACAATGCGCTCAACACAATCTTCAACAAACCAGATGTTGGGCGAAGTGGATCAAATCGCTGAAGCTCCTGATGATATGTTCTCATGACATACATCATGTTTTCCATAAAAACAGAGTAACACAACCAATCCTTTTGAAGCATATTGGGAAGAAGCCTCCACTCATCTCTCTCCACATTGTAAACTGCAGCCCGGCTTGTGATTTCACCATTCATTCTTCCTCCTGCAACGTAAATCAGTCCTTCATGAGAAGATGCACAACACGCAAAATCTTCCTCTTGCAATATATGTGCACCTTTCCGCCATTTACAAGACACAAAATCAAAGATCAAAATGGCCCTGTAATTTCTCACCAGTCTTTTGCGCTTCAAACCTGCAGTGTACTTGTAGTGCTCATATGAACCTAATAAAACCAGTTTCTGTTTAACGCAGATACATTTGGAAAATGAGTAGAATTGAAATTGGGTAGGGACGGGAGCAAGTGTTTTCCATGATTTGTTAATGGGGTCGTATATAGTTACAGAGGACCTACATTTCCAAGCAAACATATCAACTCCTTAGACCCACGCTCGCTCAATCTTTCCTCATAAAACTTGGGATTTTCCAGCACGGACTTCCAATTTTTACAAACTGTCTTCAGAATGGCGGGAGATTCACAAGACGTTTTCATTAAGATCTTTCTCACCAAATCTTCTGGAATTACCTCGAAATACTCCATTACCAACCAATTCTGCTGTTACACTCTGCTCAAATAAATTGCAACTCGTATTAAATTATTTTTCATAAGTTATATTTATTGAAGTAGAATATGATTGACTCTAAATATAGGCATGCTTTTAAATATAGACATTGATTCTTAATTTTGAAATGTAACGCTGTAGATGACGCATGTTTTGAGTATTTTTTTTAAAATTATTCAAGTACAAGTACTAAATATATTGAAAAGACTTTCAATTACTAAATAATAGTTTCCCCTCTCAGCATCAGAATCAAATCATGACAGTGGCCAAAGATTCGATCTTGCTGTGGGACAAGTATTGAGGCATCTCAACAGAAACACATCTCCCTGTGTTAACCCCTGTTTCCAATGGAGGGTAATACATGTAGAAAACTTTATCGTTGGTGTCCGATTCAATCCCACTCAAGCAAATCCCATCATCCCCAAACACCGCAGCATCAACCCTGTCAAGCGGCTGAGGAAGCCCATCAACTTCCGCCCACAAATTCTGTGTAGAGTCAAATTGTGCCACAGCATCCCAGTAGAAGCAATACAGACGCCCAAATGCGGCCACAATGGGATGCACACAATCTGGAATAAACCAGACGTTGGGCAAAGTGGACCAAACTCCTCTTTCAGGATCGAACCGCTGAAGCTCCTCATCAAACAAGCTGACAACATACAGCATTCCTTTTATAAAAACCGAGGAACACAGCCACACCTTTTGAAGCATGTTGGGAAGAAGCTTCCACTCATCTCTCTCCACGTTGTGAGCTGCGGCCTGGCTCGTACTCTTCCAATCACATGGTCTTCCTCCTGCAGTATAAATCTCATCTCCCTCAGGAGATGCACAGCACGCAAAGTCAAACATGATCTCTGTGGTGGGCGCATCTGCACCTTTGCTCCACTGGAAAGACACAAAATCAAAGACCAAAACAGTCATATTTGATATTCTCTTCCTCTTTGAACCCACTCTGCAGCTCTCATATCTTAACCCTAATAAAACCAGTTTATGCTTCACACAAACACACTTGGAGAATGTGTCGAATTCAAATTGGGTAGGGACAGGAGGCGAACATTCTCAATCAAACATATCAACTCTTCGGACCTCCCACGACTCCTCCTGTCTTCGTAAAACTCTGAGTTTTCCATCAGTCTCTTCCAACTCTTACATACTTCCTTCACTCTTCCGTGAGATGCAAAAGGCACTCTCATTAAGATTTCCCTTACCAACTCTTCTGGAATTACACTAAAATACTCCATCATTTGTATACACTGCTGAAACGATTCTCAAATAATCTTGATCTTACCAGTGCTCACATGAATTCGAAACAAAGAGCATAGCTGTAACGTCTCAAACAAATAGATTTTTTATATATTTGCTCACTTTTTTAAAAATTGTTCCAAATATAGAATACGTCTGATGTTCTGAATATTTTTAATCGATCTCACTATTTTTAGAAATATCAGTCGCCTTGAAAAATTAAATTAAATTTTCTATTAGATAGTTTTTATATTAAATATAATAAAGATCAATAAGTTATAAATTACTATTTTTTAAATAGATATAATAAAATAATATTTCAAAAATATATCAACAATTAAATTGAAAAATATGAAATATGAAATTGATCAAAATATCCAGTGAAATACAATGGAACAATCAAATCAAATTATATATACAATTTGAAAATAAACAAATATTAAAGCTAAAATTAACTTTAAACTTAAATTTTGTTTGATTAAGTGGAAGAATGTTTACATGATTAGACAAGTAGAAAATATAATAATAGATTTTGAATTTAATAATATCTAATTAATGCCATAGGGTTAACTTTTATTCGTCTAGGTTAAATTTGACAACCATCTACATGTCAAAAGTTTAAATCTTATTATAAATAGAAAATACTTTTAATAAAATATTGATAAATACCATATTTGTGTAAATTATAATGTTTGGAGATATAAATCATCCATTTTTTTAGAAATTGAAAGAAAAAGCTTAAGATAGTATTAAGATAGTAGAAAACTAAATAAATGGAAATAAAGGAAATATAAATAATTTTAGATGTAGTAAATTAAATTATAATTAATTTGTAGTGGATATCTATCAGCATTTCTTTAGATAGATTTATTTAAGATATCTATACTAGTTAATGTCTATAGCTAGGGCAGAGTTAACTTTTATTCTTTTAGGTTAAATTTGACAACCATTCACATGTCAAAAGTTTAAATCTTATTATAAATAGAATATTCTTTTAAAAATAATTTAATAAATACAAAGGGACTTGATAGTTGGGTAGCAGGGGCCCCTGGCTATTATAGTTGCTAATTCGAGCAAGAGGTAGATTAGTTGCCAACTGGACCTAGCCACTTACCAAATTATGGGCTTACTGGGAAGAGACTTTTAAGTAGATTGTTTCCATGCCCAGGCAGGTTGAATGATATGGATAACATTAGGTTGATAATTCATAATAGTTGGTAATAATATGAACTAAAGGGATAGATATCTTCCTTTAGATTATAATATTTGGAGATATAAATCATCTATTTTTTTAGAAATTAAAATAAAAAACTTAAGTTAGTTTAAAAAATAGAGATCAAAGAAATTTAAATAATTTTAAATGTAGTAAATTAAATTATAATTATTTTGTAGTGGTATCAACATTTCTTTAGATAGATTAGATTTATTTAAGATATCTATACTAGTTTAAATAATTTAAAATTAATACTATATAGAACTTCAAACATCTAAAAATAATAAACATAATAATAATAGACTACTTTGAATTTAGAATTTAAAGATAAAATAAAATAGCTGGACATTCAGATTATTTTTAATCCATCTCACTATTTTTAGAAATATTAGTTACATTGAAAAATTAAACTATATTTTTTACTATTTTTATTATATTAAGATTGTTTTTATATTAGTTATAATAAACATCAAGAAGTTATAAATTATTAAAAAATAGATATAATAAATTATATATAAAAAATATATCAACGTAAAATACAGTAAAAGAATCAAATCAAATTTTACACACATATATATAACAGATACGAGATTAGACAAAATGAAAACATAACAATAGATCTTTCAATTAAATAATATCTCATTAAAATAATTTAAAATAAATTCTTAAATAGAACTTTGAAAATTACAGAATAAATATAATAGTAATGGAGAAGATTTCTTCTACTTTGAATTTAAAAATTAAAGATAATTTCCACAAACACAAACGTATGCAAACTTAACCTAAAGCGAAATAGGAAATGGAATATGCGAAATTAATGGAATATGCAAAATTTTCACTGCTGGAAGAGTTCTTCAACGGGCAAGAGTTCTATCTGCGAGGAAAGACTGAAGAACATGGATAACATTTTGTCAAAACATGTGCAGCTAGTAGAGAGATGAAATTAAAAACGGTGCAGATATTTCCTTTGATTGAACGGTACAAATTTGTGATTCCTCATGACGGCCAGACGTACAATGCTCTGATAAAAAGCATGGCGGATCTATATAAACCAGATGAAGCTGCTAAACTCTATGATCAGATTACACAATGCGACTTGAAAGCCACTATTCACACCTACAACATGCATATGCACCTACATTGAAGGACTCGAGGGTTCTTCTCTTCAATTATGATAAATTTCTCGCTGATTTTTCACAAGAAAGCAGGCCTCATATACTTGAGCAAATTGGAGAATAGATGAGAAAAACGGGGAAGTTGGATGTTGCAAATGTGTTTGTTAAAGTTTTCACATAAACTGTTAAGAAAAACCAAGAAAGCCAACATAGGACGTGTCACTTCTGGTCTAATGGTGAGTTTGGGCAACCTAGATTCTAAATCTAGCAAGTATAGCTATGTATCAATGCAGTTGTTTCGGTCAGGATATTGTGAGTTGAGGCTTACTCCATGTCTCCAACAAGCTCCAGTTTTGCTTAGCCTTCTCCAACCAAAGTGCTAACTAATCCTTCAGGATATCTTTAATTTAATTTATTTAAGAAGTAGTTTTTCTGGCAGTTTGATTATGTAATGATTAATATAGTTTTTTCAACTGTCTAAACAGATTTTAGGTTGTATATATTCACTTGTTATTATAATAAAGCTGTGTGTACATTTTCATTTCACATTCTTTGGGCATGTTACAGTGGTATTAGAGTCAAGTTGTTGGAGAAAATGAATTTAGATTGAATTGTGATTCCAATGCATTCTTTAATTTCAATAGCTGGAATAGTTCTTTCTGGAAAAGAAAATTATCATGAACGGTTTTTAAAAGTTAAAAATACTCTTATTTTTAATGATTTGTGGGATGATGTTTGTGAAAACAAAGATGAAAATGAAGAGCCCAAGTACCCTATAGATGAAAAGGAACTCGTCATCTAGAAGGGTAAAGACAAAAGGGATTATGCTCTCATTGCTGCCTCTATTACTAAAGAGGTAAGTAGACATATAATATCTTGTAAGAGTGCATTTGTAGCATTAAAGAAACTCAAAGGTCTATATGATTCTCATTCAAAACTTGACATCATTCAATTATTAATGAAGTTATTCAACTTAGAAATAAAAGATGACAATCCAATGAAGTTAGGCTCTAAAATTAGGGCTTTATTTCATGATATTGAAGCCACAGGTGTAAAAGTAGATTTACAACTCACTGCTTTTATTAAATTTCTTTATCCTACCTATTCACACTATCTTGAATCTCTTCAAGCTAGTGAAAAGATGAAAGATATAACATTTGACAAACTTGTAGAGTAGATTGCACAAAGAGAAAAAGTATTTGGGAAGAAAGGGTCACTTTCAAATGTTGAGACTTTGTGTCTTGCACAAAAATAACAAGGGAAAACATCCAAAGATGAGTCTTCCAGACATGACAATAGCAACAAAGGTCATGGAAGAAGACAAGAAGACGGTCTAGAGGTAGGGGGAATAAAACTTATCAAGGTGGTAGACAATATTCTCAACCACAACACTAGCATCGAGATTATCAACAAAAAGAAAGGCAATCTATATAATGCTATAGATGTGGAAAAATGGGTCAGTGCCAATATTTGTTGAACTCCATGGGAGAAAAATTGTAACAAGAAGCAGAAACCACCAAATAGAGGTAACCCTCCTGAATCAGCACAGTATGTTATAGCACATTGTAATGTTGGGATTGAAAAAGTTTTTAGTACTTTAAATTCTAGTTTGAATGATACTTGATTGTTAGATACTGGAGCCACATGTCATATGACATTTAGAAGAGATTTTTTTGAGACATTCAATGATCAAGTGGATGGAGTAGTATATTTTGCTAAAAAAAATTGAGTTAAAATCTTGAGGCATTGGGTCTATCAGACTTAAATTAATTACCAGGTCTTGCTGATTACATACTTTCTAATATTCTATATCTTCCACAATTGAAGAGAAATTTAATATCACTTGTGCATATTAGATAGCAATGTCATTCAATACATATGTTTGATGGTATTATTGATATTAGAAGAGATGGTGATCATGTGATTGTAATGACTAGAGTTGAAGATGATAAACTTTTATATTTCAAAGGTGCTTCATCAAATTCTCAGAATTATGCAAATTTCTCACTGCACAGTGGTAATATTTCTTCCAGCTTGTTATGGCATGCAATATTTGGTCACATTAACTATGATAGTCTTGGAATTATGAAACAAAATGAAATTCAAGGACTTCCCACTATGCCAAAATAGATTTCTCAATGTGTTGCTTGCATTTTAGGAAAACATAGTAAACAACCTTTTCATGATTTTATGTTTAGAGCTTCTAGAAAGTTGGGTCTCATTCACTTAGATTTGTGTGGGCCTATGCCTTTTCCATCAGCAAATGGAAACAAATACATAATGAATTTTATTGATGACTATACTAGGATGTGTTGGGTTTATTTATTAAAAGAGAAATCTCAAACTTTTGATACCTTCAAAAATTTCCATATGTGGATTAAAAATGACACTGAACTCAATATTGGAACCCTAAGAAGTGATAATGGTGGTGAGTACACTTCTAAAGATTTTGAAAAATATATGTAGGAAACTTGTATTAAGCATCAAACAATTGTTCCTTAAAACCCATAGCAGAATGGTGTAGCAAAATGTATGATTGGGGAGAAGCAGTTCTCTGTGTTGTCTACATAAAGAATAGAAATCATATTGCACTACAAAGTAAAACTCCCTATAAAATGTTGCATGGCCATCTTCCAAGTGTCAAGAATTTTATGGTTTTTGGTAGTACCTGTTATGCTTTAATTCTTGCTCAGCTGAGAAATAAATTGGAAGCTAGGAGTAGAAAATGCATTTTTTTGGGATATTCTACTACTTCCAAAGCTTATCATCTATATGATAAGGAGAATAAAAAAATTATTATTTCTAGAGATGTTATATTTCTTAAATTTGAAAAAGATGTATTGACAAACAAATTTCTCATCTTGATAGATTTCAATCAAAAAAATCCTATCATGAATAGAATAATGAACTTCCAACTCTTGAAGGGTGATTCCCTTTTTAGGTCGAACTTTGGAAGTTACAAAGAATGAAGAAAATATGAAAAAAATAAATTCTAAAGAATCTAAAATAGTTTGTGAAGAACCTATTGAAAGAGAAGACAATAGTTCTAAAAAATTTGAAATCGTTCGTGAAGAACTTGTTGAAAAAGAATATGAACCAACTTGTGAAGAATCTAATTCAAAGACTCTAGAGATTCATAAAACATCAGAGCAATCAATCCATACATCAATGTAGACCAAGAAAATTCCTAAGAGGTATGAAGATTTTGAATTAAATTTTTCTATTGTTGATGAACCTTCTTCATTTCAAGAAGCAACAACAAGTGATGCATGGAGAAGTGTAATGCAAAGATAATATGATGCTTTCATTAAAAATGGAACTTGGAGGTTAGTGGATCCTCCAATTGCAGCCAATCCTATTAGCTGCAAGTGGGTATATAAGAACAAATATAAAGTTGATGGTTCACTTGACAAACACAAAGCAAGACTTGTAACAAAAGGATATGCTTGGAAGGTGTTGACTACACTGAAACTTTTTCTCCTATGGCCAAGTGGAGAACTATTCAAGCATTGTTTTCTTTGGTGGGCATTATTTTCTTTGGCAGCACAAAAAGGATGGAATATACATCATATGGACATTAAAATAGCCTTTTTGAATTGAGATTTAAAGGAAGATTTCTATATGTTGCAACCTCAAGTTTTTTTAATCAAGGGTTAGCAACAAAAGGTATGTAAATTGGTAAAATCTTTTTATGGTTTGAAGCAAGCACCATGTGCTTGGTATGAAAAATTTACTGATTAGACTACAATAATTTTAGTATAGATGGTGCAACTCTCTTTGTGAATAAAATTGGTAGATCATTTGTTTATCTAGTTGTATATGTTGATGATCTTCTCATCACATGCAATATGATTATTATATAGAATCCATTAAGAGAGAGTTGAAAAAATGTTTTGATATGACTAGCTTGGGATTACTTCATTATTACTTAGGTATTGAAGTCATTCAAAATCCTAAGTTCATTTTTATTTCTCAAGAAAAAAAAAATTGGAGAGTTATTATATAGATTTGACATGAAAGATTGTAATTTTGTTTCAATTCCAATGGAGCAAAATGTGAAGATTTCATCCAATGAAGGAAATGCTTTTAAAGATCCAACCAAGTACAGGCAGCTTGATGGAAGTTTGTTTTATCTCACCACTACTCACCCTGACATTAACTTTGCAATAAGAATTTTGTACAGATTTATGCATAAACCTTGTGAAAGGCATTGGATTGCAACACAAGGAGTTTTAAAATATTTAAAAGGAACTCAAACTCTTGGCATAAAATATTCAAAAGTTTCAGACTTCCATCTTACTAGCTATTTTAACTCAGATTTTAATGGTGACAAAGAGAATGGGTTATCTACTTCTAGTTATTTGATGACCCTAGGATCAGTTGCTATTACTTGGAGATCAAAAAACAAACAATTCATGCTGACTCTACAACTAAAGTGGAATATGTAGCAGCAGCTCAAGATATGAAAGAAATTGTGTGGCTAGGAAAAGTCTTGATGATTTGTAGGAGAAAAAGATAACTTCAACAACTTTATTTGTTGATAATAATTCTGCAATACAATTGGCCAAGAATCCTAAATTTTATGATCGAACCAAGCATATAAATACCAAATATCACTTGATTCAATATCATGTTGAGGCAAAAATTGTACAGCTAAAACATTATTCGAAAAGAAAAAACTGCTGATATTTTTACTAAAGCTCTGGGACGTGTTAAATTCAAACAATTTTGAATGCTACTTGGCATGACAAATATCCCTTCAGATTAAGGGGAGAATGCTAACTAATCCTTTGAGAAATCTTTAGTTTAATTTATTTAAGAAGTAGTTTTCCAATAGTTTGATTATGTAATGATTAATATAGTTTTTCTCAACTACGTGAATAGATTTTAGGCTGTATGTATTCACTTGTTATTATAATAAATTTATTGTGTGTGAGTGTACATTTTCATTTCACATTCTTTGGGCCTATTACACAAAGGAGATGGGTTACAAGAAAATTATTAGTCAACCCAATGGCATAGAAATCTAGTACTAAAAATCTAATACACATATTATTGCAGAGCACTTTAACTTTGCACTTTTGGCACTTTTCACAATTCTATGTGGAAATTTCATATCCACATTATCATGTCACGTTAGTATTTTTTTTTTGTTAAGATGTCAAAATAATCTAAATAAAAAGTGAGACCAATAATCATGCAAAAAGAATACTCATATTTACATAGCTGATATGGTATCACTACTTATTTTTTATAACTAAGGGAACATTTCATTCAATTATGAGTAGTCATCGTTAATGTTGATAGACATTCTACAATAGCAAAATGGGGGAGTGAGATGGTGTGAGCATGTTAATGTTAACTTTTATTCTACTAAGTTAAATTTGACATCCATCTACATGTCAAAAATTTAAATCTTATTATAAATATAATATACTTTTACAAATAATTTAATAAATAGAACATAAAATATCCATTTAAATTATAATATTTGTAGATATAAATCATCCATTTTTTAATAAATAAAAATAAAAATCTTAAATTAGTAAAAAATAAAATAAATGGAGATAAAGGAAATATAAATAATTTTAGATATAGTAAATTAAATTATAATTATTTTTTAGTGGATATCTATCAGCATTTCTTTAGATAGATTTATTTAAATTGTTTATACTAGTTTTACTAACAACTTTAAAGTCTATAATAATTGGTGCAATATTTTGAAAAAAATGGATATTAAGTCAATAATCGTAGATATTAAATCAATAAGTGTGGGTATCAAATCAAGAACTTCCATCACTTCTATTAGAACATATACACAATTGAAATACTTTTAGCTCAATTTTGTCATGTTTTTAATTAAACATTTGGTTTGGAATCTATGGAGGGTGTATAGACTCAAAATTCAAATATGGTTAATGTGATTTTGAGGCTATCTAGAGGTGACACTTGGAGTCGTGTAGGCTGAAAAGAGCCAAATGTGATAGGTCAATATGTACTACTTGAAGGTGCAAGTATATAGGGAGAAGACCTAGTACTTGAGCACCCTAACAAGTCAAATTACAGGGGGCCTTTTAAATTAGTTAGTGCATTAAATAAATTTATTTTATTGTCAAGGGATTCTAAGTATCAAATTAAGTTCTATTTTTGTAAATATTTTAATAAGATTGAAATCTTTTTCTATAGGATGTATTTAGAACATGAAATCTGAAGTAGACAATGTAGTATTTCATAAGCGAAAAAAGTGCAAATCAAATTTATTGGAGTAGACCAACAGAAGAGTTAGTTATTGGCAATGAGTAAGAGGTATCTTTACAAACTAGGTTAGAGGCGAAGGGGACATGCGTAGAAAGTATATCAATATGGGACACCTCTTCTCTTCTATAAATTGTAGACTATATCTATGACTATACCTTGCCAACATGAGAACCAAGAGAATGTTGATAATTGATGTTATATCTTTTTTTAACAATTTTTTTATGAAAAGTTTAATTCAAATTTAAAGTTCATGTTTATTTATTATATTAATAATATGAAATTTACTCATCTCTTCAATGAAAGGAAGTAGAGGTATGCGGAAACACTTCCTACAGTAATCTTGAGAGGATGACTATGCAAATTTCAACTTAAGCATCACAAATATGTCAAGAAGTACACAAAAGAATAATCAAAATAACATTGAATCACATAACATAGTATTACTGTGGGGAACCCGTTTCAAGAGAAAATCCCCACCCTCCAAAACCTACATAATGTATTATCAAATCAAGAAGATTACAATACACTTGTAATGCAAGTTCTCACAGGAGCATCACCACAACTTGAGCTTGGAGAGTCTCCTTCTACCACCCAATCTTAGAAACACGACTCACACTACTACATTTGGACCCGAATTGTGACGGTAAATCATCGCCTAAGTGAAAGTACCAAGAATTTTCTCCCGTCAGACGGGCACCAAACGTTTGACATTGCACATTACAATGGAAAGCTCTTCCATTGCAATTGTGATGCAAATACCATTGTAGTTTGGTAGACGACAATGCCAATAGGTCATCATCACATTGTTATCATTGCGATAGGTAGACGTCATAATTATGATACATTACAGTTCTATTTTTTTGTCAACATAGTGATACCCACACTCTATGGCTGTCATTAATCCATCAAATTATCCACCACAAGTGTGATGGTGTGTGACAACAGTGTCATGCATGTGATGAAATTCCATTGGATTTAGCTATTGCAAGTGTGATAAACATGCAATGACACTGTTCTTGGCCCAATAGCATTTTGTCGAGTCTATCATCGCAATTGCGATGCCTTGCAGAAATTTTTTTTTTTTTAAAAAATTTCTATCATGTTATAAATACATTCATATAACAAGATACATTATTTTGAATTACATAAGTATTTCCTACTTATTTTGGTTTTCATCATTTGGCCATTAGAAAATTAATGGGTATTAAGTTAACAACTCCCATCACAACCATTGGAACATGTTAAGATATTGAACCCTCTCCCCTAAAATGACAAAAAAGATCCAAATAAATAAAATGAGATTGACATGTCAAATTGCAAGGGGGGTTTTAGATCAATTAGTGCATTAAATAAATGTGTTTTATTGTCAAGAGACTCTAAGTATCAAATTAAGTTCTATTTTTGTTAATATTTTAATAAGATTGAAATCTTTATTTGCAAGTCATATTTAGAACATGAAATTTGAAGTAGATAATGTAATATTTCATAAGGGAAAAAGGTGCAAATCAAATTTACTAGATTAGACCAACAAAAGAGTTAGTTATTGGCAGTGAGTAAGAGGCATCTTTACAAACTAGGTTAGAGGCAAAGGGGACATGCATTGAAAGTATATCAAATATGAGATACCTCTTCTTTTCTATAAATTGTAGACTATATCCATGTCCATACCTTGCCAACATGAGAACCAAGCAAATGTTGATAATTGATGTTATATCTTTTTTTAACAATATATTTATTGAAAAGTTAAATTTAAATTTAAAGTTTATGTTTATTTATTATATTGATAATATAAAATTCAGTCATCTCCCCAATGATATAGATATCAAATTATTATAGATATCAACACATAACACCAAGAATTTGGTAACCCAAAAACCCTTCAGGAATAAGAAGGTAAAACTGGGCTAGGGATGATACCTACAAAATCACTGCAGCAATAATTGTTTGACCACTTATAATGGTTTTCCCTGTTAAAGGGTTTACACTGTGTCAATAGTGGCCTAGTTAAAGGATTTACAAACAATTTACAAGAAGTGTCACCTTATTAAAGGATTTACAGGAGGTTGTTAGAACCACCTAATTCAATAGGATTTTCATTCACCTTCTTCAAAGGTTCTCCCACCTAGCTGTTAAGCTAACCTATCAATATAGGATTTCCAACATCGAATACAATGACAAGAAAGTATTAGAACAATTAACCTAATAGCATGCAATCTCCTATTACTAGATTCAAGCACTTGGTTTACTCTCTCTGATGTGATCCTTGCTTGATCTAATGTTGGTGTGTGTCCCTTGTTCTGTTCTGATCAACTGAATGTGTAATTTTTGCTCAATTCACTAAGTCCATGACACCCCTGCTGCTTGCTATGTTATGCAATTTCTTATCTCCTTAGCAATTTTCTTCAACAACTTCATAGCAACTCAAAATTATGGTGTCTAAGTCTTCTTATAAATATTTTTTTGACTTAGGGTTTACAATATAATCACAAACTCAAAATTCCCGCTCAAATCCTTAGATTTAGCCCATTGGTTGCATGTTGTCTCCAATTTTATGATTGGTTACATGCTAATATCTTAGGTAAATGTAAAGATTCAATTTTATCTTCATATCCCTTCATGAATCATCCAAAAATGGTTCTGCATCTTAGTTGACTATGTTGATTCTGTATTACTCGACACATACTACATTATTGGTGCTCGGCACATATACTATCTTGGTTTGGTTGGCACCTATTACACTCTCTTTTTCTTAGCATGTGTATATTTCTGGATCACTTGACACATGTTACATTCTATCTTGCTCAGCATGAACTGTGACTTAGCACCTATATATTACTTAGCATCTATTGCTTACTCAGCACTTGAAGTCACCTGAAGTCACTCGGTTAATATTGAAATTCTAGCTCGACACATACTATAGCTTAGCATGTATAGTGTACTTGGCATACATAGTAGAATTGGTTAAGTGTGTTGACACTCAAATTTCAAAACCATTCTAAGACCAAAAATCTCCCCCTTTGACATGAGTGTCAAAAACACTTAACTATGCGATATTGAACCTGTCCTTATGAGTACATTTTTCATTATGCTTGGCATATATGCAAAATTTCAAAATATTGTCTAAATTTTTTTGTAGGGAACAAAATACCTTATAACTCCCCTTGATCTAATTGTGCCACTTCATTCTTATAACCAAAATTCTATGCTGATGTGTCTGATACTCTTTCTCTTTTGCTCTGTTCCTATATTATGTACTTATGTTCTATATTCCTTTTATCATAGCTATGGAATTCATGTATTTTGTATCAGAGCTTATATGGAATAGAGCTATCTTCCATATGATTCCCAAAAAAAATTATTTCCCCTAAAACATTATTACTTCGTCATATTATTTACACATTATGTCCTCCTTTTTGGCTATCCACAATCTTTCCCTTTCTGTTCTCTAAAGGAATGTAATAAAAAAAATAGTATTCTCCCCCTGTTATTAATTCTCCCCCAAAACATATATCTCCCCCTTTTTGACACTTATGTCAAAGGGTTCTAAGGAGTAATACCATACTTAGCCAAAAATGAACTATTTACCTCCATGATCATTTTCAGAGCTGTATCCCAATTCTCCAAAGCAATGTCAAGTGACTTGTGTTGGATGGCAGTCTCTACAGCAAGATGTACAAGTCCATTAAGTGTAGAAAGATTAAGATCTTTCTTAAGAACTGTTTCAGCATATACTTGCTCTTTGTTGAGGATCTCCAAATGTGGGGTGATGCAAGATTGAATATGCATTAGTTTGGCCTTTATATTGGCCTCATCTACTATAAGTGCAACTAACTCTTTTTGAGTATGAAGCAATTGAGTAAAATGCTTCTCACTTTGAGCTAGATTGGTGTCATGTCCCCTTTTCAAATAATTAAAAAAGAAAATCTTTGCTAAGGCAGGCAGGCCCAAGAAAGTGAAGTTTCGGAAAAAGGGGGTTAATCTTTGGAAACCGTTGGACTAATAAATGAAAATTATTATTAAAATAAGTTTCATTAACCTCTTTTGGACGTGAGTTATAGTTATGCCCTCTTTTAAGGGGTTTGGAGGGATTTTGGGCTCATTCCAGAACTTGATTTTTGCTCATTCTTTGCTATTCTTCAGAGGCTGCCAAACCTGTGGAGAAGGAGACCCAAGAACGGGAGTTTGCAGGTTTCCAGGGAGACCCAAGAACAGGAGTTTGCAGGTTTCCAGGAAGGCTAAGGACAGGAGTTTGAAGCCATTCCATGTGCATGCTCATACAGAGTTTGCCTTTGTGCTGAACAGTGCAGATTTGTGAGTTTTCGGGTGTGTTTTTGTATGAGTTTGGTGTTTACAGTTGAGTATTTCGTATCAGTTTGGGTTGCTGCTGTATATCAGAGTTTTAAATGTTAAAATAGAGCTGAATATATATATTGGGACATGATTAAACTTCTGAGATAGATTATTAGTGTTTTTGTGGTGTTTCCGGGCATATTTTGTGCTATTTCGGGAGCCCGATGAGCATAGTTTTGGTCCTACATTTTCGAGTTGTTGTGTAAAGGCTATACGGATCTGGAAATGTCAATTTTTAGGCTGTTATGCTGCTGAAAGTTCTGTAAAAATTTCCATTTTCAGATTTATTAATAATTTGTGAAGTTGTGAAGCTTTTAGCACTATTTTCAGCATACCCGATTTGGAGTTTCTTGAGGAATTTGGTGGATCTTTGGGATATTAGTTGTTTGATCTTAAAGATCTGATTAAAGGTTGGAAATATCATGTAAAATCAGAAAAGGGACATTTCAGTGGTATCAGAGCCATGATCTTGCCAGCCTGAGGGTTTGTAGAAGTTGCAGGTCAGTTTTGACAACTACCCAGATCTTGCATTTCAGTTTTTAGAACTACCCAAATCTTGCATGCCATAATTTATGGTTGCATGTTGATTATAATCAGATGCATGTCAAAATTTATGGTTGCATGCTACTTCAAATCATTTCCATGTTAGTTCTTGGTGAATTTGGTGGTTGTAGAAGTTTGCATTTCAGTTTTGACAAGTACCCAGATCTTGCATGTCAGTTTTGACAACTACCCAGATCTTGCATGTCATAATTTGGTGGTTGCATGTTGCTTCTAATCAGTTGCATATCCAAATCTATGGTTTCATGCTACTTCTAATCATTTGCATGTTAGTTCTTGGTGAATTTGGTGGTTGTAGAAGTTTGCATGTCAGTTTTGACAACTACCCAGATCTTGCATGTCATAATTTGGTGGTTGCATGTTGCTTCTAATCAGTTGCATGTCCAAATCTATGGTTGCATGCTACTTCTAATCATTTGCATGTTAGTTCTTGGTGTTTGAAGAAGTTATATCCTATTGGGGTTACACTACTTTATCCAGAATGGACAGGTATAGTACAGAGTCTCAGAGGAAACGATCTTGGACAATTGATAGCCAGAGTCAAAACAGTAGAAAGGATGGTTATTTAGACATTCGAGATAAACTTATGAAAATAAGCCATGACATGTCTAAACAGTTGGTTGAGCACCACCATATAATGAATGACATGTTATCTGACCCAACTAAGGTGGATAAGTTGACTGGATTTTTATTTCGCAAATTTTCTCACAGGACAGATGACACAATTCCCAAGAACTTGCATGAGGAGTTTGAGAAACTAGCTGATAGCCAGGTAGAGGTCTCAGATTCTACTCTGCCATAGGAGGTGGTGGGAAAGGATATCACACAGATTGATAGTAACAGTCAACTTGATACTCAAATTGAGACAATTGTTTACAGGTCGTCAAAGGGTGATGCCACAGGTATTCAAGATGGTATAGTTACAACAGGCCGTGACTACAGTGTAGTCGGTTCAGATGATGATTATGAGGATGTTGTTGTGCAGGATGGTGAGATACCTGGTAGAGATGGGCAGACATTGAGCATTCATGACTTTGCTAAGAAAGAGTACCAGGCACAGTTAGATGCTTCATCACATGAGGTTGAGGCTGGTAGTACTTCACATGATTTGTCCAGCCAGCTGAAAGTGAACATAGATAGTATTGTGACTTCATTATCTCATCATGACAGGTATGTGGAGTTAGTTGGTATTGGTCATATTACTCAGGTGAGGAGTTTTTTTGAGTTACCAGTTGATTCTAGTTTACGGATATGGACTCGAGATTGTTATATTGGCATTTGGGATTCAGTTGACTAGAGATCTTTAACAGTTTTTGGTAGCAGTGTTTGTTTGGGTGCTATCATGGATTTGATTAGCAGATTGCACGGTGTTGTCTTTTCTTGTGCCAGGAGCTTATCTAATGTTGGTATTAGTTTCTATACACTGGTGTTGGGCTTTGTTCATATATCCAGTCGACCATACATGCTGGAATGTGTTGATGATATTTCATATTTGGTAGTGTGTACAGATGAGTCTCAGGATCATATTGGCATTGATGACATCCAGGAGGATGCAGTGGGTAGTTTTGAAGACTTAGTTTCTTTGGGTATAGAGGAGTTGGACAGCAATGCTAATGTTTTTGATACTCCGTATGTTGATATGAGTTTTAGATTTGATTCACAGGATATGGATGGTAATACTCTAGAGACTAGTAACTTTGAGGATACTCCTTTAGACAGTGCATCAGAGGAGGTTTGTAGGAGACAGTCAAGCCAGTGCCATCATGTGTCTAATCAGTTGAGAGTTAGTGACCAAGACATTGCTATCACTTGCCAGCATTTCGATGCTGCTCGTCAGTTGTTAGCAGTTTATGGATGGGGTTCTCCTACTAGTGATGAGCAGGGAGGCAGTTATCTTTCCTTGATAGAGTTCCACTCTTTATGGGAGGCTATCCAGATTCTGAGACAGGATTATATGCAGTTGGTAGCCGATAAAGATTATCTTATGAAGTGGGGCAGTACAACATATGATGCATTGTTGGCCAAGGAAGATGAGGTGAGTGAGCTTACTGAGCAGCTTGTGGTGACTTCTGAGATTCTTGAGAGTACACAGTTGGCTTTCAAGGAGTCACAGTTTCATTTGGCTAAGGTGACCATGGAGTTAGAGCGACTACAGTCTTCACCTGATTATATACAGTCACAAGCAGTGGTGTTGGGTGATCCGAGGATGTCCATGGCCGAGATTGTCAAAGACAGTGGAGATGGGGATGCATCCATTCTTGATACTAACATTGGAATATCAGGTTCATTCCCACTAGAGTTAGGTTCAGTTGAGTTGGGTGTTGTAGCAGATTGTTGTATGCTTGACATGGTGCTGGCCTCTAGTATTGATGGCACAAAGACTAGAGATTTATCAAAGATCATGTGTGATGTTGGTGAGTCGATAGTTGGCATGGTTCCTACTAGTAACACTACTCCCTTGGTGATATCTTCAGAGGTAGTAGTTAGTTCCAACATGGTTAATGATCAATTGCAATTAGTTACATCTGGATTGCAGTCTGAGCCATTGACTGAGATTGGTGCATTCTATCGGCATTACACTGTGAGGTATGCTCATCTATCTACCTTTGATGACCATGTTGATGAGATGATGATACAGAGATGTACTTTGGTTCCTAGTGCTTATCATCAGTTATGGGATAGTTTGATGCCTCAGGATGAGAGTTGTGATGGGCATGACATGGTGATAGGTCCTGCAATTGACAGGTTGATAATACATGACTTAGAGCAGGAGTTTTGGAGTGATGCTTTAGCAGGTTTTGTTATTGATTCTACTCCTTTGGCTATGACATCTCTTGACTTAGCTGGTGATCAGTCACAGTGGGTTGTATCACTTCTTCATGGTGAGCTGTTGACTGAGGTTGGTTTTTTTTATCAACATTATATTGCAGGGTATGTACATCAGTTAGCATTTGATCCTTGTGCTGAGGAGTTGATGGCAGACAAATTTGGTTTGGATTCCATTTCTTACTCTTTATCTTGTAATGTCTTTTCACCATCAGCAATGTATGGGAGTTATGGTTATGAGATAGTGGCCGATGATTTGCAGAGTTGTGTTGACTGCAGGAGTTGTACAGTGTATGGATTCTCCATACTTGGTACAGTTTCATTCGAGAGGGTTCACCATTGTTGCAGAGTTGGATTGTACATTTCATATAGGCCAGTGGGATGCGTTGATGGTATTTACTGTGTTGGTAGTTTGATTTGTCCACTTTACTTGGGTTCTAATGTTCTAAGAGTTTGTGCCTCATGGGATTTTGATTGTGGTAGTGGTGATTTCGGAGTTTGGTTGAGCTATAATTGTCAATTTGATTATGGATTCCTCTTGGTCATATTGCAGAGGATATTGCAGGAGCCTGTGTTAATTGGTAGTAGTATAGTTCATGACTACATTTGGGATCCAGGTGGATTGATTGGTTTATTGTTCAGCCATTGCTTGAGGACAAGAAATGATTGGGAGGGGAGGACTTGTCATGTCCCCTTTTCAAATAATTAAAAAAGAAAATCTTTGCTAAGGCAGGCAGGCCCAAGAAAGTGAAGTTTCGGAAAAAGGGGGTTAATCTTTGGAAACCGTTGGACTAATAAATAAAAATTATTATTAAAATAAGTTTCATTAACCTCTCTTGGACGTGAGTTACAGTTATGCCCTCTTTTAAGGGGTTTGGAGGGATTTTGGGCTCATTCTAGAACTTGATTTTTGCTCATTCTTTGCTATTCTTCAGAGGCTGCCAAACCTGTGGAGAAGGAGACCCAAGAACGGGAGTTTGCAGGTTTCCAGGGAGACCCAAGAACGGGAGTTTGCAGGTTTCTAGGAAGGCTAAGGATAGGAGTTTGAAGCCATTCCATGTGCATGCTCATACAGAGTTTGCCTTTGTGCTGAACAGTGCAGATTTGTGAGTTTTCGGGTGTGTTTTTGTATGAGTTTGGTGTTTACAGTTGAGTATTTCATATCAGTTTGGGTTTTTGCTGTATATCAGAGTTTTAAATGTTAAAATAGAGCTGAATATATATATTGGGACGTGATTAAACTTCTGAGATAGATTATTAGTGTTTTTGTGGTGTTTCCGGGCATATTTTGTGCTATTTCGGGAGCCCGATGAGCATAGTTTTGGTCCTACATTTTCGAGTTGTTGTGTAAAGGCTATACGGATCTGGAAATGTCAATTTTTAGGCTGTTATGCTGCTGAAAGTTCTGTAAAAATTTCCATTTTCAGATTTATTAATAATTTGTGAAGTTGTGAAGCTTTTAGCACTATTTTCAGCATACCCGATTTGGGGTTTCTTGAGGAATTTGGTGGATCTTTGGGATATTAGTTGTTTGATCTTAAAGATCTGATTAAAGGTTGGAAATATCATGTAAAATCAGAAAAGGGACATTTCAATTGGTGTGTAGTTGCATGCTAGAAATATTAAGATTTCTTTCCAAGCTCAATATACATTGGTCGGTCTCTTGTGTGAAGTTGGAAAAATCACACAACTTTTTGAATAGTGAGAAAACATTCTCAAGTACAGCTTTAACTTTCTCAATTTTCTTAGCCAACTCTACCTGTGCTAGTGCTAGATCACTTGATATTTTTTCATTTACCTTTCCTTGGAACTTTCTTTCTGACCATTCCATGAGTTTAGTATTTGTGTCCTGGTCTTCATTGGTCACTTGGTCAACTATATTTGATAGTTGTTCTATTATTGGCTTTGTTTCATCTAGTGATTGCAAGCTAAAGGCATTCATGAAGATGTCCTTAATCTCATTTGATGCTTGGTTATACTTGTACTCCTTTTTTAGTACTTCCTATCTTTTTCTCCTATCCAATGCATTATGCATCTCAGTGATCTGCTCAATGGTTAGAGTCTTGGAGTCATAGGAAGGTATAACAATCTCTGCATCTAGCTCAGGATCTCCATAGTGAAGTACCCTGGCAACCTTAGTAGAGCTCGAGCCTAGTGTTTGGACTTGCAATGATATCATTTCAGTGCTTGGCTATTGAAGAGTTTGTGCAGGAGTGCCTGTTTTGGGTAGTTCAATCAATGTTTGGATTGTAGCTTGCTCCTCATCTTTTGCTATGTTCTCCTTTTCCTCATCTAACTTCTCTTGATCAATCACAATTGTTGGGAGTGTACCTATTACTTTTACTATAGGATCAGATGTAGAAGTCTATCCTTTCAACCTTGTGTCTTTCCTTTCTTCTACACTTGGCATCTGAACAGTATCACTTATTATGTCACTTGTTGCACTTGGTGGAGGTGGCAATGGAAGTAGTAGAAGTTGTGTGCTAGTATTTTTAGAGATAGAAGGTGGTTCTTGTGGATTTAGCTTCACTCTAGTTGGGTTAGCTACTGCCTTTTGTATCACATCAACATTGACCAATACAGGTTTTGTGTATAACTTGGCTTGATGGGTCGATTGGTCAAGGATCTTGGAGAGATCCTCTATAGTTAGGGGATTGACATTCTGACAGTGTTATTGTTTTTGTAGGTGTGATGGTTACATGAGGAGGGCTAAGAGGTGGCAATTGTGTGTCTTGCACATTTTGTTCCTTGTGCTACTACTGCTACTTAGTTGTTGTCGTATCTTCTCCTTTTTTTGTTTCCTCCTCTCCTTTTTCCTTATCCTCTTTCTCTTTTTCCTTTTTTGTTTCACCTTTCTCTTCTTCTTCTTTCTTTTCTTCTTCCTAATTCTCTGTTTCCTTTGCCTCCTCTTTCTCCTTTGTATTGGCTTCTACCTTATTTGCCTCTTTGTTCTCATCATCAGTCAACTTGTAGATTGACTTCCACAATAATGTGGATTTATTCACTATATCCTCAATTTTGTTCTGCAAGATGCTAAAGGCTCTATACTTAGGTGCAAACTTGTCACCATGTCTCTTATTGGCCTTTTTTATTTGACCTTTTCTTAGGTTAGGCATCACTTGAGCTAAGGTAGATTTTCTTATATCCTTCTCCATTTTCAAACAATAATGCCATTTGTTTTCAACTATCTCATACAATTCTCTTGGCATGGTATTATCAAGCTCTAGAGGTGTGTTCTTAAATTCTATCATCATGGCATACATAGATTTGTCTACTTTATTTTTCTCTTCTCTACTAAGCTTATTAAAATCAAGATTCTTCAAATCATTCAAATCTACATTCTTTATATTTTCACAAAGTTTATCTATGGCAAATTTGGGAGTATGGCTTACCACTCAGAATTGGTTGTTGCCTTCTGACTTTGTTCTCTCCTCATTAGAATTTGGTTGTGCTACATATTTTCTTCTTTTCTTCTACACTTCACCAGTTTGTTCAGTGGCCTTCTTTTTCTCTATTATTTCCTCCTTGACCTTTTGTGTTGATGCCTTTGTAGTAGCCCTTGTTGTAGGTTTCTTAGGTTTGGCTTGAGCAGGATTGACAACCTTCTTTGGTTTGGGCTAAGTGTTGTCTTTTCTCTTCTTTTGCTCATCTTGTGTAGGTGCTTCCTTGGAACCTTCCTCCTTATCTTCTCCTAGTCCTCATGTGAGTTCCATAGAATCTTGTCCTTGTTCTTCTTCCTCACTGTCATCTTCTTCTTCTACTTTTTTTGTACCTATTGCCTCAATATCTGCTCCAAACTTCTTGATTTTCCTTACTAGTTTATCTTTCCTCTATTATAGAGATTGTCTTCAAGTTTGTTTCAACCCTTGACTTTACTACATCATATGTGCCAAAAGTTTTGGCATCCTTGTCAATATCTTCTACAAGTAGTGCAGTGATTGCAGCTGAGGCTAGATCCACATCCAACTCATAACCTAGTGGCCTAAACCATCTTACTCTTGGCACTACAGCTTGGATGTATGTGTAGTCAATGTCAACCAAAAAGAATATGTCATTGACATGTTTCTCTACCAATGAAACTGGTATTCTCATTCTCTACTTCATGGATTTCTTGAAGTCCTCAAAATAGTTGGCCATTTGAGTCTTAAAGCTATCTCCCATCTACTCTATATATTCATTAATTTTTTTTACATTAGACTTGTTTGAATTCCAATTTACCTTCCCAATTGAAGGGAAATCTTCCATCACATAGAAGAATATGTAGACTAATACTAATCCAAATTTACATTGTGCTCCCTTGGATCTTCTTATAGCTCCCAAATTTTCATTGATTTGTTGAAGCATTAGTTCTACTAGATCATAAGTATGATCTTTCTTTACCAGCTTATATGCCACATCGACAGCTATACAAGGTATGTTGTTTAGTCTACTAGATTGGTAGAATTTATGAGAAATCACTCTCACTGCAAAGTCAAGTAGGGGTTCTATTACAGTGTCAATGGTCATACCCCTCTTGTTCCACTTGGCTCCTGTATTCATCTCAATGGCCTCCTTCTTATCACTTCTCAAGGTCTTTGGCTGATCTAGGGTTGGAAATCTCATAACGCTATGTGCTATCCTCTTGGTAATCTTTATAGGTCCTATTTCCAGCCATAGATAGCCATCATGAATTCAACTCAAAATAATGTGAATCCATTATGTCTTAAACACCGTAGGAAAAACTAGTGCATTTGTCAAACCCTTCTTCTCAATGATTGAAAACTCGTCCTTTAGTATGCCATTATCACACAAATTTTCATAGGCTTGGAGGATTTCAAGATCACCTATGGCACCGATTTTGCAGTTATAGCATTTTCTCACATCTTGCACCATGACTACTTTCGATGAAATGATAGACAACATGTTGGTAGGGTCATTTTTATATGCTACTTTGGGAATGGGTCTAAAATCAAGTTGTTTTACCTCGTTACTAACCAGGTGAACCTCATGACTTTCCTTTTCCTTGAGGGTTTTGGAACTAGATGCCATTTCATCAAACTAGGGTTTTATATATATAATAAACTTTTAAAACTGCATAGCTTAGCACCTGATAAATACCTTAGATTGATGAAATCATGTAAATTTGTTGTTGAAATCTATTCAAAAGGTTGCAAGGTTTTTTTTTTATCACTTCTTCGCTCTTCTTGTCTTTTCTCTTTATTCGAATGATGTGAAGATGAGAAAAATTCAACTTTGTACCTTTTGAAACCTAGCATTTATTACATAGTACATACAGCTATAAACTTGGCACTTAAAGGTTTCACCATGAATTGGCATCCATTGAATTTCATTCACTCGGCATCTACTAATATTTCTAACTTGGCATCAACTATCAACTTGGTCGCTACTAGGTACTAGAGCTTTACTCGGCATCTAAGGGCAACTTGACAGCTTCTTCAAATTTTTGACTTGGCATCTTTGTTCATGTTAATTTCTTCTTTGCAGTACTTCTTTGTTATTGGGATGATGTATGATATAGCTTTGTATATCATTCCCATACACCTATCTTTGCTTAGTTGGATGATGTGTGACCACTTGACCTCTTGGGTGAAGTGATCCCTCTATTGGATGTGCTTGCTCCATCCCTTCTTTGCCATGTCCTATTCATCTCTACCTTGATGTGTTCCAAATCAACTTTCTCTTTACCCTTGTTGACTTTTGGCTTGGGTGCCTTGGCCCTTGTAGGGCAATTCTTGCTGATATGTCCAATCTTCAAGAAATTGAAACATGTAGTTTAGCTTAACCACCTACTATAGTTTCCTCTTAAATATGTTCTTATTTAGTTCTTAGGAACATGACCATACTCCTGATAGTAATGACAACTTTGCCTAGTATTGTAATCCCAATTGTAGTGGTGTGCATGATTGTTTCTCCTTGTGGGTTGATTAGATGTCCACATAGGCTTTGATCTGCACTCAAAGGCTCTATGTCCATAATTTTTGTAGTTGTAGTAGTTACCATCAAATCTTGGTGTCCTCATGGTCTTGGTCCTACAATCTTGTGTCTGGTGTCCTTGCTTGTTACACTTGTGACAATGACCCTTGTTCTTGGGTATGTCTTACTGATTGGTCTTCCTACTCTTGCATGCATTAGCAGTGTGTCCTTTTTTACCATAGAAATGACAAGTGGGTTTAGAGTTCTTACCTTTGTCACCCCTTTTCTCAACACTCTTTGGTGTCTCTCCTTCTTCAGTACTGGTGAATCCTAGTCCTAAAGTGTCATTGTTGGATCTTGGTGATTTCAAAAATTGTTCAAAGTGCTTGATGGCTTCACTTGATTTGTTGAAGCTCTTTACTATCTCCCTTTCTCTTTTCAATTCATTCTGCAATTTTTCATTTTGCATTTTCAAAGTGGAGATCTCAATGTCCTTCATGTTTAGCTCATGATGAGTATTCATCATCTGGCTAAGCATAAACTACATGTTGGAGATCTTTGTAAGTTCTATGGACTTCTCTTCAAGTCTATTTGCAAGGTTTCTTTTGTCATCCTCAAGCATGGCCCTGTCCTCAATTTCTCTTTTCTTTTGTTTAGTTATGTCACATAGCATCGTGGCTTGTGATTCTTGCTCCATTTTAAGAGATCTTATCTCTTCTTCTTGGGCTCTATTTTTCTCCATCAATTATGCTATTGTTGCTTCAAATTCCTTGAAATCTCCATTAGAAAACACTTGTTTGGTATCAATTTCCTTTTAGTGTATGTCATTTTCAGCTATGACTATGTCCTTCCTTCTTTTCAAGGATTTTCTTAGTTCCTCTCTAGCTTCCTCCAACTTGTGTAGAGCAAGGTGCACATCAATCACCTGATTGCCTATGATCTTCCCAAGTTTGAAGACTTTCATCTTCTAATCTTTTCTCTAAGCTATTGGGCTTCACCTTGTGAGAACCAATGCTCTAATACCAATTGTTGGAATATTCAAATGGGAAGAGTACTTCTGAGAGGGGGGGTGAATCAGAAGGAACTAGTTTTTATCCTTTTTATATCCTTTTCAACACATAATTGAAAGTAAATTGCATGCATGTAAACATATAAACAAACATAAAATAAAAGCATGCATCAACACATAACACAAGGAATTTGGTAACTCGAAAACCCTCTAGGAATAAGAAGGTAAAATTGGGGTGGGGATGATAACAAAATCACTATAGGAATAATTATTTGACCACTTTTGATGGTCTACCCTATTAAAAGCTTTACACTGTCTCAATAGTGACTTTGTTAAAGGATTTTCAAAAGGTTGTTAGGCCCACCTAATTCAATAGAATTTTCACTCACCTTCTCCAAAGGTTCTCCCACCTAGCTGTTAAGCTAACCTATCAATATATGATTTCTAACATCTAATAGAATGACAAGAAAGTATTAGAACAATTAACTTGATAGTATGCAATCTCCTATTGTTGGATTCAGGCACTTGATCTGCTCTCTCCGATGTGATCCTTTCTTGATCTAATCTCAATGTGTGTCCCTTGTTCTATTGTGATCAACTAAATGTGTAATTGATGCTCAATTCACTAAGTCCTTGACACCCCTGTTGCTTTCTCTATTATGTAGTTTCCCATCTACTTAGCAATTTTCTTCAGAAACTTCTTAGCAACTCAAAATTATGGTGTCTAAGTCTTCTTATAAATATTTTTTGGACTTAGGGTTTACAATGAAATCATGAACTCAAAATTCCTACTCAAATCCTTAGATTTAGCTCATTGGTTGGATGTTGTCTCCAATTTTCTGATTGGCTACATGTTGATATCATAGGTAAATGTAAAGATTCAATCTTATCTTCTTATCCCTTCATGAATCATCCAAAAATGGTTTTGCATCTTAGTTTGTGAAGGCAAAAACTACTATGTTGATTATGTGTTACTCAACACATATTGCATTACTAGTGCTTGGCACATATACTATCCTAGTTTTCTTAGCACCTATTACACTATGTTTTTCTCAGAACATGTATATTTCTAGATCACTTGGCACATGTTACATCATGTGTTGCTTAGCATTAACTGTGACTCGTCACCTATATATTACTCAACATCTATTGCTTGCTTGGCACCTAAAGTCACTCGATGCCTATTGAAATTCTAGCTTCACATGTATAGTGTACTTGACACACATAGTAGAATTGGTTAAGTGTGTTGACACTCAAATATCAAAACCATTCTAACACCAACAAAAACTACATTTAACCACCAGCCTCCAAAATTAAAGTAAAATCAAATCCAATCCATGATAATGACAATGATATCCATCTCCTTATAAAGATCTCTTGAAAGCATCTAGAAATCTATAAGTACATTCCAAAAATATCAATTAATTGAACTACCATCAACTCCAAGATCCCAAACCAATTGTGCACATTCAACCTTCATTCTATCACACTATTGAAAATATTATGTTGTGCCACTTTGATATAAACATTGTCCTATCCGTAGTCTTTAGGATCCCAAACATGCCAGACTTGAAATTCATTGATGTAATCATTCTTGGTTGCTATCTATAGAGGATAGACTTCATACTCAAGTGATGGTAGTAATTATTCCATGAATTAATTTTTGGTAATGCCTACACTTCTAGGTTTGTGACTTCTTTTATTTGACTCCAAAACATTACCCATACACTCCAAAACATTTTCAGTCACATTATCCTTCCATACAATGACATAATTATGAAAATCCACTTTGACATTGACTCAATTTTCATCCTATTTTAAATCTTTGATTTAGTCATGTTCCCTAATCTCAAATATTTCTCTATCATCAACTGTGTTTGAATCATCAATCATTTCTCCATCTTCAATCTTTTGATGTCTGTATGAATTCATCTTGTATCCACTTCTCAATGTCCCACCTTAGACTATTGCTAAAGAGTATATTGTGTTGAGATGATAGATTCTTCATTTGAAACTCTATATCATCCTTTAGAGATATGGCTTTCTCCCATCTTGCAATCACCCAATCTTGCTTAAATTTCTTCAATGACTCAACCAAGGTGGGTGTTTATCATTCTCAATGCTCAACCTTGGGAGTCAAAAGTCATTTCCAACCACCATGCGGCTGCCAAGATGTTGAGTGTTTCCTTCTCCTATTCATGGATCCTTTCTTTACTTCTTCTTAGCTCTCTCAGTGGATTAACCAAATCATCACTAGACTCCATGCTCCAAACTCAACACCAGATGGATTGGAAAGATCACCAGCTCTGACATTGTTCTAATGTTCCCATCCAAGTGGGAGGTTGGCATGTTGGCATATGGTAGATGGAGGGAGGAGTATGACAAATGGAGGGAGGATTATGGATGGAATTAGTATGATGGATGGAGGGAGGACTATGGAGGTAGGTAGTACAAGAAATAGAGGGAGGAGTATATATGGAGTAGTACAATGGGTGGATCAAGGAGTACAAAGGGAAGTAGTACAGTGGATGGAGGGAGGAGTACAAAGGGAGGAAGTATGACAAATAGAGGGAGGTAGTATGACAAATGGAGGGAGGAGTATGGAGGGAGGTAGTATGGAAGATGGAGGGAGGAGTGCAGAGGGAGTAGTATGAGGGATTGATGGAGGAGTACAGAGGGAGGTAGTACAGTGGATGGAGGGAGGAGTACGGAGGGGGGGTGTTGCCAGGTGTACGAAGAGTGCACAATACTATTGTGCATATAACATAAAGATATGAAATGCCTAAAATCAATTCATGAATCCACACACCTAAAGAAAATGGAATTCCAAATGCAACTAATATTCGCAAATCACAACACTTATAGTTACATGGGCATTTAGAAAATATTGACCAATTATAGAGCAATCACCACTTGAAAATGATTAGCAAATATAGTACATAGTGAGATATCTAAGCAATACCTCTAATGGCTAAATAGGGCAGTGTTGAACCATTGAAACTATGAGGACAAAATAGGGAGAATCTTCCCCCTTTAAAACTATGCACAAACTACCTTCCACCTCTAGCCTCTGAAAATACAAAAGAAAATTAAATCCAAGCCATGATGATGACAATGTCATCCATCTCATTATAGAAGTCTCCAAGAAGCATCTAGAAGTTTATAAGTACATGCCAACTATAATACTCCTAAATAGGAAAATTAGCATTTTGAACCAATTTCAGTTTTTCAATCTTACTTAAGTCTTATTGTACTAGGCATTTCTAATTTTAATAATCTCTACTTGATCTAAGTGTCAAATGCAAAAAATCATTAATTTGTATTAATTACTTTCTTTACTTAATTCCTAAATATTAATTGAATTAGCTAAATTTAACTATTAACTCAATTAATTTAATTATAAGTCCTAAGTACTTTAATTTAATTTAATCTACTCCTTTAGCTAATACACATAAAGAAGGAATTAAAATACTTTGATTTAATTAAATATATGTCATAATCACTAAAACTAATTAGAATATCTAATTATGACCGCATATTTGAATGGATCAATATCCTTTCCTATTTCATCTCACATGAAAAGGGAATTAATAATAATGATTGATTCAAATATGTCCTCGTAATTATTGAAACTAATTATTTAATTAATTGGAAAATATAATTATGAGTACATATTTGAATGGATCATTATTATCTCATATTTTTTCCCATTCAACTCCATAAAAAATGGAGGACTTAATCTTATCTTCAATCAAGATCGTACACATAGATCAATCTTGATCATTGATCAAATTCTAGGATTCTATAAAGAAAACCTTCAATCTCTCATTTGCGGAGGATGCACATGAAAATTATCTAATTTTAATGCTAATTTGATTATCAAATGCCTTGCATTCAAATTTTCTCTTGCTTTCATATGCTCATCATTTAGACTAAAATGCATTTGTAATGTTCCCTATACTAATTGTTCTGGACAAAGGGATAGTTGTCTAATTACTTTAGATTGTAAGGGAAATATACAAAGGTCTCTAATTATTGTTATCGATTATGACTTTAGTTACTTGTATACTTTAGGACTTCTAAATATACTTGTATTATTTAATCTAGACTTTTTTTGTTTGATTGCATGGTTTCTAAGAATTGCACCTGATTATAATTATGGTATATCTTGTAAATTATAGGTCATGTACTTCCAATATTACTTATAATAATCATACTTGTGAGCCTTGTTTGAGCTTAATTATACCTTGTCCCTTACCATTATGTGAAATTGTGTGTCATCAACTTGTCACTTTGAAAGTAATTGTTTTAAAGAACACAATTTTGAATTGAATTTGGATACAAAGGATTTTTGAAGTAATTTGTGATGAACCAACCTCTATCTCACTTTGATAGTAAATGACTTCTAAATTGGATACATACTTCTCTTTACTTGATATTGTGTATTACACTGGTTTGGTTCTCCCTAGTAGATTTTGTAGTTGTACCTAATGTCTGTGCAATGGGAAATCTAATGGTCTATAAATATTAGTTCTCTTATGTTATCTTTCTATCCACAAATTTACATCTAAATTTATATATCTATAGTGCCCCTCTCTTCTATGTCCATTAAGTCATGCTGGTTATGCTTGACAATAATCTAGGCCACATCTGATATGTTTCATGTCTTATTTTCCACCTAACTTTGGTTGGTGTAAGAGCATCCAATTTTTGGTTATATATTTAGTATTGACTAGTCCTTATCATAGCTATGGCAATAGTATGTATAATCTATGTCTCATTATTAGACTTGATTTTTGATTGTTTAGTCCACTAGTGTTCTCAATATCTAAAATCTTATGAATATTTTTTACTAAAATTTGAGAAGGTGCCTTATACCCTTCAGATATGACAAGTATAAGAATGCCTAATTTAATACAAATGCTTGGATTAATGTGAGAAGGATTTTATGTAAAAATCTATACTGGTCCTAAATCCAAGTATTTGATAAGGAGTTTTGTTCCCAAATTTGAATATGTATGTAATTAGTAATACTACTCCAATGGTTCCTTCTTGCCAATATATCTGTTCATATTTCACAACAGTATTGTTTGTTCATTGCCTATTGGAGAATATCTCATGAGTAAAATAATATATAAATATATGTCTGCATATCCCTTCCAATGATGTTAAACTTAGAGTCTTATATGTGATAGACTCTTATGTGTGCTATTGAATAGACAATTACGATCTCTTTCCACTATTCTTATCAACTATTGGTCTCAAAGGTAATTGATTCTTCTTGTCCTATGTCATGGTGTGACCTCTAGGTTTGATGTCATTATTTTCTCCCATCAATGGTAGCATTGGACTATACATATATTTGAGCCTTTTTCTTATTTGATTTAAATGGCTTCCCTCTATTACATGTCAATGGCAGGTATTCTAATTGCTAATGCTTTATATCTTTCTTTTTTCTTTTTCTTTTTGATAGCACTCCTTACAAACTCCCCACTCTATGTTCTACTCTATTCCTTCTCCAATATTACTAAAAACTATTTGTCGTTGGCTTGAATTTGATATGTAATTATTTGATCCTCCTCCTTCCTTTGATGATCCCTACCGTGATTCCTAGTTTCTGTCCACTTATTTTTCATTTATATTTGTGTATACGGTGGGAATGGTCATGACCCCAAGGGATTGGGTCATGATTGTTGTCTTTATTATATTTATAATTAATATATATCTAATACATATATTTTGTAAGTTGATTATTTCTTATACATATACATTTATAATATTTGATGCATATTATATTGATATATCAATACATTTATTCATAATAATATACTACATTAGATAAAATATATTTTACTAATCATTATTTATTAATGATTAGTAAAATTATATTAATTAAATATTATTTATTATTAAATTCTATAGAAGAAAAATAGGGGACAAGACAATCCACCCTTCCTCATATTGCTTGTCCTCAAGCAATGATTCTTCCATTTAGTATTGTCGATTATTGATCCTGAAATGATAATTTCTACTTGAAGTTAGAAGCTCAAAGCATAATCTTATCCAAACAAGAGATCATAATATTCACTAAGAATAATTTTGAAGATGGGTACTTATCTTGATGTCATTTATTATCTATCCTCTAATAATTTTTTCTTAGATCCATTTGTAAGAATGTCCTTGCCACTTGGATCCTACTAAGTACACCTTGAATCCCCATCACTTACTAAGAATGTCTATGGCACTCATTAAGAATGCTTTGAATCTTTGACACTCAATAGGAAATATATACTAGGATATATATAAAATTTTAAAAATATATGTAAAATATATGTATATTAGTGCATGAAGACATGATGCAAACATGAAGTATACACATTAATGCATGAAGACACAATGCAGACACAAAGTATACACATGTTAAAAAAATTTGGTAGATTCCTTCCTCAGATTTCTATTTTCATGCTACCAAAGTTAATGGTCAATAGCTCCTTAACAAATAGACCTACATTATATGTTAGTACTCCAAATCCATGATAAGAATATTATTTAATCTTGTAAGTCATTTAAAATATAAGATCCTAATTCCCAATTAAATCAATTCTTAAGGAGAAGTTGTGATCAGATGCTTAGCTCTTGGGGGAGTTCTTCTTGGGGCTCTAATTAATAGAACAATTCTCCACTAAGAACCATCTTCTCACAATACTTCTCTTTAATACCTTATGGATAATCAATCTTGATATATCCATCCTTCCTAGGAGGGATTTCTTCCTTGTCCTAGGCCTTATGGATACCCTCTCTTGGTGTATCCATCCTTACATATGCATATGGTTTTCCTTAATAGTATGTACTGTCCTTCAGAGAATACTCAATTCCCCACCTCACTTCCTTAAGAGTATTCAATTATAGAATATCTTGTGAAGTCATTCAAAAAGGTTAGTTCTATGCCTTAATTCCTTCTAGGAATTATTATGCTTTTTTTTCCTCTTATTAGTGGCTATTTGGAGTAGTCTATTTCTTCTTCCTCTCGATCTCAACAAATTCAATATTCTACAAGAATTTATCATTAACTATAAGAGATCACTAAATCAATGATTGGTCTTATATATATTTCATTGATATTATTGTTGTGTCCTTTTGGGTTCCATTAGAACATTGATTCATTAACTATTCCTCTTATTTGAATCTTTCCCCATACCACTCATTTCTATTGATTTTCTTCCTTTCTTACATGATGTCAAAAACATGTCATGTCTAGTTTGATCTGAGATGAATGTTATTTGTTTATATGATGATCAATCTTGAATGAGTAATGTGTTGATGGTCCTCATATTATTATTTTCCAAAGGACTAGTGTTCACTTCTTCCACAATTCTGCTATAATGTTTTGTATAATTCAATCATGTGTCTATCATAATGCTTTGTATAACTAGGCTCTAGTACCACTATAATGTTCCCTATCCTAGTTGTGCTGGAAAAGGGGATAGTTGTATAATTACTTTAAATTATAAGGGAAATATACAAAAATCTTTAATTATTGTTATCAATTATGACTTTAGTCACTTGTATACTTTAGGACTTCTGAAGATCCCTGTATTGTTTAATCTAGACTTTTTTTTTTGGATTGCAAGGTTTCTAAGAATTGCACCTGATTATAATTATGGTATATCTTGTGAATAGGTCATATACTTCCAATATTGGTTATAATAATAATTGTGAGCCTTGTTTGAGCTTAATCATACCTTGTCCCTTACTATGATGTGAAATTGTATATCATCAACTTGTCACTATGAAAGTAATTGTTTTAAAGAGCACAAACCTGAATTGGATTTGGATACAAAGGATTTTAGAAGTAATAGGTGATGACCCAACCTCTATCTCACTTTGATCGTAAATGACTTCTAAATTGGATTCATACTTCTCTATACTTGATATTGTGTATTACACTAGTTTGGTTCTCTCAAGTAGATTATGTAGATGTACTTGATGTTTGTTCAATGGGAAATCTAATGGTTTGTAAATATCAACTCTCTTATGTTATCTTTCTATCCACAAATTTACATCTAACTTTATATATATGTAATGTCCCTCTCTTCTATTTCCATAAGGTCATGTTGATTGTGCTTGATGATAATCTAGGCCATGTCTGATATGTTCCATGTCTTATTATTTATCCTAAATTTGGCTAGTGTAAGAGCATCCAATTTCTAGTTATATATTCAGTGCTGACTGGTCCTTATCATAACTATGGTAGTAGTACCTATAGTCTATGTCTCATTATTATACTTGAGTTTTGATTTTTTAGTCCACTAGTATTCTCAACATCTAAATTCTTATGAATATATGTTATTGAAATACCCTTCAAATATGAAAAGTATAAGAATGCCTGATATAATATGTATGCTTGATTAATGTGAGAAGGATTTTCTATAAAAATTTGTACTAGTCCTAAATCCAAGTATTTGATAAAGAGTTTTTTTTTCCCAAATTTAAATATGTATGTAATCAATAATACTACTCCAGTGACTCCTTCTTGACAATATATCCCTTCATATTTCATAATAGTATTGTTTATTCATTGCCTGCTGGAGAATATCACATGAGTAATATAAGATATAAATATATGTATGCATATCCCTTCCAATGATGTTAAACTTAGAGTCTTGTATGTGATAGAGTCTTATGTGGGATATTGACTAGCCAATTATAATTGCTTTCCACTATTCTTATCAACTATCGGTCTCCAAGGTAATTGATTCTTCTTGTCTTGTGTCATGGTCTGACCTCTGGGTTTGATGTTGTTGTTTTTTCCCATCAATGGTAGCACTAGATTATACATATATTTGAGCCATTTTCTTATTCAATTTAAATGGCTTCCCTCTATTCCATGTCGATGGTAGGTATTCTGATTACCGATGCTTTATATCTTATTATTATTATTATTATTTTGATAGCACTCCTGAAAAACTCCCCACTCTATGTTCTACTCTATTCCTTCTCAAATATTATGGAAAGCTATTGTCGTTGGCTTGGATTCAATATGTAACTGTTTGATCCTCCTCCTTCCTTCGATGATCCCTGCTGTGATTCTTGGTTTCTCTCCACTTGTTTTTAATTTATATTTGTGTATACATCAAGAATGGTCATGACCCCAAGGGATTGGGTCACGGCTATTGTCTTTATTATATTTATAATTAATTTATATCTAATACATATATTTTTTAAGTTGATTATTTCTTATATGTATATATTTATAATATTTGATGCATATTATATTGATATATCAATACATCTATTTATAATAATATACTACATTAGATAAAATATATTTTACTAATCATTATTTATTAATGATTAGTAAAATTATATTAATTAAATATTATTCATCATTAAATTTTATAGGAGAAAAATACGGTAGATGATAGCATTCATCTAATTATTACTTTCCATTTTTCTTAGATTAATTTCAATTTCATTTAGATTAATCTTTGTATCTTTGGATTCGAAAAACATCAAAAATATTGATTAGATTACATTTTTATTTTTTCAAATCCTTCGTACTAGTTTGGTCTAGTTGTTGATCTCTCAATTCTGAGAGTGAATAGTAAAACCCCATCTAGTTAGAAGGCCACATATCGCTTTGTTCAATCATACTGAATGGACAATCCCATGTTCATTTCGGGATGTTTCTAACATTTAAAGATTGTGTTGAAGTGTGTGTAGATTTAGAAGCCCATAATTAGCACACACACCACATATCAAATATTTCATTGATTGTTTTAATTTGGGTCCCATATTTCTTAATTAACTAAAGGTCCTTATTATTTAATTTAACTTAAAGACTAATTAATTAATTAATTAATTAATACATTAAAATTGGGGACATCACAATGATTCATTTAATGTTTGGTTTCTCTATTCAAGATTTTGCAAACATTATGGAAACCATCTCTGGTTAAATTTGGGGGCTTAAGCACTATGCTTATATCTTTTTGTTTATTCTTTCTACTAGCATTCTTTGGTATAGATGGAAGATTAGGAATGAAGATAGGTTTGAAGGCCTAGTAAGGTGCCTTATTGATTAGGAATGAAGATAGGTTTGAAGGCCTAGCAAGGTGCCTTATTGAGTCGTTTTTACGACTCACCTTTTATAACATCATTGTGTAGGTTTTCATTAATATGAACCTGGTTAGGAACAAGCTATTCAAGTTTCTGAGAAATGGGCATGATACTAAGTTCATCTATGAGATGAAAGATGGAAATGAGTTGAGATAGAACACAAAATGTCTTACTTTCATGAGGCCTTCAAAAAGTTCACCATTGAGATCAAAGATAACATGGAGCCTTAATTTCACCAGGTGGAGATGCTTGTGTTGAAATATTTAATGTAGATAGTCATTTTTCCCCTAGAGCCAAACACCCACCTCCCACCCTAATGTCCTACACAAGTCAAAAATATTGAATATAGGTAGGTGAGTTTTTTAAATTTGAAAAGAGAGGGAAATTATTGTTGCCAAGAGACAAAAGGAATCTATCAATTTTGTTCATTCAAATTAGAGTAGATCAGTTGAAGGATTTGAAGAGTTGCAAAGCAGGGTAGGAAGAGAAAGAAGTTGATCAGCATATCAAGTTATAGTTCAGAAGATAGAAGGAAGTTTTAATTTTCATGTCAGTTACTGCACATGTTGGATACTTATGTTATTCTATAAGTTTTATTGATATGACTTGTGAAGTAGTGATTGTTCTAGGCATTGTTGTATGCAACCATTAGAGTTGTAAGTTTAAAGTTTAAAGTTTTATTAGTCTGAATATTTTAGGGTTTTTCTGGTTAAAGCTGAATGCTCCCAGATTTTGTAATAGTTTTGTTGAATAGAATACAAGCAAGCAAGCAAGCATACAAATCCTTTTTGTTCCCTTCTTCTATTCATCATTGCATAGTATTTTGCATTTAATAAATTCATATTTGAAAGCTTCATCCTTCAGCTCTCTACATTTTAATGGTAGTCTGTTATACTACCCACTTGGTCTAGTCTTTGACTGGGCTCTCTCTCGACTATTGTTGTCAAGTTCACTTGGCATCCTCTATTACCGAGCTCCACACTACAATGGTGACTGAGCTCACTTGGCATAAACTATTGCTAAGTTGCCCTTGTGTGTCGAGTTCACTTAGCTTCTTCTTATGTTGAGTTCACTCGGCACCCATTTCCTGTCACTCAATATCCATTCGTATCAAGAAAGTCTGCCACTCAATTTTGGTTCTTGCCAAGAAAAAAATTAGGGTTTGTGATTAATTATTTAATTTTTACATGGTATCAAATATTTGAGGCCCCACATCCACAATGAGTTAGAAAATTTATTTTTCTAGGATATTTGGCATGGCAGGAGATGCAAGAAAGATATGGCAACAACCATTGTCCTTTAATGGACAAAATTATGATACATGGGCAAAGAAGATGAAAACCATAATGGTTACAAATGATTTGTGAGAGTTTTTTGTTAATGGGTTCAATAATGTGACAAACCTAGCTCAGTATGTTGCTCTCACAAATCCATAAAAGACTCTGTTGAAAGAGTTAAGAAGAAAGGATGCTAAAGTATTAAGTCTAATTGAGGTAGCAATTATAGAGACAGTCTTTCTCAAGATTGCAACAGCAAATTATGCAAAGGAAGCATGGGTTATTCTTGAGACCAACTTTAAGGGGACTGATAAGGTCATAGTAGTGAAGCTACAAATGATCATAAGAGAGTTTGAGAACCTTTAGATGAAGGAAAATTAACTTATTGTAAAGTGCATCTCACAAATCTCCACTTTGATAAACTAGCTCAAATCAAATAGAGAAGACTATGATGAGCAAAGGATTCTAGAAAAGATATTGAGGAGTTTACCTCAAAAATATGACAACCTTGTGATGATCATAGAGGAAGCAAAGGACCTCACCACATTTACCATGGATGAGTTGATGTGAACTCTTCAAACCCATGAGGACTAAATAAACAGATTAGCAACTACTTCCCAAGAGAAATCTTTCAAGGCTCAAGAGAATTCAAGAGGCAAGGGGAGAGAAAGAAATGGCTCTAGTAGAGGCTCAAGAAGAAGATTTCATGGAAGGAATGGTCAAAGGAATTCTGGTACAGAAAGCTTAGGATGATCAAGCAACCAAGAGGGAGCAAGCACCTCTAAAAATAGCTCTAACAAGAACAATGTTGAATGTTACTATTGTCATAACTATGGGCAATATGCAAGTGAATGCTAAAAGAAATAGGCTGATCAGTCAAAGCAAAATGCTAATGTGGCTAATGTGAACATGGGAAATGCAAACAATCCCATAGCCTTCATCATGTGTAACATCAGTGAAGAAGGAAGCCCTAAGGTATGGTACCGAGACAATGGTTGCAGCAACCATATCAGTGGTAATGAAAGTATATTTACTTTCATTGATAATACTTTTAAGTCTAAAATTAAGATGGAAATAATGGAACAATTCCCATAGTGGGAAAAGGATCTATTATGGTCTACACCAAGCAAGGTGAAAAGAAGGAGATACAGAATGTGTATTTTGCCACAAGTATGAAGCACAATTTGATGAGTGTTAGACAACTCATTCAAAATGGATACAAGGTGTTGATGGAAAATTACAAGTGTTTCATTCATGAGAAGGATGGGAGTAATAGATTACTTGCAATAGTCCAAATGACAAAGAACCAAATGTTACCTTCACTAGTACATTTTGCCAAATATGTGACTATGTGACCAAAACTTTTAGTCATGCCACTATAACTTTTAGTCAAGTGACTAAAATTAATCACATTCCAGTATTTCTTTGTAATTTACAACAATAGGTGACTAAATAAGTGACTAATTGGTCATGTGGTAAAATCAAAAAGTCAAATGACTAAATAAATGATCAAATAAACTACTAAAGGATTGTTAGTCACAAAATTTAATTACCCCCTAAAAAAGTACTAAATAATTAGTCACTAATAACTAGTCACCAAACTATTAAATAAAGGCTTATGATAGAATCTAGTGGTTATTTCTTATCAAGGTTCTTTAAATATTGGTTTTTCAGATAAATATTCTAAGCAGATCCTTTCTTATCTATTTGCGACTTATTTTTCCATTCTCATTAATGGTACTCCAACTAGTTTTTTTTAATGCTATACAAGGAGTGCATCAAGGAGACCCTTTATTAAACAGAACTACTAGGACTCAAATGTGTAAAGAATGCTTTATTGATGCTAAGTAGAGTGAAGTAAAAAAATAAAAGATAAATAACCATTTAAAATAATATAAAAATACTTAAGTAGAGTGAAATTGAAAAATTAAAGATAATAACTATTTAAAAGTTAAAGAATGTAATTAAAAAATATATAAAACATAGTTTAAAAGATTTAATAATTTATAAATTATAATTAAAAATAAACTAAAAAATATTAATATTTTATTCATAATTAAAAATATATTTAACAACATTAATAATATATAATAAAAGTAAAACAATGTAAAAGTTAGCATTTTTTTATAAGATAAATTTATGAATTATAATATATTAATATTGTTAGGCACCAAATTGAAATGGGAGAGGAGACACCAAAGTGAAATGAGAGAAGAGGGGAAAAAATGATTAAAGAAATGTCAATTTATCTCTAGACTCGATTGAGTGTGTTTCTAGCATCCATGTTTCAGATCACACTCTATGATCCATCATCAGGAAGAGAGAGTGCAAGAATAGTAAGACTATACTTACCTGGACAGGGTCAATCAATGATTAAAGAAGTCATTGATCTTATTGAGTTGTCTTATTTGTTAGATTTGGAGCCTTGGAATGTGTTTGGGTTAAAGAGTGCCCTTAGGACGTGTGTTGGTGTAGGATATTGACATCATTGTGTTTATATTTAGTACCATTGTATTTACATTATGCTTTTGACATTTTAGCAACAATTATTATTGTCCATCTCTTTCACAATTTTTATTGAATCATATGTCACTATAATATGATTGGTGTATATGGTTTAAACCTTGGAATACTACTATTAGCTCTAGAAGACTTCTTTATTGTTGACATTCCATTTAACTTTCATTGATGTGTTCATCAAATAATTCATTTAATTATCACCATTATCATTTTGTATTTAGACATAACCATGCCATTGTTTTTGTATTGATAACATAGTTTTCACCACTTCTTTGTCATGCCATGAGTGTTTTGTGCCAAATTTTCATTGTATTACATTTCTTCCTCATTGATGCATGCATATGAATCTATGTGTTGACACATCATTTAATACTATTAAGACCATGTAATATAATTATTGTCTTTATTGTATATCATCTTCTTTTAATATTATAATTATTTTTTACATTTGAAATAATATGTAAATAAAATAAAATTTAAATATCAATTTATCAAATGTTTTACAACAAGTTAATGTGCACAATAAAGAAAAACAAATAGTCATTCCTTATTACTTTCTTACATGTCTATTTTATCTAACCTTAAAATTAAATAATATAATAAATATATTTACAAAATAATTTTGTTAAATTCTCACCCACACATTTATTATATATATATATATATATATATATATATACACCCTACTTTATTAAAGTTTAGTTATTAAAATAAAAGACAAATAAATAAATAAACCAAGAAAAATTGGTTTAGGCGGGCATGTCTTCATTTTTATCATTTTTCCTTAGGCGGGAAAGTTGTATTTTTCCATTTCCTTTTTCCATGCAAGCGTCGAACCAGGTCAGGGATAGTGGTAGAGTGGTTGTGTAGGAGCATGCTGATTGGGCATCGGGGCCCTTTATTGTTGCACTCTTCCCACCCATCGGTGTCACTGGCCTCTTCCGTTTACCATTCGGAGTGCAGCAATAAAAAATTCTCCCTTCACTAATGGCATGGAGGGCATAGGCTCCCTCATTCCTAGCTTGGGATTTCATAATTCTTTCCTCAATTCAAAAATTGTTAACATCAATTTAAATCCTCAGAGGGACCTCATCTATCCCCCTGAATAATGTAAATGGAGGAGCGTAGGGCATAGGTTTGTTTGCTGATTCTTGACTCAAATCTTTAAAACTCGTCTCCCCACACAAACATTGTTAATGGTGGACTGAATCCTTAGAATCCTCTTGGAGGAGCTTCAGGTATGCTACTGAATAATGTGATTATGTTTTTTCTTTCTGTGTATGAATTACAATTTGTTTTGATATCTTATGTATCTTATTTTTTTATGTTGTTGGTCAGTGTTTAGTTGGAAATGGAGATGAGGTTAGAGAATAGTAAGCACATCTTATACTCTACCTTCCTTGTTTTCCTTCATCTCAGAAGATTTATATGTTTTAAATAGTTCATTTGCAAAGGAGTTTGGTGTGTATTATACTTTAGGATTTCTCCATCCATTTGATTGAGGTAAATATTCATTTCCTTTGTCCATCCGCTTTTTAAATCTGCATAGGATTTTAAATTGTTAGCATAGGGTACTGTTAAGTAGCCTACTATGAAATTTCTAATTTTCACAGGGTTTCATACATCTATATTAAAGTTAGCTCGTAATGTTATTATTGATAGAATAGTCATAAAAGATTTCTCAGTAGCCTTTATAATAGCCACTTGGTAGTTCTATTAAGGATATTTAATAATTTATGATAACTCTGCACCTAGTAGACTAGACCTTGGGGTTTCTTCATTAACACTTTTAATTGAGGTATTTAGTGGGCAAAATTGTGGTCAGAATTCTTATTTCGAGATCGTCACATAGCATTGAAATATTATGTCATAGATTTTTTAAATATATTCCATACATATTTTGTTCCCTCGAGCCTCTCCAACTACCCATGAAATAAACTCCATCCACAAACTACATAGGGGTAGTGAAGGAGGCAGTGGTGAGGAAAAATCTAATCTTGAATCCAAAGTCACAAATGCACCATGAGAGAAGGCCCTAAACCTAATAATGGATACATATGATACATTCCTTTTTATATTGATATATTAAACTTATAGCCACTCACATCCTCAAAATGTGCAAAGGATTAGAATTACCTTACTATCACCATTTAATTCAAATTAGCTTGAAGCAATGCCATAATAGATTTCCTATGGCCAAATCTTGTGTTTTCTTTTAATCATAGTGGCTGATCATTGTTTATAAGCTTGGAAAGACCTTTCTATTCATTAGTGTCCTTACTTTCTAGGGCCGAGAAATTAGATAATTTTATTCCTTTTGTTCCCCAAAAAATTAGATAGCCTATTTTCTTTTGTAAATATTGGGCCACTATAAGCTTCTTAGAAAAAAATTGTAGATTGAAATTTCCTTAAGGATTCTTAGATGTTTCCAATTAGGGAAGGATGCTTTGTTCAATACTATTCTAGCATTTTTTCAGCATATGCAATATTTAGTCCTACAAGGAGTGATATCAATTCTACTTCATTATTAGTATTATGGCCTAGTGTTGAGCTTCTCCCAATAAAGTCATCCTTAAATAATGAAGCACATCAACATGTGCTTGAGTGATATCACCTTGTGTTGCATCATCAAATTTCTAGAAACCCCCTTCTAGTAGAGCTTTCCATTTTTCATCTTTATACTATTTTTGAAACCAATTCATCAACAGGAAGACTATATGCAAAATACCATTATTTTACTATTCGTATCTTAGATTTGAAATTTTTGCTAACATTCTTAATTATCTTTTTTTTCATGTACTCTTGAAGTTTATGGTGGTCAATTGTTCTGAACATCCTTAAAAACTTCCTAGGTTCTTAATACTTCACAAATCTACCCAAGTCAAATCTGACATAAGACAGATAATAAAGATGCTTTCCAAAGGACTTGTAGCCATGAAATGCCCTTAGGTCAACAATAATAATGTTTCCATAACATTTTCAGAAAGGTCCACTCCATTTAAAGCTTAGTAAGAAAAATAATTTGTATTCTTGATAAGAACAAAAAAAATGATGTACTATCTCATACACACTTAACATAATGAAGTAGAAGGGCTATTAATTGATCTTTTAATATGTCTGTTAAATTTTGGAATGTTATTGCTAGCTTCCAATAATCCAATCGTGTTACATTTAGAGGAGTTGAGCATGTGGATGCAGATGTATGGCATATAAGATCTATATGCTAGTCCAACAACTAGGGAACCTAACTGCATTTGATTAAATAATAGGCAGATTTGAATTTATAATTTTCATCTTTACTCCTTGTCTAGAAAAGGGTGATCCCACTAAATAGCACTGGAGTATAAATGGATGTTAAATTCTCTTTAAAAAAAATTAGTTGTCTAGAATAAAACCATAGTAACATGGGGATGTATCTCCCCCATTTTTGCCCCATGCACTGGGGACTTGGGGACTCTATTCCCCCATCCCCAATGGTGCCACCAAATTCCACCACCTTCACCAAGGATATAGGATGTCCAAGTGTTAAGTATTATCTGATTTTACTATTTATATTCAATGTTTGATGTTCCAATTCAATGCAATATTCAAGTATTTTCTCTTTTACAGCTTTATATCTTATATTGCAATAAATTTTTCATAACTAGCATTTTAAGTACCATATATAATATATACAACCCCCTCGGTCCCCATGCCATCATCCCCCCTTTGTCCCCTTGTCATCCCCAAATTAAGGCCCCTTTGTCCCGTTGTCCTAGAAACTTGTTCCCCCATTCCCCCAACCCCCCATCCATTAGGGTGGTGTAACTATGAATACAACATAGATCAAATTTGTGTCATTTTGCTTCTGAATTCCTTGATCTAGATATTTCCCCCAATAATATTTCCCTTTAATGCCCATTTCCTAAGATACTTTTCTTTTTTATTCAACTAAATATTTGATACTAGTGAGAAGTGCATTACCAGGCCAAGAATCCTACCAGAATTCATCTTTTTTGAATCTGCAGTGTTACAGGTTAATGTGGTTGCAATCATACTCCTCAATGCCACCGTAAGATTCTAAACAACAAAACCTTAGAAGATCTTATCATTATGAAAATAGAAATTGGAGATGTATCTACCATATAGTCTAATGTGAGAATATCATGCTAGAACAAGTTAGGCATCCTTCAATCCCTGTCCTTCTTGTTTAATATTGCATACGCTCTCCCATTTGATTAATGACAATTTATGTTCCTTTCTAAATTGATTAATAATAATTTCATGCAATTTGATGAAGAAACAAGTGAGCTATTGAGGTTAATACTTAAAATACAGATAGTCTCATGAGTTGTCCATATAGTGACAATGTTAAATGCATGCCTTGTGAGTCCCATATTCGCACAAGCTACTAGTTCCATAGAGTTGGATTTGGCAGCAAACTGTAGATGGTAGATAAGTCCATGTTATTGCAGGCCCTGAAGACCAATGGTATTTTCCTATGGCATGTCAAGCTATTGCACTAGATATTTCTACTTGCTGAAGGTTGAGGATCTCCATGTGTTTGAAGAAGTGATTGGTCACAGGTGTCCTACTTTATGACATATCTGCATAGTAGAATAAGGTAGTTATTTAGTGAGGAAGTCATTGGTCATAAGTGTCCTCCTTTGTGACATATATGTACAACAAAATAAGGTAGTTAGCTAGTGCAGGCCCTGTAGACCAATGGTATTTGCTTGTGGCATGTGGCATGTCTAGCTATTCTAGCAGATATTTCTTCTTGCCTTGTGCCACAAACAAACAGCATATAATAGTCAACAATGATATGTATGCTCACTGCAACATAAGAGAAGCATGGAAAAGTCACATATTGAATGTTTTTGTGCAATGTGATTGCTATAACAAGATTCATTGGAATTACTCCTATGAATTCTCTTTCAATATCTATGCCTGTTTATCATTTTGTATTAACTTACAGGGCTCTTGCATTTTTTATTAGGAAAGCAACATCCTTCACTTTTCCTAGTGATTCCTGAGTAAACAATATGCTTCCCAGATAACATGAGTGAATATATGAACTAGGTAGTTAATACAGTTGGTATTTGTTTCACTGCAAATTAACATAACATTATTACTTGGAGAACTACATCCAATAACATACCAACAGTGAGTTCTATATTAAAAACAAAATCTAGTATAGAGGATTATCGTCACAACCTGCTTTAAATATGGAGTTAAAACAATGACCAAACTTTAATTCAAAGAAAAATACCAAAAGGAATCAGAGCTAAGGAAATGATCTTTGAATCAGAACTCTATAAAGTTATGCTGCTTAGAGCGTGACAATAGATAATAAAGGAACACTATTGTAACAAGATTATGTGTGTATCACACAATAAGTTTGGTCTATGCTGGAGTGGGAATTTAGGATGTTGTTGTGAGCAGGGTTACTGATGCAGTGTGAAATAAGGATAATAACTAATCTGAGCTAGGTGAAATAAAGTTACTTGATTCACAGACGGGAAATCTAAAGTAGTGTACAAGAAAGCAATAGTGGAAAATTCTTGACAAAGTGGAGTAACTGTCAAATTTAGCCTGTGTCATCACTATTGGCAGATGCAAATTGTGTCATGTTGTACAATTAATTTAAGAAAAATTTTGTTAAAGAAAAAGAGGATAAGAAACCCAAACCTATTTATTATTTAGGATGTAGAATAATTATAAACCCTTAAATTTTTCTTGTTGATTGATCGACCACTCTTTAGTATTTTGAATTCCTTTTGAACCCATAGAAAGCTAAATGTTCATTAATTTTCAATATCCTTTATCATTAGTACCTACAATGCTGATCTATATATTCACGTGTTTTTCATTATCCTGCAACATGCTAAAGGACAAAGTCACCAATCTGCACATTGATATATTTTATTTGGATGTATTCCACTATATATTTGCAACAAATATGCCAATGATATTTTTGTGGCTTCCCAAGAACATCATAATGACTTGTATTATCAAAAAAATTACAACATAGACATGAAAGTCCAGTTGGAGCTAAGGGATGTCACTTTTTTCTCCATGGAAGACCTTACAAATCAAAGGATTAGAAAAGACAAATTTTAGTAAATTTATATCATCATGTAGTGCAATAATGCCCACAAGTTAATCTTCTTTCTATTTCAATATCTGAGTTAGAGAAGTGAAATCAATAAATGATATAAAACTATGTTGTTCTACATCTACTACAAAGACATTCTCACATAATTATAATTTATAGCTAAGAAAGAACTTCTAACAAAATCTTTATTAGATCCATGATTAAAGTGACAATTCACTAACACTTAATTAGAATCCGAATTATACAATTTCAGAGGGGTTGGTTCTTTCCATATCTTGATTTGTTATTCATCAATGAGGTGGACCGATTGAATATGTTGTCTGGGGGTGCCTATTTGTCAAGTGGTATAGAACTAGGTTGGAATCATTTTAGTTGTTACATGCAGTAGCCATTCAATGTCTTTTATCCCAAAATTCAGATGGTCCAAAATTCATTAGCTGTCAAAGAATTGGGTGGTCCAAAAATTTAGAGATATAAATGATTGAAAGTAATAATGCAAACTAAATAATGATTCCAAACCTACAACAAAAAAACCTTCAATAACTTTTGTTCAAATGATGCAGCAAAACATACTTATTTAGCTTCAAGAAAGAGTATTAATTGTGGAAAGAAGTAGGTCTACTAGCTCACAAGTCTATCCAAGAAAGAAGTAAGAATGGTGAAGGAAATATGGCTCTAGGACAATTATGTATAGCCAAGACTAAGTTTGAAAGGATCTATAAATTATTGTTACTATTTTTCTAGAAACCCTCATCGAATTTGGCCTCTAAATTCCTGTAAATCACATGCTAGGCACCTTGAAGTGGTTCAACCTGCACTATAGATGGAAAAGTTAATGACCTCCAATCTATGCCTTATGTCACCTCAAATCTGGAATCACTTTTTTACTTTCAAATCTACCTTCAAAAACTCTATCAATACTTCTATAAACAAGCTCAATTAAGTTTCCCTAAAATGAGATCGCCTCAAGAATAGCCTAGAAAGATCTTTCACTATTGATATACCCAATCTTGTGAAGTATTGTCTCTTTAAAAGCTCTTGATTCAAACCTTTTCTTTAACTCTCAAGCCAAGCTCTCCAAAATGAAATTTCTTGAATATCTTCAATTGGGCGCCCAAATTGTCTTTTTATTCGTCTTCCTCAAAACCCAATGCCATTTTTAGGTTATTTGACAATTGTAATTAATATGCAAAAATATGTGGGTCAGTTAACCAATAAAATTCTATATTGGGCTTTTGCCCATGGGCAATTCAGTCCTGGGAAATTGATGGATGCCATAAAATTGCTTGATGCCAACCAATATATTAGTTTCCTGAATTATCTGCTATAAGCATTGAGTTTATTTTTTTGGAGTGGACTATATAAAATTGAACAATGATATAGATTTCTCCTTTGAATGAATATGCACCTTGCATCTTTGCAAACTCTAGGGAATAAACCTGCATCTTACACGTCTTGTCAAATTATCTTCTTTAGTGAATCCTCAATTAAAATATCACTGCTTTAAGAAATGCACTTATTAGTCCCTGCCACCCATAGGCAGAAACTAATATTTTCACTCAACTTCTGCATTAAATTGTGCATCGGGAGTCAGGATAATTGAAAAATAATCCCATAAAATTACGCATTGTTTCTCCCTTTCTTAAAACATCATTTCCTTTTGAAAATTATGAAATTCTCATTGGTGGGAATCAATTTTCCTAGCAGTCTTTTGGTTTTCCTTGTCATAAAATTCAACCCAAACAAATCTCGGGTTAGACGTGTTATTTAGACAGCCCAGTGTACGTGCTTTTTGCATGCTCTTGTGACGTGGCTTGTCCATGCTTTCTTGAGATTGGTGTTATGGATCAGGGTTTCTTTATTACAGCAGGCGATTCTATTTTTGTAATGCATGGAATTACTTCATCTTGTAGCTACAGATCACCAGGTATATCCTCCTGACATTTCTTCTTTTAGGTGATTTCATTTTATTGCCCTATCCCCTTTTTCATTGCCGATAGGTTTTCACTTGTGGACGAGAGCCCCCAGAAATTCCTCATGTTGTTGCTTGCATCGGATGGAACATTTGGTTTGCGCACTGGTTTCCTGCCTGTCGCATATGCTAGCGGTTTTGAATGACAGAGCAGGCAGCATGGGATAGAGAGCTTCTTTTTTGTGAGAGGGAGCTGCTAGAAGTCTTCCATTCACGAGTGGGCTACAAAAGGAAGTGCATGAGCTGTGAGCTCTGAAGGTTTCAACTCCATTGTACATGCAACTTCCAGCGGCAACCCTCACCATGTGTTCCTCCTGCGAAAGAGTGGGAAGTCTCATACATAAGAGATGAATGGAATCACATCAACTACCTTAAGAATAATTTGAAGGAATCAACAGTTTTCATATATTTTGCAAATGTTATTGTCTTATGATTATAATTTCTAGGCTTAAAATCTGTTAGCTTTTTTTAATAAGATCAAAATCTTTTATAGGTCAATTATGTCCTTGCCATCAAGTATAAAATATCCCAAAAATGGGTGTGCAAAAGCCTGGAGTTCTTTTCACACCTCTAAAAAGACTAGAAATAAAATCATACAAGCTGATCATCAGTAAAATTCAGAGAAGCCTGCAATGGATTTAAATATACATCATTTCATTATCATAATTAGCCAAGTCAAATGGATTATAGGAATATGAAGGCACTTCCACCATTAGCATGTTTATTTGAGAATATGGAGAAATATACTATTTGGAATCTTGTATTTGTCTATGGCATCTTTTCTCTGAGGTTCTCTAGTATTTCTCTCAAATTATCTTTGCTTTCCTTTAAATACATCCATGCAACAAGAGATTTTGTTCAACTCTTTTAAGTTTTGTTTTGAGATTATGAGCAGAAAACTGACATGAAGGGAAAGCTATACATTGGATGCTTCAAACAACCATCAATCTCAAACATATCAATACCAGATATGGAAGTTCTGTGGAGTTCAATTTATCATGATTTATGACCCCTTGTTGAATTTATTGCAGGCAATGGAGAGAAGGGCAAAATTATCTGTTCATGTTCCACGTATAGCATATGAGTTGAAAGGGAATGTAGTTGATAAGAAAAGAATAGGGGGATGGAAGGCATCACCTTTCATTATAGGTATAGTAGACTAGCACATTTTTGAAATCAATGCAATGCTTGGTTTCAAGTAACATCTACAGTTTCATGTATTATTATTATTTATTCATTTGTTACGTGTTAAGCATTATGTTTGAGTAGACTTGTGTCAAGTAACATCTACAGTTTCATTTATCATTATTATTTATTCATTTGTTAAGTGTTAAGCGTTGTGTTTGACTAGACATGACACAAGATTTTTCAAATAAGAGGCTTATAATTTATCGTTGTGAATTATACTCTTCTCGTCTTTTTGTAGAACATTAAACAAATGACAGTAAGTTTACTCTTTTTGTGTGGAACAGCTTGTCACTTCCTCAACAATATAATCTTTATATGGTCTCTCATTTTTCTTTTTTTGTGGATTAACAGTTTAGCACTTCCTTAACAACGTAATCTTTATATGGTCTCTCATTTTTTTGAGTTTTGAATTGTGATTTAATTACTTTGAATATGTGTTGTCAATCTATACAGTTTTAATGGCCCTATCCTCTAAATGTGTTTTTACTCAAATTAGATGAAATGATACTAATGTTGAATTCATGTGATACTTTGTAGTGAATGAGGTGGCTGAAAGATTTGCATACTATTCAGTTGTTGTGAACATGTTCTCATACATGATAACAAAGATGCATGGGGGCGTACCAAATGCTGCTAATTTTGTTACAGACTAGATAGGTGCTACTTTTGTGCTCACACTACCTGGATCCTTCCTTGCTAATGCATATTTGGGATTCTTTAAAACAATTATTATCTTTTCTTGCATTTATGCTATGGTAAGGAATAATTCAGCTTGCCCAATTATTATTAGTCTATATCGCCAACTTATGAGCCCCTTATTTGAGGTCTTATATTCGAGTCTATTTGAACTTAACACATAATAATAATTAATATTAACAAATAATAATTAATCTTGGTTTTGACCCATTTTACAGGAGATGTGCTACTCCTAAATGGACCAATAAGCTCTCTCAGGCCAGCAAAATGAACTAAAAGTGGGTGTGAGCCAGCTTCCAAGTCTCAGATTCGGTTTTTATGCGTTGCTCTATACATAATTGCACTTGGAACAAGAGGAATAAAGCCTTGTGTCTCCTCCTTTTGGAGCAAATCAGTTTGATGAAATGGATGAGGAGGAAAGAAAGGGAAAGTACTCCTTCAATTGGTTCTTCTTTGGCATTAACACCAGTGCACTACTAGGCATAACTGTGCTTGTATATGTTCAGGACATAAATGGATGGTTGTGTGGATTTGGGATTCCACTGTAGCCATGTTGGTATCTATAGTTGTTTTTGTGTGTGGAGCTCCTTTCTACAGGTTCAAGTATCCTACTGGAAGTCCTCTCACAAGATTTGCCCAGGTGTTATTTCAATTTCTATCTATAAGTGAATGGAGAATGAAGGATGATGAGAATAATGTTTTATATGAAGTGAATGGTGAAGCATCTGCCGTTGAAGGTGTTCGGAAGCTTGATCATACTCATCAGTACAGGTACATTATGTTTTGATATCATGCTGTTTGAGTAGGTTTTTCTTAAACAAACCATCTTAAATCATATTAATAGGTATGTCTTCTTAAAATAATGGGATCAGTCTATTACAAATCTCCTATTGCATGGTATCAAATCATATTAAATGTTTTGTGAAAAATGGTTTGTTTTCACCTCCACTATAATCACACTAGCATGGACGAAATATTCAGCTATACATTTCAACCCCAATGCCTATTGGCTGTACTCTTGCACCCTGCTGGGGTACAAGCACTAGTTTGTATTTTCATGCTTGTTGTTGGATCTATAATTGATTGTGGTGTTTACATTCTTTATGAGCCATGAAACAGTTGAATCCCTACATCTGTGTATTTAACATTCTATTTCAAACACCAAAAGCTACACCTTTTTTTATTTCCTTAGTATAAATCTATTTGTTATGCAACTTATGTTACTAAAACTGGCATAACATTAGAAAATCAATATTTTGTTGACAAGAGCACCATATGAAGCCACTTTCTCTTCTAAACAATTCAATTTAATGGTTTTCACAAATACTAAGAAGAGGAAAGAAAATTTAGATTATAGGTAATTCAAAAGTTTTAAATGCAGAGATTAATGTCTTTCAATTTTTCTAGCCCAAAGGTTAATGAAGGAAAATCAAGATAATGATGCATCTTGCAAAATTCATTAAACATACTCAAAAATAGCTATAACTCATTATAGCACCCTGCAATGACTATTGGCAACAGACTAGGTCAATAGACCAGGTGAACTAACAAGTAGGATTTTAGATTGCAGAATTTTGATACAAAAAGAGTTTGCACTCAGGACTTGTTCCCATAGAGTGGATCATCAACCTAATTATTGGTGTGTGGGAAGATTCATGAAAACTGTATTTTGCAACTAGAACAATGTACATAATATTGCCCCTAAAAATCAGAGTTCCTATATTATTGGCAAGATGGTTTGAACTCTACCTCTAGAAAGAGGATAGAGGTTTCATGGAGCCACTCAAAAACTTGCAACATCTTTTGCACAAATGACATGCTTTGTGTGGTAATGTTTCAAAGTTAGTAAATTTGAATAGAAATTTAGTATTTTGTGTTATTGTAACCAGATATCTGATGTTCCATGAAGCCTATTAACCTGTACATGGTTTTGAGTACCCTTGTACTGTAACTGCCAAAAAAGATCAAGTGGGTACCCTCCGTGAAAACTACCATCAAAGAGTTGCACTGTATAGGAGAAACCCTGGATGTTTTCTAGTGCAAACTAAACCTATAATATGAAAATAGCCTTATAAACCTAAACTACCATTTCTTGTGGTGGGAGATTTTATGCAACTATTGAAGACAATGAACTAAAAATTTGCAGCATCCACTTCTGAAAAAAAAAATTTGAGAAGGCGGGGAGTTGTGGAGAAATGACAAATAGATCTAGTTTGACTTTTTTTATTGCTATTATTCAATATATCTAGAGGTGGTCTTTTGTGGAGATTCAAGAAATGATGTTTGTCAAGAAAAATATCAAATCTACCCTCCATGCGGCTACTGGGTAAACTCTGGTCCATCAGAAATTCAGACTTTGTTAGTTTGAGTGGTTTGAAAAAAAATGATGTCTACATAAGCATACATAAGTGAGTATATTTTTGATGTAGGATATTATTATTCAGCTCATTTTATTGGCATGCACATTCTTACTTTTATATGTATATTCAATTACAATTGTTTGTGAGCATAGTGATTAAAGTTTTCTACTGCCTTTTACAGGGCGCTAGAAAATCAGCAATATTGAACAGTCTAATTGGACACCTTTTACTGGTAAACATTATATCTCTTCCCTTTTTATAATTACTTCGAGCTGAGTGTAATGCCAAATATAAATGTTCTTAGGATTAGGTGTTCCCCCAATTTGGTGAATTTGTATGGCCTTACTACATTTCATTTGTCTATATGTGGCAGCCAATAGGGTAAAATGGAGCAACTCGTGCACCTATTATTATTGATTTTCTACGACATAGTAGTATAAGGATTCGGGTTATATTCCTCCAAATTGAGAACAAGACTCAGCCAGTTTCTACTAGTGAGTAGTTTTTCCTCATTATATAGTTGAATATATTTTCTTTGAGTTGAATATATTTTCTTTGATTTGTAAAAAATATTATCAACATATATGCTATCTTTGATATAGAATGCCTATGGCAATGGCCTCTTAGAATTAAATACAAAAATATATTATGGATACCTCTATTCCAATTGTGTGCTAATGCAAATTTCTCCTATGCCAGTTATGTTGTCTCTACCTGGCTATGCCCTTACCCTATAATTTTATGGGCCCTTGCCCCCTTAAATAGATTATTGCTGCCCATTTGCAAATTGTTTGGCTAAATCACAAGGGTAGTCTAGCTGCTATACCTATTGTTTCAACTCTTCATTTATGTCGTCACTTATTACTCAACATCCTACATATTCATAGTGACCTACCTAAAATTGTCGCCCTTTTCTGCCCTCTACATGCATAAAGCATCTTCTAGCAGTGATAGTAATCTGCCCTACCTCTATAATTCTATACAGGCCGCATTCATGCTCTATTGATCTAATATAAGATATGTGAATGGCCTATAAGAACTCCTATAAAATTATAGGGCTTGTTGTTGAGCTTGTGCTTATAGCTTCCCATTCCTCGAGCTACCTACGGCAGTTAGAGTAGGTAATTGTTGCATGTCTATACCTGATGGGATCCACACACTCTTGGTCAGTGATCAAGAAGCTTTCATGCATGAAGAGGTCATTTGTAGACATATACCATTCCCAAGTTGCATATTGATCCTTAATAGGTGTTTATGTAGCCCAAAAAAGCTTTATTTTTTCACCCTAAATGCATGCAGAGGTAGCCTTGTAGTGTCTATTCTCTTCCCCAGTACCCCTCTCTCTAATTTTTTATTTGGTCATATCTACTTCTATTGCTAGGGTTGGGATCAAATTCTTTTTTGAGGGATCTTAGCTAGTCATCCATTATAGTTATTACCTCTTTCACCTTTGAAACTATGAGCTCTGTTTGAGGTGCTTTCCCTAACTAGAATTATAGGCATTTGTGATTTTGCCTGTCGTGTTTGCGTCTAAATTGCTCATCTGTTCCCTGATAGGTCCCAGGTGCCCCCTTCCTATAATTGTGTATGGGAATAGTTGTTCCAAATTGCTCCTTATTCTCTAGCCCCTATTTTTCCTTGTTGTTATTGGATCCCGGTGTATCCCTTCCGCACCCTACCCCTATGGAAAGTTGAGTCCTTGACTTGATGCCAACTTGAGCACTTGGTGTTGTGACAACAGTGCATAGAGGAGTCATGTTGAATGTGATAGGTTTGTCTTGTGCACCTGTGATGATTTCTTGGCGAGCCTATAGAATAATAGGGATCCATTCCATAACCTATAGAGGAAAAGGCAGTGGATCTCCTAGTCGACTCTATTGATTGAGTAGATTTTGTAGTTGCTGATCATTTAATTGACTTAGTTGACACCTCTTCATCATAAGTTCTTTCTTCATTCTGGCCTTGCTTGCTCCTTTCCTATCCCATCCATTCCATTTTGGCAAAAAGCCATTGGTTACATATGTAATTTCTACAAAAGACACTGCAAAGAGAGCTACTACCTTTACTTCTATCCATGCTCCACTGATGCTAGGATGTTTCAGTCCCAATCTATAAATGCAACTACAACCTCTACCTTTGCTATAGTACCAATCTTACTTTCTATGTTTTCATAGTTCCCAAGGAACAAGTTACTAATACGCTCCTTACCTAGGCGGTCCTTACCTAGTGGCTAGTGGCCCTTATAAATAGTAGGGCTTTGTCTGGCTAGTAGCTCTGTCTAGGGCTGCCCTTTAGAATAGTAGGGGTAACTAGCTTTACTGGGGCTTGTTTTGTTGCTGGTGGATATAGAAAAATAGAGATCTATATCTTTGGATGAGAGATTTTGGCCCCTACTTATCTTTAGGCAACTGGAACTAGGTCAACGGTCACTGTTACAGAATCAATGGTTGGATCTATTACTTAATCTTATTTTGCTTCATTGCTTCATTGGATTGACTACCCATGGATATATAGGGCAAAATCAAGTGCTGGAAGCTCTGCTGAATGTGTGGCAATGATTCTATTGTGTTTATTTGGCTATGCCCTTACCCTTTCTCTTGTCCCTATCTCTAGTTGAATGTGTAGCCTAAAATTAATTTTTTTTTCTTCTAGTATATGTTGCTTATGTATATAAGTTATTTGAAACTAATTATGAAAATGAGGTGGATTTTAAAACTCTATTGTAGTCTTGTTTCCTTTGTTGTTATAGATCTCAACATTATTGGCTTCCTTTGGTTTCCAATCACATTGATTCCAACTCTGTAAAATTTCCCCTGGCAGTAATCTATCTAACTACAAATAGATCTGACATTGTCATAGACTCAATCCAGTAAGAAAAGCACATGACATTAGTCTACAACATTAGCATATAAATAATTCCAACTTCAACCATATAAATAATTTCAACTTTAACTGTATGCTTGCTAATTAAGGCTTACAAAAGCAGGCCCGGGCAAATAGAATACAATGTTACACCAAATTTATTTTTCTTTTTTCTTATGAAATAGAGAGACAATGTTCTACCATGATCACATGCATGGTTATTAGATAATAGGTATATTTCTAATTTGTTTGCTAATTTTGTAAATGCTCTAGAATGGATTTATGGATTGTTATCTAAAATGCTCTAGGATGCTCTGGATGATGCTTTAAAGATTGTCAAAGAGATGCCTTTCCCATATGTCATCTCATGGAGTGTCGTGGTTGTAGGATATGCACAAAATGGTTTATTTAAAAATGCCATCAAGGTATTTAAGGAAATGAGATTGATAGGTTTGAAGCTAAACTCTACAACTATTGCCAACATCCTCCTAGCCTGTGCCAAAGTTAGATATTTGAAACTTGGCATGGGCATCCACCAAAACCTTTGCTTGTTTATTAGCATGTACCTATGCAGGCTTAGTGGAAGATGGACAAAAATAATTCAATGGCATGAATGAGTCTCACTGCATTATTGTAACCACTGATCATTATGTGTGCATGACTGATTTTCTTGGTTGTGCTGGCTATCTTGAGAAAACTCTTAACTTTATCATCAAAATGCCAATTAGACTTGAGATGGTTATGTGAACATGTTTGCTTGATTCCTTTAGACCTCATAGTAATATAAAGTTAGGAGTATTTACATCAAACCTTCTCTTTGAGTTGTACCCTGATAATACTACAACTTATGTACTTCTATCAAATATATATTCAAAATTTGATAGGTGGGGTGATGCACAAATGGTGAGGAGATTGATGGAAGGTAGAGAAATAAAAAATTATACTTGGATGTAGTTGGATTAAAGGCCACAAGACAATAAATATTTTCTATGCAAGAGATAGATCACACCATAGATACAGGAGATCTATAAACAGTTGGAGAATTTGTCCTGGGAGATGAAGGTAGCAGGCTATTGTCCACATTTGACACATGTATTGAATGATGTGGAGGAGGAGGAAAAAAAACTCTTCGTCTGCCACCATAGTGAGAAGTTGGCAATTGCATTTCCCCTAGAGAAACTATTAGGATCACCAATAATGTTCAAGTATGTGTTGAGTGCCTCAATGCAACCAAGTTTATCTCCAACATTATTGCTAGAGAAATTGTTGATAGAGATGTAAATAGGTTTCATTATTTTAAACAAGTAAAGTATCATTGTGGAGATTATTTTTTAGCACAACAAAACTATAATGTAAACAATGAGACTTGCATCATATCAAGTTTTAAGTGATATAGAAGGGATTGGTTATATTTTTAAGTTTTTAGAACATGAGTTTTCCTCTATTTACAGATGTAGAACATGTTGTTAAATTGGTAAACTCAGATGTCCATGATGACATGTAAATCACTGCCTACATATACTAATATTGTATATCTGTTGAACTCCTATTTTAGAATTGGCATGAAGTGATGCAGAGGATTTAGGGGTCAAGATGACTTAAAGGAATGTGCATGCAAAATGGTTCAATATCCTTGTCTCCTCAAGTGTTCCTAAAGGTTACAAATGGGTATATTAATATCAAACACTTGTCAATGTCTCCCAATGGTTCCAAAAACCTATTCCCAAATATTGTGATAAGAAACAACTGATTAAAAAGCTTCAGCCAACCACTATGCACTCAAACCCTTCTATGCACTCTATCCAACCCACCAGCCCAATTAGGCCTGCTGGGACTATTTTGTACATTTTCTCTAATTTTTTTTCAAAACATCCCCCAAATAAATTACATTTTTAGATACCCATTTCAGATTATAACAACATATCAAAAACTTAGATATAGTTGTTTTGGACCAAACTTGTTGTTTTGGCACAAAGGATTGTTTTTACATGCAAATGACCCCACTTTTACAAAGGAAGTATGAGAAATAATTATCCCCACACCTTTTAGCTTTCAACAGTATTGTAATATGACCCCAATAAATGGATTGTCAAGTTATTTTGATGATATGAACTTTTTTAATGCAAAAACCCCAAAACCCTCACCAAATCATGCTTAAAACTAGGGCCTTCTTGTTCAAACCCCAAAAATCACTTCTAGACCTTGCCTCTTCATATTCACCATTCATTTACCATCCTCTAACATTATTTCACATAAAAACACTACCTCCTTAAGGCAGATCTTCTGCTGCTACACACTAGCCATCAATTTTCACTCATTTTCTCTGTTAAACCATGGTGTACACCTACAAATTCACATCTCCTACATGTTAATTGGATTAGGAATCTATGGTAAAAGTTAGATAGAGCCTCTCCTATGAGGAACAGGATCTTACATCCATAGAAGGGCTCCAAATTGCATTTTGGGCCTCCCAAGTCACTATAGAACTCAGAAAATCTAATTACAGTCAGCACTACAGTAAAGTTTGATCAAGAACTTTAATCACAACATTCAAATCTACTAATATCACTGTTCAAAGATTTCCTAAACCTTCATACATCAATATCAAATGAAGCCAATCACAAGACCTTCAACAATATGAAAGAGATTTGCAAGAAAATGATTGTTTTATTTCCCAATTCTGATATGTCCGTACAGAGGTTGTAATAATCATCATCTACATTGCAAAATGACTTTAGAGACTATATAAGCCTTTGCTAACCAACTCCAACTGATCTCTAACCAAAGGAATGATTAAAATGATAAAACAACTCATAATTCCCCTTTCCCTCCAAACTGTAACTAACAGTTAGAGTTTGAAAATTTGAAATTAAAAATTTATTTAAATTGACTACCAAATACTCCTAGACACCTAAACAACTAGCTTTGTATCCTTTGAAGGATTTATTACATTGTTTGTGCCTCATAAATCTTATTTTCCATTACATTGAATATTTAGGACCTATGGCCCTTCTAGGACCACTAAGACCAATACACTGAAATCCTTTATTTGCTTCATGAAAGGCCATTATAGGCTTTAGGACTTCATAATTATCTTGTGTGTCTTTAAAACACCTTCAAGCCTTCTTGGTAAGTCTAAACTTTTATTTGCCCTCCAAGATGCTCTTGCATCAATAAGGGTCATGAAATTGAATTTTTTATGGAAACATGCAATCTTTGGATCGAAAAGCTGGGGGAAGAGGCAGATAATGGGAAAAACTAAAGTAGAGGAGCCCTTGAAGGGATTGGGAAATATAAGTACCAACATATGCTTGTTTTTTCAATTAAATTTAAGAAAAAGACTTACAATCAATTTCATGCTTGGAGTTCTTTATTTTAACCTCTGTCATTTTGTTCAACCCTTCATTTACACTGTGCTTATATTTTTTTTTAGGATATCAACTTTTGGGGTAGCATGTACCCTACATTTGTTTCTCTTCCCCATTTGTGCCAAAGAAATAGAAGATTATGGTGCTACAATAAATGACGATGACCAAGAAATTTACAACCTTTGCATGGAATTGAATGTATCAATTTGAAAATTTTCTATCACTTACTTGAAATGACTACCTTTAGGGTGAGGCTACATTGAAAAGAAAAAAGCAATGCATTAGAGACTTTAGGGATAATTTTTTGATAGATCCAAAGGTTTGTGCTGAAAAAATCTTATAATTTCCATTTAACATAATTGCTTGGGATGAACCCTTAAATCTATCCAAATTCATAAAAAGGAGAAAATATTTTACTTTCCATTTAACATAATTGCTTGGGATGGACCCTTAAATCTATCCAAATTCATAAAAAGGAGCTTCAAGAGTATAACTCTTGTAAGTTATGTTGTAGATTGGTAAATAAGTTTGTGCTTAGAAATAGAATCTCCTATTGAGTCCTAGAGGATACATGCACTTCTATGTTATTTTTTCTAGGCACATTTGATCTTTCCTTGAAAAGGAGTTTCTTTTATTGGGTTCTTAGTTTAAATATGGCATGTGGCTATGCATGAAGAAATTCCAATGTGATGCTGGATTGTGTTGAGTTTCTTTCAGCTCTTGAATTTAAAAATTGTTGCTCATGGTATATTGTCATTCATTTGATAGAATACCCTACTCTTAAGGTCATTTCCTACTAGAGTCAATGCTGTAAATTCCTTATTTCAGTATATGGTTAAGACTGAGCTAGATAGGATAAGTTAAAGTAATGGTTAATGCCATTATTAAATGTTATGACCCTACATTGATTCATCTACAAATTATGCTATTTATTTAAAGGAAAAATATAATTGGTTTGTTATATAAATTTTAATGATGGTTTATTTGAGTCTTGCTTCTACTTATTATAGATTTTGGTAGCTACTAGAATGCTAAACAATGCTAGAGTGGTTGGTCAGTCCAATGGGGAGACAACTCCAAATCGTCTAACATCAATAACACCATGCTTTGTAGATGGATTGTAAAGGTTGAAAATAACCCTTCTATATTTTCTAGTTGTATTAATGAAGTGTTAAAATTTGATGTATGCAATGATTTATAATGGAAAATATATAACCAAGTGGTAGTTCTCAGAAATTTTATGTTTAATCTTGGTAGACAACATTAGGTTTTGTTAAAAGGGTTTTCAAATTGGTATTTGTTCTAGGTATAGGTGAGAATGGTAATCAAGGAGTAGCAGATAATGGAAGGATAAATATGATTTAAATGCAAATTGATGAGGAGTTTCAAGTATTTTCAAGATCTTAATGTACATACATTTAATAGAATGAAGTTGTAGTTGATATGACAAAATAAATGGTATAGCCCATTATTAATATTCACCGTGATGACATTCTAAAGATTAGGAACACTAGGAGTGACATTGAATTCCCTCAGTCAAGTATTATAGGAAGGGCACAATAAGGATTTACAACTGAAACAACTAGAATTAAGTAAGAGATTGGACAACTATTACTAACCATTCATGTTCATGCTTTTATTTAATCCTTGAATTATCTTGTTGAATTTTTACTTTTGTTTTGGGTTTTCTGATATTAAAAATGTGCAAGATATATAATCCTACAAGATTTCATGTCATATATAATTTTATTTTAATCATGTATATATTTGTGTATGATTATTCTTGAAAGGGTGCTAGCTCAATGGAAGAGCATCTTCTTTGCAAGTAGAAGGATGGTGGTTCGATTCCATCGTGCCCTATTATGATCATATATACTACTAAAAAAGTGATCAAATACACTACTAAACATGCTATTAAATATACCACTAAATATGTGATTAAATCAATAATCAAATATACATCTAAATACACTACCAAATATGTGAGTAAATATACTAAATATGTGATTAAATATGCCACTAAATATACTACTAAATATGTGACTAAATCAAATATCAAATATAAGACTAAATATGTGATTAAATATGCCATTAAATATACCTCTAAATATGTGACTAAATCAAATATCAAATATACGACTAAATATTTGATTAAATATTGATGATCAAAATCAGTGATCAAATAAGTGACTAAAATTATTTAGTAGTAAATTTAGTAGTGTTATAAATGACTGGATATTAACTACTATTAGTCACCTGACTGATTTTAGTCACATATATACAAAATTTAGTGGTTATTTTAGTCACATATTGTTGTTTTTGTACTAGTGCCTTGAGGATAGAGACATATTTCTTTTCTCAAATTAGTATTACACCTTCTAAGCATGCATGTACAATAGTACATCAACAATCAGCTCTTAGGATTGTGATTGAAGACCCCTCCAAGATTTGGCATCTTAGGTATGGACATCTCGGCTTTGTTGGTTTAAATTTATTGTCCAAGAAAATAATGGTAGATGGTTTTCCAAGCATTTTAGATTCATATGACAAGTGTGAGGTTTGCATATTGGGTAAGCAACATAGGCTTCCCTTTAATTTTGTAAATTCTAGAAGGGCTAGAGTACCATTAGAATTGGTGCATTTTGATTTGGTAGGCCCTATGCAAATTACTTCTATTGAGGGGAGTACTTATTTTATGACATTCATAGATGATTTTAGTCATAGGACATGGGTGTATTTTTTGAGGAACAAATCTGAAGCATTTGATAAATTTTTTGAATTCAAAGCCCTAGTTGAAAAAGAATGTGGACACTATGTTAAAGTCCTTAGATTAGATAGAGGAGGGGAGTATACCTCCAATATGTTTATAAATTTTTGCAAGAAAAATGGCATCAAGAAAGATCTTACCACCAGTTATACTTTGCAGCAAAATAGAGTGGCTAAGAGGAAAAATAGAACCACTGTTGAAATGGAAAGAAGCATGATGAAAGAAAAAGCACTCCCAACTGAATATTGGGGAGAAGCTGTAGTAACAATAGTATATTTTATTAATAGGTGTCTTACAAAATTTGTTCATGACAAGATTCCTCTTGAGGCTTGGTGAAGGAACAGATGTATAGTTGAAAACTTGAGAGTATTCAGATGTGTAGCATATGCACATGTACCTAAGGAACAAAGGCAAGGATTGGATGACAAAGGTGTGAAGTGCATCTTCATAGGGTATAAGATCATAATGAAAAGCCTATAAATAGTATGATCCAATTGACAAGAAGATCATTATTTCAAGAGATGTGGAGTTTCATGAAAATCAGACATGGGATGGCCTAGTAGATGAATCCTCAAGAACTTCAAGTAAAGTGCCTACTATTGAAGAGGAAGAAGATGACATTGGTGATCAGAAAGATGATGGAGAAACAAATATAGATTGTAGACAAAGGAAAAAAGGGAAGCAACCCTTAACATGCCAAGAAATAGCTCCAAGCACTTCAAGACAACCATGAGCTAGTATACAAAACAATAGCAAAAGGAATGCTGAAAATTTAGAGTCCACTATTGCCTCCCTATTGCCAAGAAAGACTAAGAGTCTAAGGGAGGTATACCAAGAAGAAAGGTATAACAAAGATTATTATGAGAGTGTAAATTTTGCTTTATTTTTTCATAGTGATCCAATTTATTTTGAGGAAGCTGTAAATGAAAAAAAAATGGTGTAATGTCATGGATGAAGAAATAGATGCCATTGAAAGAAATGAGGCATGGGAGTTAACTACATTGCCTAACAAGTAATTGGAGTGAAATGGGTATACAAGACCAAGTGCAATGCTAAAGGAAAAATAGACAGGCATAAGGCATGTTTAGTGGTCAAGGGGTACAAGTAGCAATATGGTAGAGATTATGTTGAAACATATTCCCTAGTTGCAAGAATGGAAACAGTGCGTGTTGTCATAGCAATTGCAGCCCAAAAAAATGGAAGGTATATCTAATGGATGTGAAATCTTCCTTCTTGAATGGTGTATTGAAAGAAGAAGTTTATGTGGAGCAACCATGTGATTATGAAGTTATAGGTGAAGAACACAAGGTGTATAGATTGAAGAGAGCTCTATATGGGCTCAAGCACGTTCCAAGAGCATGGTATAATAGGATTGACTCATATTTGATGAGCAATGGCTTTAGCAAAAGTGATGGTGAACCCAATATCCACATCGAAGTAGCAAGTGGTAATGTGTTGATTTTTGTCTTATATGTAGATGATTTAAGTTTTACTGGAAATGATAATTTCCTAACTAGTGAGTTTAAAGAGGCCATTAAAAATGAATTTGAAATGACAGACCTATGTCTCTTGAAGTATTTTCTAGGCATAGAAGTAAAACAAATGCATGATGGCATCTTCATCTCCTAAGAAAAATATGCAAGGCAGGTCTTGGAGAGATTCAAAATGTAGAACAATAAGGTAGCCCCAAAAGTGTGAATCCAACAATATACAAGAGTATGGTTGGAAGTTTGACGTATTTGACTACAACTCAGCCAGACATAATGCATGCAGTAAGCTTGATTTCCAAATATATGAAAATAGTAAAAGATTTCAACTGGCAAGTAGGAAAGAGGATCCTAAGGTATGTGAATGGTACCAAGGGATTTGGGATTTTGTATACTATAGATAATTATTTCAAATTGGTTGGTTACATAGATAGTGATTAAGCTGGTAGTTTAGATGATAGGAAGAGCACTTCTCGATACATGTTCCATATGGGATTGGGTGCAATTTCATGTGCATCCAAGAAGCAACCTATTTTTTCTCAATCTACAGCAGAGGCTGAATACATAGCAACAAATACAATGACATGTCAACCTATTTGGTTAAGGAGGATCTTGATAGATTTGAATGAAGCGCAAAAGAATGGAACCATAATTTATTGTGACAATATCTCCTCAATTGCATTGTCCAAGAATCTAGTCTTCCATGGGAGAAGCAAGCATATAGAGATCATATATCACTTCATCAAAGAGTTGGTGGAGAATGGAGATATCAAAATAGAATTTTTCAAGCCTGAGTAGCAACTAGCAGACATTTTTACTAAGCCTTTAGGCATTGGAAGTTTTTTACACCTAAGAGAATGTCTTGGTGTAGTTGATTTGGATCAAGAGTGATCCTTGTTTGGTTTGGCTCAGGAAAAAGGGGGAGTGTTGAAATATTTAATGTAAATAGTCATTTTGCCCCTAGAGCCAAATGCCCACCTACCACCCTAATGGATTGCACAAGTCACAAATATTGAATGCTAGTAGGTGAGTTTTATGAATTCAAAAAGAGAGGGAAATTATTGTTTCCAAGAGAAAAAAGGAATGTATCAATTTTATTTGTTCAAATTAAAGAAGATCAATTGAAGAAGTTGAAGAGTTACAGAGTAGACAAGGAAGAGAAAGAAGTCGATTAGCAGATCAAATCAAAGTTTAGAAGACAGAAAGAATTTCTAGTTTTCATGTCAGCAACTACATGTGTTGGATTCTTTTGTTATTCTGTAAGTTTTATTGATTCAACCTATGAAGTAGTGATTGCTCCAAGCATTATTGTATGTAGCCATTAGAGCTCTAAATTTAAAATTTAAATTTTTATGAGTCTGAATATTTTAGGGTTATGTTAGGGTTTTTCTAGTTGAAGCCAAATGCTCCCAGACTTTGTAATCATTTTGTTGAATAGAATACAAGCAAGCTAGCATACAAATCCTTATTGTTTCCTTCTTCTATTCATCATTGCATATTATTTTGCATTTGAGAAGTTCATATTTGAAAGCTTCATCCTTTGGCTCTCTATGTTTTAATGGTAGTCTATTATACTACCCACTCAGTTTAGTCTTTGACCAGGCTCTCTCTTTACTATTGTTGTTGAGTTCACTTGGAATCCTCTATTACTGAGCTCCCCCTTGCAATGGTGACTGAGCTCACTTGGCATCTACTCTATCGAACTCACTCGGCATACACTATTGCCAAGTTGCCCTTGTGTGCCAAGTTCACTTAGCTTCTTCTTGTGCTGAGTTCACTTGAAACCCACTATCTATCACTCGGCATCCATTGGTGTCGAACAAGTATGCCACTCAATTTTGGTTCTTGCCGAGAAAAAATTTAGGGTTTGTGATTTATTATTTAATTTTTACAACTTGCTCAATTTTAGAATTGTAAGAACATTATGGATGGAAGGCATCTATGGGTGGATGACACGGGTTGGAGTCCATGATGATATATTGCATTGATGTGTTCCCTTTAGTACCTTTTGACTTTTACATTTATTTTCAGATGTTTCTATGGATATATTGTATTGTGTACTTGTACATGATCAATTACTCTACCTTTCTTTTTTATGTTGTCCTAAGTCTATGACATTCAATTTTTATAGCTAATGCAAAACCACAACATAACAATCAATTTAAGGAACTCAATCAGATAACAATCAATTTGGAAAAATACCCAATCAAATAATCAGAGTGGCCACAAATTGGGTCCTATGATGGTACAAGTGTGGAGGCCCTTCAACGAAAACCCATCTCTCTCTCTGTTCTCCCCTATTTCTATTAATGGAGATTAGTAGATATAGAAAATTGTATTGTTGGTGCCTGATTGAAGCTCACTCAATAAAATCCCATCATCCCCAAACACAACTGCATCAACTCTTTCAAGATCTCAAGAAGATCATCAACAATCTTCCACAACTTCTGTGTAGAGTCAAACTATGGAATTTCTCGTATAAATACCTCTCTTGCATTACAAAAATGCTTTATAGCACTCATATGACCCTAATAAAACTAGTTTCTATTTAACATAAATACAATTGGAGAATGAGTAGGATTCAAATTGGGAAGGGACGTGAGAGAGTCTTTTCCATGATTTGTTAATGGGGTCGTATATAATTACCAAAGGATGTGATACATTTTGAAGCAAACATATCAACTCCTCAAACCCGCCATGCCCCTTTCTGTCCTCATAAAACTTGGGATTTTCTACGATGGCCTTCCAATTTTTACAAACTTTCTTCACAATCTTGTGAGATTTGTAAGACATTTTCATTAATATCTTTCTCACTAAATCCTTTGGAATTATCTCAAAATACTCCATTACCAACCGATTTTGCTGTTAAACTTTGCTCAAAATAAATTCTGCCTCATATTCAAATAATTTGTTTATATATTGAATTATAATATGGGTGACTTTAAATATAGACATTGATTTTAAATGATTTCTTGTACAAGTTTTTACAAAATAGTTCTAAATATAGATTTATTTTGTTAAAACAATTACACAATAATAAATGTTATTATTAATGCCAAGATGGTAGAATGGGCCGAGTGGGATGGTGTGAACATGTTAATGTTAACTTGTATTCTTCTAAGTTAAATTTGACAACCATCTACATGTCAAAAGTTTAAATTTTATTATAAATAGAATATACTTTTAAAATTTAATAAATACTATGCATAAAATATTTGTTTAAATTATAGTATTTGGAGATATAAATCATCCATTTTAAGAAATTAAAATAAAAAGCTTAACTTAGTAAAAAACTAAATAAATGGAGATAAAGGAAATATAAATAATTTTAGATATAGGAAATTAAATTATACATCTTAATATTAGACTTATTTTGTAGTGGATATCTATTGGCATTTTTTTTGATAGATTTGTTTAAGATATCTATACTAGTTATTATTATGAAATAGTGTGGTTGTTTCAATTTAGACAAGGTATAATTTAGAATTTTGACCACTAAATTAATTTTAAAATATAACATGTAAATAATTGATGTTCTAAATATTTAACTAAAAAAAAATTATTTAAGTAGAAGAGCTAAATATAATAAAAAGTAATTTTAATATTGATTTATTTTATTAATTATTTCAAATTATATATATATATAATAAAAATCAATAATAAATATATAATATTATATAATAATAAAATTTAAAATTCGTAAATAAGAAATTTTGTGATTCTAAAATAACTAAAAGAATATAAAAGTATAAAATTAAATAATAGTAAAATATTTTATATTAAATAAATATAGGGGGTGGCAAAGAGAGAGTATGGGATGGGAGAGAGAGAGAGAGAGAGAGAGAGAGAGAGAGAGAGAGAGAGAGTAGAGGATGGGAGAGAGTGTGAGAGAGAGTTGGGGATGGGAGAGAGAGTAATAGTAGGGGATGGGAGAGAGAGAGAGAGAGAGAGAGAGAGAGAGAGAGAGAGAGAGAGAGAGTAGGCAGTGGGAGAGTGACTAGGAGAGGGAGAGAGAGAAAGGATGGGAGTGTGTGTGGGAGATCTAGAGAGTAGGGGATGGGAGAGGAGAGAGAGGGGGGATGGGAGTGTATGCTTGTGAAAGAGAGAGAGAGAGAGTATGGGATGGGGGAGAGAGAATAGGTGGTGGGAGAGGGAGTGGGAGAGTGAGAGAGAGAGAGAGAGAGAGAGAGAGAGAGAGAGAGAGAGAGAGAGAGAGAGAGTAGGGGATGGGAGAGAGTGTGAGAGTGTGAGAGATAGTAGGGGTTGGCAGAGAGAGTACAAGATGGGAGAGAGAGAGTGAGAGTAGGGGATGGGAGAGAGTGTGAGAAAGAGTAGGGGATGGGAGAGACTGTGAGAGAGAGTTGGGGATGGGAGAGAGAGTAAGAGTAGGGGATGGGAGAGAGAGTAGAGAGGGAGAGAGTGAGAGAGAGAGATAGTAGGCAGTGGGAGAGGGAAAGAGAGGGGGGATGGGAGTGTGTGTGAGAGATCTAGAGCGTAGGGGATGGGAGAGGAGAGAGAGGGGGAATGAGAGTGTGTCTATGAAAGAGAGAGTAGCGAGAGAGAGAGAGAGAGAGAGAGAGAGTAGCACATGGGAGAGAGAGAGAGAGAGAGTAGGTGGTGGGAGAGGGAGAGAGTGGGGGGATGGGAGTGTGTGTAGGCAAGAGAGTAGGGGATGGGAGAGAGTATGAGAGAGAGACAAAGAGTGGGGGTGGCAGAGAGAGAATGAGAGTATGGGATGGGAGAGATTATGAGAGAGTAGGGGATGGGATAGAGAGAGAGTGAGGGTAGGGGATGGGGGAGAGAGAGTAGAGAGGGAGAGAGAGGGAGATTGAGAGAGGTAGTAGGCAATGGGAGAGGGTATGGCAGAGGGAGAGAGAGGGGGATGGGAATGTGTGTGAGAGATCTAGAGAGTAGGGGATGGTAGGGGAGAGAGAGTGAGAGAGAGAGTAGGCAGTGGGAGAGGGAATAGGAGAGGGAGAGCAAGAGAGAGTAGGGGATGGGGGAGAGAGAGTAGGGGATGGGGGAGAGAGAGAGAGTAGGGGATTGGAGAGAGAGAGTAGGTGGTGGGAGAGGGAGTGAGAGGGGGGATGGGAGTGAGAGAGAGAGTATGGGATGGGAGATGAGAGAGGGTGAGAGAGAGTAGGGGATGGGGGAGAGAGAGTAGGTGGTGGGAGAGGGAGAGAAAGATAAAGAGAGTAGGGAATGGGAGAGGGGAAAGAGAGTAGGGAGAGAGAGTAGGGGATGGGAGATGAGAAGGTGAGACAGAGTAGGCGATGGGAGAGGGAGAGTGAGAGAGAGTAGGGGATGGAAGAGGAGAGAGAGAGAGAGAGAGAGACAGAGAGAGAGACAGAGAGAGAGACAGAGAGAGAGAGACAGAGAGTAGGGGATGGTAGAGGAGAGAGAGAGAGGGAGAGAGAGAGAGAGAGTAGGGGATGGGAGAGGAGAGAGTGAGAGAGAGTAGGGGATGGGAGAGGGAGAGAGTGAGAGAGAGTAGGCAATGGGAGAGGGAGTAGGAGAGGGAGAGTGAGAGAGTGGGGGATGGGAGAGGAGAGAGACTAAGAGTGAGTAGGGGATGGGAGAGGAGAGAGAGAGAGTCTAGGGAAAGAGAGAGAGAGAGAGAGTAGGGAATGGAGATGGTGGGATAGGAAGAGATGTGTTTTGACATAGTGCATATGTGTTTTATAGGGCATACACACTATAGTGCATATGCACTATGTGAAATCACCAAAAAATGGTCACAAAGCAAGTTTGGGTCCCTTTTCATCCATTTTCTATTTTATTTTTTTTTGTGCATTTTGTTGTTCTGATAGAAAACATGGGTTTCAAGCTGTTAGAAGTTAGCAAACACTATTTGAAGACTTTTTGAAGCTAGAAAACACCAAATTCAATCATTGGATACACTATTTGAAGGCTTTTTGAATATTTTTTCTATAGAAAAGCTTAGTGAAATCCTTTTTAAATATTGTTTGTCAATATATAGAGAAAAATTTAATTATAACTTGACTTTTTGTTTGATATATAGTGAATTCATTGAAATTTATATGTTTGAATGAAATGTTATTTCAAAATGGTTAGAAATTTGACAAGTTATTTGATATATATTGTGTATTCATTGAAATAGTTGTAATTTTTATATATTTTTGAATGATTTGTAATTTAAAAATTGTAAGTAATTCATATGTTTGAATAATTTGACATGTAGAAATCATGATCATGCCAAGGAAGAAACCAAAAACTCAAACAAATGAAGATAGGGAGAGAGATTTGGCAATTAAAAGAGATAAAATGAAACTACTACATGAACAAATAAAATTGCAAAGCAATAATGAAGAATTGACTTTCAAAGAGGATCAAGAACCACTGATACAAAAAAAACAAAGAGTAAGAATTGGAAAGACAAAGAGAATGAATGAGATTGTTATGTTGAAGAAGACAATTGAATTGTGAAGCTACACCATCTTCCAATGTTGGAGTCATATCATCCTGTCATGTTGAAGAGACACTAATTTGTAGATTAAATGATGTACACACTCCATCATGTCATGTTTAAGGCACAACATCAACATATCAAATAGGTGATATTCCATCTTTTGCATCTTATTGCCAAGGCACGTCATCTTCGGTTCAAGGTATGCAAAACACTCAACCTTATGTTGATGTTCAAAATTTTGAGGGAATGGAAGAGATTATAACACCTTCTAGAATTCATTTTAGAAGACCAAAATATTTGATTGATATTGATATTAACATTTTGAAATTCATGCCTAACAAGATTAGCAAGCGTACTTGTCAAAGAAATGTTAATCGTATGTGGAGATTATTTTTTGAAGAATTAAATATTACAAGTCAATGCCAATTATTTTTTGAAATGATGAGGAATTTGAAATTTAGGCCTATCATGAAGTTTCTTGGGCTAAGAATGATGGATGATTCAAATGAAAAAAATATTGTAAAGAATCTAATGAATGCTTATGACAAAGTAGGTTCTAAATCACACACCAAAGATAGTAATATCACAAGATGAGTACTTAAATTGACAATAGTAAGTACCCAAATGAAGAAAGCTTGACTCATGAGAAAGACAAGAAAAATATTGAAAATTGGTAGAGGTACTCTAAGGAGAGTCATGTTAAGGTGTGAGAGATTGGAAGATCTAGCAAAAAATGAGTTATGGACATTTAGCAGTAGACTACTACGAAAGAACAAAGAAATTAGTGAAGCTTTGAAATCACTGATCAAAATTTTTTGGAAAAATAACACACATGTTTCACCTAATCAAAGAGATGGTATAAGAAGGAGCATTGGTAACCAAAATCGTGACCCACATGCTAAAAAAATTTTGGACTCAACTTAGACACAATTTTTTACAAAATTTATTGGTATGTATCTTGAAATTCAAATAAGTCAAATATTTTTTGAGATGGGTAAACTTTTTTATGTAAAGATAAATCACACATGCACAACTTTTTGTTATAGGATACATATTAAATTTTCTAACCATTTTGATGTTTTTAGGCATATATGTGTGTTTTTGCATTCTGAGTTTACTTTGCAAGATTGTGTCATGAATGAGCCATCAAGATCTTCAAGGGAATTCATATCCAACATTTTATGTGAAATAGGGGATGGCCAAAAATTTTACAAGACATCATGCTTGGATGGTACATGCTTATTTTGTGATTCTTTGCAACTTTTATGAACTTGTCAACATATGGATAGTACACATGCAATTGAAAATGAAATAGTTGATTGTGAAAAATTTAAGATAGTGACATGTGCTCTAAAAGATGGGAAAAAAGGTAAAAGATGTGATTTAGTCATTGAAAAGATTCCAATGTATGAGTTCATGAAGATTTTTCATAAAAAGGTTATTTACAAGTAAGCAAGGCATACACACATAGAGTTCGATGGCTAGATTTGCAATTCAAATTATGCAAAGATACATTTCTACTAGATAACATTGTTTCAGTTGTAGACTTCATATAGAACTACACACTACAAGCACAAAATGAGGTGCAAAAAAGTATTATACTTCTCAATAGGTTTCCATATTTTTTCACATAACATTCATGCATTCACCTACAAGTATAGAGGATGATAGGAAGATTTTGAGGGAGTACCATTTTTACATTAGTGATAATCGATCACATTCTACGAAGTTTGTACATGGCTTTTTTCAACTATTTTATGGAGATTTTGCTAATAGGGGCATAATATATTGTTAGTACATTATTTGGTTAGATAATTGCACATCTCAATTCAAGAATGCACACATGTTCTATTGGTTGAGCAGGATGCACAGGTTGTGTAGAATTCAATATATGTGAAATTTCACATAGGTTGGTCATCGAAAGGGAGAGAAAAATGGTGCAAGCACATGCATCAAAAGAGCCTTAGCTCATGAAGAACTAAAGTAAAAAGATGGAGCAATATTGATAGATGCAAAATCCATTGTCTAGTGGTGTAATGCTACAATGGGTTCAGGTAAGGAAGGTGAGTCTATGGTTCGTAGATTTTTTTTGTTGATAGATAATACTAACATTGCACCATATGAGAATTGTTGCACACTAATAGGATCCAGTGAGTTGCACTCTTTTAGAAGCTCTGATGTAGGTTCATGGAGTATCCACACACAAAAAATGGCATGCTATTGTCCATTATATGCAGAAGAAAATTGGGATGACTGTGAGTCAACTGAATGGGTGGACAAATGGGATATATGAGTTTTGGACCTAATTGACACCTATTATCCTCCATAAGCACTGGAAATGGTAGAGATAGATTCATCTATTGACTTTGACCACTTGTCTTATCTAGTGCAACCTAGTAATATATATATTTATATATCTTTGTAATTTCAATATGTAACTTTATAACTTTTACCTAAGTATTTTTTGAATTAATGATCATATTTTTACATTTGTCACTATAGGCAATGTTTTTGCTATTATTGTACCTGAAAAAAATGAAGAAGGGACATATTATTATTTGTGTCATTGTGTCAAGTTAAACAAAAATTGGATCACTCGGTTATAGATGGTGAAGGTTTAGAGTACCATATCGATGTGGTGGTTGTAACTAGCACATGGCTTAGCTGACTTGTGGTTATTCAAGGATTGGCAAACAAAGAGGAATATTCTTCATTATTCAAACCTTTTTGTTGCATCAAATGTCTACTTGATTAAATATGGTAGAAAACCACATAATAAGATTCTTTAGAAAGTTCGCAAGTTAGACCACAAGGTAATAATTGAGACATTAAAATGTAGAGTAAATCTAGTTGGTTCATTAGCTTGAATAGGCAGAGAGGGAGAGAGAGAGAGAAAGAGTGACCAATTAGATCCAAATACAATGTTGCAACCACTCCCCCAAGACTATCCACATGACAAGGTGAGTATTGTTATTATGTGTAAGTCATAAGATAAGTTTAAATCACAGATTTTATGTTTTGATTTGCTTAGAATCTAGATATATTATTTGAATTTATATTAGATTCTTATCATCAATGAGATCTTGAATGAGGTATTTAATTTTCATATAATTTGATGCAGAGTGCAATAATAGAAGCACAACCTTAAGACCCAACCCCAAAACCAACACTCAAGATGTTCAAAGGACTGAACAATTGGTTTGTTGCACTTCAAAAAGTGTATAACTCTACAAGGAGCTGTTATTAGGGTTTCAAAGACTCACCATACACATGTATGACACAAAGAAATTTGAACCAAATCAAGCCTTTAAGGACAAGTTCCTTTAATTTGGGTAAAATAGAGATTTTATGGTTCTACACCTCACAACTTCCAACAAAGGCTAGAAACTACTTAGTCACAACCTAACTAAGCAAAATCCACCATTGGTTGCACTCTTAACAACCCACAACACAAATTGCAAGGAAGGACCTATAATCCTATTAGGTCTCCAATCCTTGATTTTTGCCACTAACATCAAAACTTTCCAAAATACTTAAGGAAAAAATCACACTTTTAGATACCCTTTTTCAAGTTCTCTCAAATCCCAAAGTTGCAAACGTTGACTCAACTCCAAGGTATGTGCAGGATCATGGTGTGCCAAAAAGTGGCAATCTAAAAACTCTATAGTTTTGAAATATCTCAAACCATTTCAAAATCTATTCCAACCTTTTTCCCACCCACCTTGATACTAAAGGAAAATAATTAATATATTTATAAGTTCTACTATATTTTTGGATATCAAACCTATATGGTCAACTTTAAAAACATCCTAAAAATGTGCTTTCGGCCTATTTTTATGTGATTTTTACTTCAAACATGTAACTGGTGACTTTTTTTTACCAAAATTTGATGAAATGAAAATGGTTTCTTAAGAATGTTCTTATCTTTTCATAAATGTAAGGTTTGTCAAACTATGAGTTTAGTAAGTAATTATTACTTATTTTCTAATGGAGTTATGTATAAAGTGTTGAATGACACACTACTTGAAAAACAACTATAACTTTCAAATGGTACAACAATTTTTAAATCCAAAAGATGCATCACATTCTATGTTTCTTCTACTATAAGGAAAAAAATGAAAAAATAAATTTTACAAAGTTTTCAATTAGTTGAAGTGGTTAGACACGAGAGTTTTTTAATTCCAAAAATACTAAAGTCAAAACTTAATTATTTATTATTTATTTAGAATAAAAATACCCAAAAATATGTGTCACATCCAGGCATGAGTCTACTACTTATAACTAGAATATTATTAAAACATATTATCATTTGATTTTGATTAAAGTGGTCAAACATACATCTACTTCCTATTTTTGTTCTAAAATTTTTGTAATATTGCATTAAAATTCAAAATTTTGACCAATCAAATTTTATTTTTTTGAGATAAGTCCTAGTAGTTTAGAAACTAGATTCAATTTGCGAGAGATTATTTTCTCTCAAATTTTTGATATGAAGTCAATAACAAGTAGAAAATTTTACATCAAGTTGACATAACCCTGATTTTCTAATTTTGTGTTGCCGCTTAAGGGCACAGTTTGGTTGACCATGATTGTGCACATACCCTGCAGCATATCATAACCCTGACAAAGTCCACAGGCCTAATCAGTTAGGTTAGGCTTTGGTTTCAAAGCAAGAGGTTAGGAATGGGTGCATAAAACTAAAACTCCACTTCCAAGGTGTTCTACTAACTCAAAAAAGGACAATCTATTTGATCACTAAATCCTTAAAGTCTCTCCATCTCTTTATCTAATCTGGTCTCCTTAAAACTGGTCAAATACATGGTGATATTTGACCTTTGTTCCAAAAATTTAATACCTTCAATTCCTATTCCAAACCTATAAAAATCTTATAGTACATATCCCTAACTTGCTTCATACAAGTGGAGAAGAAATTCCACGAGTGGATCAGCAAGTTAGGGCCACTTGAATGTCAAAACCCTGAAGTTGAGGGTTTCTCAGACTAGCAAGCTTATAAATTCAATTCTTTTTGAAAGAAAAAGGATAAAAACTTCAAACCATTGCCAAAAGCCTTCAAACACTTAGCATCAAATTTTAGATCAAAAAGGTCATCATCCACCCCTTATTCTTTCGTATTTTACTTGCAAAATGTCAAGAAATTACACTAAAACGGGTATATTTTATTGATTTGAAAGCAATTTTACAATTGGATCTTCCCTCTTTATCCATTTTTGAATGTCTCAAGTCTAAATAGGTTGTTTCCAACCGTTCCACTCAACAATCAAATGGTTTGAGCCATTGGGACTCATAAACCACAAAGTTTCTTAGCAAATCATAAAAGTTGCTGACAACTTTTAAGCAACTTTTACCACTATAGCAAGAAATATTGCATTTAAATTTAATTAACACCTAGAAACCTTGTTAGGATTCCAAACCCCTAAGACACACTTAGAAAAACATGAAATGACTAACATATCATCCATTAGGACCAAATGATGCCCAAAGTTTATAAACACACCAAGGGGTCTTGTATCCTTAACAAAATGGATGGGTCATAGGGAGATCATGAGATCTATCCCCTAAACTTATTACAAACATATTGATGAATGAAAGTTAGGTGCTCTACACCATAATTTTTAGCCTTATGACCCTTATTCCTATCATAGATGCAATAGTGATTATCATTCTAAAATTTAGGCTTAACCTTGGGTTCATAAGGTTTATTGTTATATGGTAATGTAATGATCTTATTCGATATCAAAGTATTCAACACTAGTTCAAGTGAGTCTCCTAGAGGTGTACAAGTGTGTTTAGATTTGAAAACCCATGATGGTTTACCTCTACTAGAGTCATTAGATTTTGTTTGGGTAAATATTCTTGGAGAAGCATATTATTTTGTAGTTTGAATGTCATTGGTCAAGTTGATCGCATTAGACTCCTTAGGTTTGGGTGTGTCCACTATACCATCATTTACCACATTCTTTTTCTTGTTTCCTAAGTTCATGTTGCAATTAAGGCACAAGGTTGTTGATAAATATATCAATCTTTTTAGCTTCAGGGATTTGCCTTGGATATCATGACTAAGGCTTCCTCCATCACTGAAGAAAGGAAATAGAATATTTTCCTTGGTGTTGTTTGATGTTTCATAAGTCTAGAATAGTAATCACATGTTAAATATTGTAAGAATAATGTTAGAAATACCTTTTTCCATTTTATTAAATGACATAAGTGAAGGACAAAATTTTGTGAACCATTTCATTCCTTGCCCACTAAGACTTCTAAAAAAAAAGGCTTATGAGATAAGTGAGTTCATGTAAGAATTTCATACTCAGTACAGAAAAATCCTTAATGTGATCATGAGGATCTCCACTACCATCATATATACTTAAAAAATTCAACCTTACAAGTAAAAGGATACATTTATAAGTATTTGTCAAAAGGAAATAGACATATAGACTCAAGTGAAATAGACAACTTCTAAAGGTGAAGGTTCCTCCTTTTGAATCAAGTTGTCAACATTGAGGTTGTGTGAAAATTTTACTCCTTGAGAGAATAAGTGCATGAAGCATTTATCTTTTTCTTGATCCAAGTTCAATTTCATGAGCTTTTGTTAATATTTATCTTGTTAAAATTGTAAGATTTCTTCCTTAGTTATTTCTAGATCTAGATAGGCAAGAGCCTACAACACAATGGTAAGTTGTGAGCCTCTTATCGAAGAGGTCTTGGGTTTGAATCTACTTGGGCTTAATAAATAATAATAATAAATCACACCATATATTAATTTATCTTGGCTTCAACCTCTTACCGATCAAAAAAATAAATTTTTTAAATTTGGATCATTGTCTTGTGAACCATGTGTTTTGACCTTTGGGGTGAAGCTGAACAATGTCTAGAAATCTAATTGATAAATCCTTGAGAAAATTGTCATGCTTCTTCTATATAGCCTTAGGACACTTTCCTTGGCGAATTTTATATCTAGTTAAAACTAGCATGAAAGAAAATATAATAATTCAATAGGATGACTAGAATAGACTTGATTTTCAAACTAGGTTGTAATATTTTCACTTTTCCAATCCGATGATGTAAAAAGAGAAAAAAATGCATAAAATGTTGTCCTATTGCATTTTTTTCCCACATTTTTCCATAAAATCAAGAAAATAAATTAAATATTAGGATACCCATTTAGCTTCTCTATAACATATCAAAAGATGAGGTATGGTTTTTTTGGACCAAGTCTCTGATGTTACACTATGGGCCACTTTTTAAGCATAAAAATCCCTCCATTTATAAAGGAACTATATGGAATAATTATCTCTCAACTATACAACTTTTTAAAGTATCTTAATATGATCCTAAAGTGAGGATTCTTCAATTGAATTAAACTCATCAACTCTCTATATGTGCTTTTTATGAAACCCTCACCAAACAAGGCCAAAAACTAGGGCCTCTTCAAATCTGACCAAGAAAACACTTTCAAGATCTATTAGTTGATCCTAAACCATGTTTATGATGATTAATTTGACTATTTTAAATAAAACCATGGCCTCATTTAGGCAGATCGCCTACTATTATACCTATGGCATCAAATTTAATGCATTTTCATGCATCCAAGCACTCCAAACTTGTCCAATTGGATGATCATTGGTGATGGGCACCAAGAAAAATAGATAGGTGTCATACTAGTTGTAAATTAGGAACAAGGTTGCAAAATGATGTAATAAGACCCAAGATGTAAGGTCAATTGGACTCTAGGTGTCATTATAAGCCAGAGTGTCAAATTGAACCAAGTAGTCAAAAATGAGCAATATAGGTGATTTTTCAAAAAAAAAAAAAAAAAAATTTCTTAGAAGGTTATAAAGGTCCTTAGATTGATTGGGTTAACTTTTAGGCATTTAGGAGTTAACATGTCAAAAATTGTAAAAGATTGCAAAAGTTGTCAGAGCAAAATTTAAAAAAATGCTGACAATTTTGTAGGAGTTTGAGACTTGGTGAAGGGCTAAGAATTTAGAAATAAGTGATTATAATTTTTCCAAACCTTTTCCAAGTCATAGAATTGGAATCAAGTGAAAAATGTAAAAATTGCACTTTTTGTGTAAAGTTGCATTGTTGAAACTTGTAAAAACTGCTCAAATTTGTAACTTAGTGGAAAAAGGGTCATGGGATCGAACTATCTATTCTATTAGCTTTGGTTGGCTGATTAAACCCTAGCCCCAAGCTCATCCTATCCCATTGAGCACTCAAACATTCTCAGGCACATTGAACCAAAACGTCCCTAAGGGTCACTAAATGCCTAAGGGCAGCGATCTTTGACAGGGCATATCTCAGAGCTCATGCAAGGTATGGATGCAATTTCAAGTCTTATAAGACCATGTTGAGGAGACCTACAATAACCGCTCTCACTTTTAGATATCTTACTCTATTTTGATTTTGTGATACCATCTTAGGTTATGTTGAAACTTGTAGTGTTGGCCAATACAAAGTTGTCAACTGTCAAATCTCTCTCACCTTTTTTCATGGAATCAAACTGTCTATTCCATTAGCTTCAAGTGGCCGAGTAAACCTTGGCCCCAAGCTTTTCCTCTCTCATTGAGCACTTGAATATTCTTAAGCATGCCAAACCGAAATGTCCCTAAGAGTCACTAATGCCATAGGGCAACAACATTTGATGGGACATATCTCAGAGCTTTGCAAGGCATGGATGTGATTCCAAGCCCTATAAGACCGTGTTGCAGAGACTTACAATAACCTCTCTCACTTTTTTTTGAGACCTTACTCCATTTTGATTTTTTGATGCCATCTCAGGTGATGCAAAAACTTGTAGTGTTGGCCAATACAAAGTTACTAACTGTCAAATCTCTCTCACCTTTCATCATGGGATCGAACTGTCTATTCCATTAGCTCTAGGTGGTTGGGTAAACCCTATCCCCAAGCTCACCCCATCTTGTTAAGTGCTCAAATGCTCTTAGGCATGCTGAATTGAAATGTCCCTAAGGGTCACTAAATGCCATAAGGTAGCAATCTTTGATAGGGCATATCTCAAAGATCGTGGGAGATATGAATGCAATTCTAGGTCCTATAGGACCATATTGTGGAGACCTACAATAATATCTCTCACTTTCTGAAGATCTTACTCTATTTTGATTTTGCGATGCCATCTTAGGTGATGTTGAAATTTGTAGTGTTGGCTAGTACAAAGTTTCTAACTACCAAATCTCTCTCACCTTTCATCATGGGGCCAAACTATCTATTCCATTAGCTCTGGGTGGCTGGGTAAATCCTATCCCCAATCTCATCCCATCCCGTTGAGCACTCAAACATTCTTGGGCATGCCGAACCAAAATATTCCTAAGGGTCACTAAATGTTATAGGGCAGAAATCTTTGATGGAGCATATCTAAGAGCTCATGTGAGGTATGGATGTGATTCTAGGTCCTATAGGACCATATTGTGGAGACCTACAATAACCTCTCTCACTTTTTGGAGATCTTACTGCATTTTGATTTTTTGACACCATCTCGAGTGATTCTAAAACTTGTAGTATTGGCTAGTACAATGTTGGCAACTGCCAAATCTCTCTCACCTTTTGTCATGGGACCAAACTATCTATTCCATTTGCTCTAGATGGCTAGGTAAACCCTATCCCCAAGCTTTTCTTGTCCTATGGAGTGCTTGAATGTTCTTAGGCACGCCGAATTAAAACATCCCTAAGGGTCAGTAAATGTCATAGGGTACTGATCTTTGATGAGAAATATCTTGGATCTTGTGTAAGGTATGGATGTGATTCTAGGTCCTATAGGACTATGTTGCAGATACCTACAATAACCTCTCTCTCTTTTTGGAGATCTTACTCCATTTTGATTTTGCAATGCCATCCTGGGTGATGCTGAAACTTGTAGTGTTGGCCAATACAAAATTACCAACTGCCAAATCTCTCTCACCTTTCATCATGGGTTCAAATTTTCTATTCCATTAGCTTTAAGTGTCTGAGTGAAGCCTATCCCCAAGATCATCTTGTCCCATTGAGTTCTCAAACATTCTCGAGCATGCCAAATTGAAACATCCCTAAGGGTCACTAAATGTCATAAGGTAGCAATCTTTGATGAGGTATATCTCAGAGCTCATGTGAGGTATGGATGCGATTCTAGTTCTTATAGGACTGTGTTGTAGAAATCTATAATAACCTCTCTCACTTTTTGAAGATCTTACTATGTTTTGATTTTGCGACACTATCTCGGGTGATGCTGAAACTTGTAGTGTTGGCCAGTACAAAGTTGCCAACTAAAAAATCTCTCTCACCTTTCATCATGCGATCAAACTATCTATTCTGTTAGCTCTAGGTGGTCAGGTAAACCCTATCCCCAAACTTGTCCCATCTTGTTGAGTGCTTGAACATTCTCGGACATGCCAAACCAAAATGTCCCTAAGGGTCACTAAATGTCACAGGGCAGTGATCTTTGACGAGGCATATCTCAGAGCTCGTGAGAGGTATGGATGTGATTACAATTCTTGTAGGACTATGTTGTGGAGACCTAAAATAACATCTCTCTCTTTTTGGAGATCTTACTCCATTTTGATTTTGCAATGCCATCTCGAGTGATGTTGAAACTTGTAGTGTTGGCTAGTACAAAGTTATCAACTATCAAATCTCTCTCACCTTTCATCATGTGATAGAACTGTTTATTTTGTTAGCTTTGAGTGGCTAGGTAAACCCTATCCCCAAGCTTGTCTCATCTCATTGAGTGCTCAAACATTCTCGAGCACACCAAACTAAAACATCCCTAAGGGTCACTAGATGCCATAAGGCAATGATCTTTGATGGGGCATAGCTCGGAGCTCGTGCGAAGTATGGATGAAATTCTAGTTCCTATAGGACCATGTTATAGAGACCTACAATATCCTCTCTCACTTTTTGGAGATCTTACTCCATTTTGATTTTGTGATGTTATCTTGAGTGATGTTGAAACTTGTAGTGTTGGCCAGTATAAAGTTGCCAACTGCCAAATTTCTCTCACCTTTCATCGTCGGATCAAACTATCTATTCTGTAAGCTATGGGTGGCTAGGTAAACCCCATCCCCAAGCTCTTCCCATCCCATTGAGCACTCAAATATTCTTGGGCATGCTGAACCAAAATTTCCCTAAGGGTCACTAAATGCCATAGGGTAGCAATATTTAATGAGGAATATCTCAGAGCTCGTGCAAGGTATAGATGCAATTCTAGTTCCTATCATACCATGTTGTGGAGACCTACAATAGCCTCTCTCACTTTTTGGAGATCTTACTCCATTTTGATTTTACAATGCCATATTGGGTGATGCTAAAACTTATAGTGTTAGCTAGTATAAAGTTGCCAACTATTAAATCTCTCTCACCTTTCGTCATGGGATCAAACTGTTTATTCCATTAGCTCTGGGTGGCTAGATAAACACTCACCCCAAGCTTGTCCCATCTTGTTGAGCACTCAAACATTCTTGGGCATGCCAAACCGAAATGTCCCTAAGAAAAATAATGACACATTAAGGGGCTTACAAGAGTTCATAAGTTTTTATTTATCTTCCCCACATTGAAAATATCATGGAGAAAACATGGTGTGATGTGTAGAGGGAGAAGATTCTAAAGGGCTCATAAATTTTCCTCCTCATCATAACTCACGATCTTAAGGTTTTATTAGAGGTAGGCTTAATATGGCACATATTCTAATGTGCCATAGGTTTATAAGATTGTGTCAAAACTATCAAAGGAATGATAGAGAACACTATTTTGCATCATTATGAGGGTTTCTCAAGGATCTTATCTTATGTAATGTCATATTTGTGAATAGTAAAGAATACATTCACTACCTCTTGCATTATCATTCAAAAATACCAATGACATTAACATGCTCCTAAATGATAGCTTTGAAAACCGTGATGTTTTTTAATTCATTGTCTTATATTGAATAATGGTTTGGATCCTTTAAAGAAGTGTGTTTTTGATAGTTGTGGGTACATGTGACCCTCACCAATGTATGATAGTTTCATAAGAGGAAATAAAAAAAAGAATACTAAGTAAATAGATATATAAAGTAAAAAATTATATTTTAGAATGACAATATGTGAATAGACTCTACACAATGCATTGAGGATAGTTTTCCAAAGAGAAAGCCAAGAAACTCATACGATATATGCAAATAAAGAGTAGATAATGGTAAATAAATATCAAAGTAGAGAACATTTTTTAATATGATAGGGAATGACTGTTGTCAATTAGGTCTACACCCTTGTCCAAGGCCTAGGTGCGAGGACGACCTAGTGAAACATGGAAACAACCTCCAAGCTGTGGGACTTGAACTGCGAGGTTGAGTCTCTGGAGAAGGCCGGCTTCCTCTTACTATCAGGGTGCACGTATCTATTCTTAGAAGGGAAAGGGAGAAAGAGAGCATTAAAGCAAATCTACCTAGTCTAATCTAAGGCGGTGATGCACCAAAATAGAGTGTTCAGACTCATTTCTACCCATATATGCACTACGAAACTAGGGTAACATTCAAGGTCATACATTCATTCAGACTTATATCGACCAAAAACCACATACAGATCAGGAGACCAATTGAATAACACTAGGAATGGAAGATTTCACTTGTATATTATTCAATAGGCCAAAGATAGATACAGTATGTAGACCACTGATCTCAACAATACATCAATGAGAGGCAAAATGCTACACATACATGTTGATAGTCGAAAGAGATGATACAGGATGTTTTATCTAGCTCAGAGACAAAGGGATTTTACACTGCAAGTCTGCGAGTAGCAGCCGAGAAAATTAGGAAGAGTCGACACTTACAAAATGTACAAAATCTTCCTTTATAGTTTCGGCGTAACTGAGATCTTTTTTGCTGAATTGACCCTGCAACTACCTGCCATTGAGTCCCATGGAAGACAATCATGAAAAAAATGTCCAAAAAATTTGATTTCTTTCGCCAATAATGTCCTGAGAAGACTGAAAATGGCACCATAACTGTGCTCCGACCTGATAGATGGATCAATGGATGGATGAAGTGTCCTTCTGTGTTTTACATTTACTCTGGTAGGTCGAGATTGATCATGGAGATCAGATCGCACGACAAAATTGATTATTCTCACCTCCTAGTTCATGAATCCATCGAAGTCAAAAGGTCAACCGGGCTCCTTATGCGTCAACTAGGCCACGCGGGCCAGTTGCATTTCTTTATTTTGCCACCTGGAGGTCCTCCCATGGTTAACCACCCTTCATTGGACTAACTACGCTACCTTGAATACTATCATGACTGTGACGGTTACACTAACCACCAACTGCCATCCTAGACTGCACTGACAGGACACATGTCAACAAGGCGCTGTGTCACCAACATAACCCTCGCACATCTCTACCATAGCGCGATGGCACCTACCGTCGATCGGCCTCGATCCAACGATTATGGAGACTCATTATTCTGCAACCTCTTTCCCTTGTAAATTACTGGGCCTGCGACACATGTGGCACTTCCCTATTGGTCTGATGATCGCTTAATCCTTACTGCGCCAGCTGTATGAAACATGGTTCCACTAGGACCCGTGGTGCACGGGCGCTATGTCGCCGATGTTAACTCCCGGCTAAGTCTTGATAGCGAGATAGCGCCAGTCATAGATCCCTGCAGATTTGACGATCGTGAAGACTCGCCATTCATGCTGAGACTACTGGGCCCGCTGTACACCGTGCGCTAACTCATACGCATGGCACCTCCTTATTTGGTTCGTCAAAAACTAGCTGGCAACCCAGACCTAATCCGCAGAGTGACCACGTGTCAGCTAGGCGCCATGTCGCTATGCGGAAATTGAGGCCAAATTCCCATAGTGCCATAGCGCCCACTGACAACATGCTCTAAGATTTACATGTGTCCCCATTCGATTCACCACGCCGACTGCACTTGCACAGTACCCGCTAGGACCCATCTGTCTAATAATTCCTTGCCACGGTGAACTTTTTGTTTTGGCGCTATGTCGCCATTGGAAAATGCATGGGTTTTCCATTGGCGCCATGGCGCCTCGCCATATTTTTGAAACCTCCAAGCCGTGAAACTTGTTTACCCGCTGCCATGAAACCTCTGACCTGTTGTACTCTACGATCTGCGACCAGACCCATCCCACTCGGTGCCATATCTGTAACTACACCACACTCTGGATGACACCTGGCGATCCTTGGTGAGACCTGGTCCTGTCGATCCATGTGGCGGATGGTCACCATGTCGCTATGATAAAATCCGCACATCTCCGCCATAGCAGGATGGCACCATCCGTCGATGCGACCCAATCCGACAATCGTGAGGATTTGTCGTACCTCGTGCTTCCGCCCTCCATGTCGATACACCTGGCATCACCTTGAGACACGGCCCCACCTGACACGTGTCACCAGGGCAGGATGTCACTATCATAACCCTCACGCAACTCCATAGTGTGATGGTGCTTACCGTTGATCTGAGCTGATCTGACGGTGGTGAACGTAAGCCCCGACTGTGTTAGCCGTGCCAATAGGAACTTTGACCTGGCACACATGGTTGCTCCTGATTCATCACCACAACACCTAATTCCACTGATCGTTAAAACTCGCCACTGTGACTATTTCCACCGGGCACTATGTCGCTATGGAGATTTTTTGGCCGATTTGTGATAGCAACATAGCGCCAAGGGCATTAAGAACCTTTTCTGACCCGCGAAACTCTGGACCCACCCCTGCAACGTGCCGTCAGGGCGTCATCGCGATATAATAAATATCATGCATTTCCCTTATAGCGCGATGGCACCAACCATTGGTCTACTTAGATCTGACGGCCAGAAACTTGCAAGTTGTAACATTAAAACACTTATTCGAGACTAACCATTGCACGAGCCACACTTTCAAAATTTAAATTCTTGGTGGTAAAACCAAACGTAACACTTCTGGCGACTCGCAGGGGGTATGAGCCTGCTCAATGTATGACCAGTGCCTGAGAATGATCCATTGGGCCATGGAGTCAAAAAAGAGGGCCCAAAAGTTACGGAACTGAGAGCTACAAGAAACCCTAACCCTTAATGAGGAAATCAAAACATTAAAGAACCCTTGAACTCTGGCTCTATCTTTGCGACTTGAAAACAAAAAATAGGACCTCCTCAGCAACCTGAGACTTGTCAAAACTTCGAGAACTGGTGACTCAAGAAGTGAGCCATGTGCACGCGCACTTATTGTAAAACAGGAACAGCAGGAAGCAACTAAACTAACTATGTACATGGATTCACAACTTTTTTAGAAACAGGGCTTTAGATGGATCCCATTGACTGGAATGGGTAGAATTTCACCATTTGGCCTGCTTAGCTGGAATGCATTGGCCTGTTTGCAACTGGAGATCAGATAAGGGCCACTCCATAGTGGATCAAATTTGGAGTGCCTCCCTGGTTTTGCTTTGTCTGAGTCCCACTTGAGAACTAAATCTCCCTCTCTGAAGATTTTGGCCCTTGCCTTCTTATCAAAACTCTTCTTCATCTACTGCTAGTGTATCTCTAGGGTTTGCATAGCTTTGTTTCTCTTTTCTTCTAATTCAATCAACTCGGCCATTCTTACTGACATGGAACTATTTTCAACCAATTCCAGCTGATGAGCCAACTCCAAGGATGGGAATTCCAACGAGATTGGAAGTTTGGCCTCCCTAACATATACCAGCACAAAAGGTGAATTCCCAACAGATCTCTTGGGTGTTATCCTATCAGCCCACAGAGCGGTCCTTAATTTTTTATGCCAGACCCTCTGATTGTCTTCTATCATTCTCCTTATGATTTTGATAAAAATTTTGTTGGAAGATTCAGCTAAACCATTGCCCTACAGGTAGTAATTTGATGATGTGCTCAGATAGATATTTTGACTCATTGCCCATGCACAAATTTGGGTTCCAACAAAAGATTTGGCATTTTTTGAGATGATAGTAGAAGGAGCTCCAAACCTAGATACAATTCCATCAAGGAATTCAACAACTGATGGCTCTATAGCATCCTTCAAGGCAACTGCCTCTGTCCACCTAGTGAAATAATCAGTAGTAGCCAAGATCCATTTATGACCTGCACTCGATGGAGGATTAATGGGGCCTATAAAGTCCAACCCCCACTGGGTGAAGGGCTGATCAACCTAAATGGGGTGAAGAGGAAGAGCTGCAAGTCTCTGTTTGCTTGAGAAAAAAGCACATCTCTCACATTTTCTCACATACCTATAACAATCATGGAACAGAGATGGCCAGTAATATCCAGCCCTCATGATCTTCATGGTAGTTGTTCTTTCAGAGAAGTGGCCACCATCAGGGCCATCATGAAGTTCTTTAATCATCCTCTCAACCTGATCCTCTTCAATACATCTCAACAGGGTCCCATTAAAATCCCTCCTGAATAGGATATTATCAATCACAACATAGGGAATGGACTACAGTCTGTATTATCTTCTTTTAGCTCTTTCCAATCCCTGAGGGTATCCATTCCCAGATGAAAAGTTCCTCGTGTCATCCATCCAGCTCCTTGGGGCATTAACATTTCTTTCCTCCTGTTGCTCTGCAATTACCATAGCAGTCCCTTCATCTAAATCCTGACCTGATAACATTTCTTTGCATAATCCTCTCCCTCTTACCAACTTGGTAATTTGAATATCAACATCATATTCCATTACCCTAGTGATCCATCTAGCTCTCTTTTCACTGATGTCCTTGCTTATAAAGAAATCTTTTACACTCGCATGGGGCACCAACAAATGGATCCTATTGTGTGATAAGAGGTGTCTAAATTTCTTCAAATCTCTAATGACTGCAAGGGCTTGCTTCTCGACAAAGCTATACTTATCTTCATATTCCTTGAGTCCTTCACTAAAGAAGGCTATGGGCTGCTCCTCATTCTTGTCATTTGTCTGAGTCAAGACAGCAAAAACACTTGACTCACCACCTAAAGTGTAGAGGATGAAATCTTTCTCAAATTTTGGGTTCATGAGAGTGGGGGTTGAGGCTATGGCTGCCTTAATTTCTTCAAAACTCTCCTTCCCCTCCTTGGTCCATGAGAAGACCATATCTTTCTTAAGCATGGCTGTGAGGGGTTTCACCATGATGGCAAGATTAGGAATAAACATTCTTACAAAATTTATCCTACCAAGGAAAATTTGCAGCCCTTTCTTGTGTTTAGGGAGAGGAAGGGCAAGTATTTCTTTTGTTCTTTCTAGATCAATGGTCAACCCATCCTTAGATACAATGTGTCCCAGTAATTTTCGTTGGCTTGTAGCAAAGACACACTTGGCTGGGTTGAGGGAAACCCCAAACTCTCTACATCTTAGAAATACCTGTCTCAAATGATCAAGATGATCTTTTACATTCTTGGAATATACAGTTATATCATCAAGGTATACTAAGACAAACTTGTTGATTAATCTTTTGAAAGCTACCTCCATTGCCTTTTGGAATGTGGCACCTACATTTTTTAGTCCAAATGGCATCTTGCAATAAGCATAGGTGACCCATTTAGTAGTAAATGTTGTCTTATATCTGTCAGATTCTTTAACCAACACTTGGTTATAACCAGAAAATCCATCAAGAAAAGAGAACCTCCTTGACCCACTGACCTTGGACAGAATTTGCTCTATAGAAGGGAGAGGATGGTGATCCTTAAGGGAAGCTTGATTAAGATCCCTAAATTCCACACACAATCTGATTTCTCCATTCTTCTTCCTTACAGGGACAAGGTTAGCCACCCATGATGAGTGTTTGATAGGAAAAATTATGTTAGCTTCAATCAACTTGGATAGTTCCTTCCTCATTAAGGGTTCAATCTTGGGATTCACTAGCCTCCATTTTTGCCTTACTGGTTTGACCCTATCAACTAAATCTATGGAATGCTGAAACAAACTAGGGTCAAACCCCTTTAAGTCATCATATGTCCAAGCAAACACATCATTAAATTCTTGACATAGATGAATGAAATTTTCTTGCTCAGCCTCAGAACATACCTTCCCCATGTTAAGAGATTTTCCATCAGCGATAGTAACTGGAGCATGATCATCCTTTTCTGCAGCTAGATTTATTCCTTTGCCTCTTGTCTGATCATCAAGATTAAAGACACTCTCCAAGGTAATGAGACCCTTGGGCTACTTGTTGGAACTAAGGTGAACGATCTAATCACCATACTGATCTTGTAGTCTTGACTGATTTCTTTCTAAAAATTCTGCTTCATTCTGCAAGAAACTCACAATCTGCTCATCAGACTCAAACACCTGCCAATGAATATTATTATCAGGAATAGAAAGCCTTACTACCACCCTTATTTGTTTCTTCTTCTCTTCCTCAAGACTCCCTAGCACATCATAAGATGCGCCCACTGCTGAGGGTCTATCGGCATATTTATTTTCTTTCCTAGGAATGCTCTGGATATTAAATGCTTGGAAACCCTCAAGAAAATCCCAGACTCTGTGTTTGTAAGACTTGAGCAGGCTATTTTTGGTGATATTCTGATTTCTCACTTGGTTCACTACCAACTCACTATCTCCATATACTTTCAAGGCTTGAATTCCCCTCTTTTGGGCAAGTAGGAGACCTCGGATCAAAGATTCATACTCGGCCACATTATTGGTACAACTGAATTGGAGCCTAAAAGAGAATTAGTATCTTATTTGTGCAGGAGAGATCAACATGACACCAGCCCCTGCTCCATTTCTATTCCTTGAGCCATCAAAGTACAAATTCCATATTCCACTCATGTCATCATTAGCTCCAACAAGATCAAGAACTTGAGCCTCCTTCTCTATTATGCAATATGTACTAAGGCCTGTCTCAAGAGTTTCTGACATAGGCTCAAAATGACATGTATTTTCCCACTCATCTAAGAAGAAATCAGGAATCTCTACTATGGAGGTGGCAGGCTCATTTACTATGTCATTTTCATCCATCTCCAAAATGGGGCAATTCATATTAATGAAGTTGGGAGTGTAGGGTTCAGTGTGATGAAGGGCTTGAGGTTCTGCTCTAATTGAAGCGTTGGCCCCATATCTGGTCTTAAATGACATATAAGACCAATAAGCAAATATGAATCCACCTATTTGGGCAGTGAAGTCTCTTGAAAGATAGATGGCAAAATAGGGCTTGACTTCAGCAACAGATATGTCTTGAATCATAGTACAACTAGGGCATGCATGTAGGGCCATTTCCACATTCCTAAGGATGCCTACGGTTTTGACAGTACTCCGATCTAGTTGTAACACATCCCTAATAATGGGCTCATATTTCATTCCTAAAGCATCAGCAACACACCTAGGCATTACTGAGCTGGTAGCCCCTAAATCTATCATGCAATTATGGACTAACTTGCCCCCTTTAATTAGAGAAACATAGAATGGAGGAGGTCTAACCTTTTTATTTGTCTCCACATCACCTGATGGTTGTACTAAACTAGTGTCACTCTCCATGGTAGATGACTGATCTTTGGGCTCAATCTTTTCCAATTCTTGTTTCAGCATCCTTTTCCGCATTGGTATGGTGGCAACTGCATTCCACATGGAAATGCTTACATTGGTTTTCTTCATTTGCTCTACCACACTCAAGGGTGCATTAGGAATTTTGGCGGAAACTTTGGGAGCTGTACCCATGAGAGGCCGAGATGGAGCAACATAGGGATCACTTGCATCCTCCTTTCTTGGACCTTGCCTTTGCTGTTGTGAAGTGTTTGTCTGCTCATTTGCATTTTGCGTATGAGGTATAACACTCGAAGTTGAGGCTTGCCTAGGAGAAAGGGGGGCAGTATGTTCCATAGCTCTCTTCTTGCTTCTTGTGTTATGAGCAATAGAATCCTGGTTTACATTACAATGCTCCTCCATCTGGTGATTCATAAAAGAGAAATCACCCTGCCTCTAAACATATGAGGCCTCCTTGGGACGATCTTCCTTGTGTGATTGCTTTACTGCGGACTCCTGGATAGTTAGGGCCAAATAAGATTCTGCTTTCTGACATAGGCAGTAGGTATAAGAATAGTTACATGAAGGACAGAAGTCTTGATCTTGGGCTAAGTTATTTTGAGGAACTAAAGCTCTACTCTAATTTGAACTTGAAGCAGCAGCATGACTATTTTGCCTATTCTGATCAAAAGATCTATTCCAATGATTAGGAGGCCTACCACCACTCGGGGCCTGATGTTGTAATTGGGGGGGCTTACCACTTTGGGCTTGCTGCCTTTCTAAGGCCACCACCTTGTTACTCATTTTTTGTATTAGAGAAAAACTATCCTCTAATATCTTCCCTTGGTCCTTCAACTCCTTCCCCTACTCTTGCAATTTTTTATCCAGAGTCCTCTCTCTTTTATCTGTATTCAGCACCAGACCTTGGAGCATTTCCTTGAGTTCCTCTATTCTGTTTGAGGATGTGGAAGCTTGGGGAACTGGAGTAAGGGCTTGTGACGTAGAAATTGTAGGAAGGGGGGCTATTGCTAGTTGGTGGTTGGAAACATCAGGAAAGAAAGGCATAGGAGGCCTTGGAGCCAACTTTCCTCCTTGTATTAGGATGTTCTCATCTTTTATAGTTGTCTCATAAGCATTCGGTAATGTATCTCCTCCCATAGTTTGGATTGTAGTGGCAATGTCACTGTTGAAAGCTCTAAGGTAATCCAAGAAGGCATTACCAGGGGTAGGTTTCACTATAGTAGGTATTCTATCCCATGTTTTTTGGAATCTGTAATTAAAATCAGTCATACATTCATGGGGGGCTCTTTTTATTGTAGTCATCTGCTCTAGTAGTGACAAATGGTCACTCTTATCCTCAAAATGTTTGCATAATCCTGCTCCTAGTCCATCCCAATCAGTTATGGAACCATGAGCTAAGCATCTATACCACTGTAATGCTTTTCCTTTTAAAGATGAGGCTAGAAGTCTGACAGCAACATCATCTTCTGTAATACCATGAATATTGCAGACATTCGCTACCTCTTGGATATGCTCTAAAGGGGAAATAGAAGTTTCACCAGTAAAATTAGGTATACTTTTTAGTGCAGATACTGGTATATCATGTCTTTGGGCTAACAACAGAGGACTTCCACCATTAAAGGTGGCAAAAGCATGAACTCTTGGCTGTGCCATATAAACAAGTGTTCTATTGATGAGTGTTGATGGCAATCTAGGCTGAGTTTGAATAGTAGGGGGAGTAGAGACAGATCTTACAGGTATATCAACTATTATTCTACCCCTAACTGGTGATAATGAAGTTCTAGTCCTTCTTCTCCTAGGATTTGAAAGAGAAAGCTCTTGATATTGAAATTTACCTCTAGAAGACGCCCTTGTTTCAGTCTTGGGCATGAATTACTACAAACTTGATCTGGAATCAGACTTTTTTGATGTTCAGAGTCGCCAAGTACTTGAAAAATCAGCCTCTTAAAGGCTTGAAAACTGAAGTCAGCACTACTTCTTCAGCATTTACCTCTAGAATTCTTTCTTCTTGACACCAGTAGACCTGAAATCTTCTGATATGGGTCCCACCGAGCATGCCAAAAACTATTGTCACTTAGGTCTGCACCCTTGTCCAAGGCCTAGGCGTGAGGACGACCTAGTGAAACATGGAAACAACCTCCAAGCTATGGGACTTGAACTGCGAGGTTGAGTCTCCGGAGAAGGCCGGCTTCCTCTTACTGTCAGGGCGCACCTATCTATTCTCAGAAGGGAAAGGGAGAAAGAGAGCATTAAAGCAAATCTACCCAGTCTAATCTAAGGCGGTGATGCACCAAAACAAAGTGTTCAGACTCATTTCTGCCCATATATGCACTACGAAACTAGGGTAACATTCAAGATCATACATTCATTTAGACTTATATCGACCAACAGCCACATACAGATTAGGAGACCAATTGAATAACACCAGGAACGGAAGATTTCACTTGTATATTATTCAATAGGCCAAAGATAGATATAGTATGTAGACCACTGATCTCAACAATACATCAATGAGAGGAAAAATGCTACACATACACGTTGATGGCCGAAAGAGATGATACAGGATGTTTTATCTAGCTCAGAGACTAACTGTGCCACCTTGAATACTATCATGACTGTGACGGTTACACTAACCGCCAACCGCCATCCTAGACTATGCCGACAGGACATGTGTCGACAAGGCACTGTGTCGCCAACATAACCCTCACACATCTCTGCCATAGCACGATGGCGCCTACCGTCGATCGGCCTCGATCCAACGATTATGGAGACTCGTCATTCTGCAACCTCTTTCCCTTGTAAATCACTAGGCCCGTGGCACATGTGGCACTTCCCTATTGGTCCGACGATCCCTTAATCCTTACTGCACTAGCTGTATGAAACATGGTTCCACCAGGACACATGGTGCACGGGCGCTATGTCAACGACGTTAACTCTCGGGTAAGTCTTGATAGCGAGACAGCGCCATTCGTAGATCCCTGCGGATCCGACGATCGTGAAGACTCGCCATTCATGCTAAGACTACTGGGCCCGTTGTACACCATGCGCTGACTCATACACATGGCACCTCCTTATTTGGTTCAACGAGAACTAGCTGGCAACCCAAGACCTGATCCGCAGAGCGACCACGTGTCAGCTAGGCGCCATGTCACTATGCAGAAATTGAGGCCAAATTCCCATAGCGCCATAGCGCCCACTGACAGCGTGCTCTGATATTTACATGTGTCCCCATCCGATTCACTATGCCAACTGTGCTTGCACAGTACCCGCTAGGAACCATCCGTCTGATAATTCCTTGCCACGGTGAACTTTTTGTTTGGGCGCTATGTCGCCATCGGAAAACGCATGGGTTTTCTATTGGCGCCATGGCGCCTTGCCATATTTTTCAAACCTCCGAGCTGTGAAACTTGTTTGCCTGCCGCCATGAAACCTCTGACCTGCCGTACTCTATGATCTGCGACCGGACCCATCCCACTCGGCACCATATCTGTAACTGCACCACACTCTAGATGACACCTGGCGATCCTTGGTGAGACCTCGTCCTGTCGATCCAAGTGGCGGATGGTCACCATGTCGCTATGATAAAATCCACACATCTCCACCATAGCGCGATGGTGCCATCCGTTGATGCGACCCAATTCGATGATCGTGAGGACTCGTCGTACCAAGTGCTTCTGCCCTCCATGTTGATACACCTGGCATCGCCTTGAGACACGGCCCCACCTGACACGCGTCACCAGGGCACGATGTCACTTTCATAACCCTCGCGCAACTCCTCGATAGCGCGATGGCGCTTACCGTTGATCTAAGCTGATCTGACTGTGGTGAACGTAAGCCCTGACTATGTTAGCCATGCCGATAGGAACTCTGGCCTGGCACACGTGGTTCCTCCTGATTCATCGCCGCAACACCTGATTTTGTCAGTCGTTAAAACTCATCGTCATGACTATTTCCGCCGGGCGCTATGTTGCTATGGAGATTTTTTGGCCGATTTGTGATAGTGACATAGTGCCAAGGGCGTTAAGAACCTTTTTCGACCTGCGGAACGCCAGACCCACCCCTGCAACGTGTCGTCAGGGCATCATCACACTATAATAAATATCGTGCATTTCTCTTATAGTGCGATGGCGCTAACCGTTGGTCTGCTTAGATCTGATGGCCAAAAACTTGCAGGTTGTAACATTAAAACACTTATTCGAGACTAACCGTTTAATGAGCCACACTTTCAAAATTTAAATTCTTGGCGGTAAAACCAGAGGTAACAATGACTATGGAAAGTGTTACATTCCAAGTAATGATTGGCTGGGATGTACGTCATAGACTAAGGGAGATGATATTCATGAAGGGTTTTAGATAAAAGGCTACTATAATGTCAAAACAATGTTAATGATAATCAATGCATAAGGTAAAGACATTACAAAGGAATAAGATCAAAGGAAAACATTCAAGGAAACAATAGTGAACATGATGAACAACTTTTAAAACCTTTTAGTAGTTTAACTATCAACATCTCTAGAAAAACTCTTAAATCTTTATCAAAATGCTAATTTCCATGAAAACAATGACACAGTATTAAAGTTAATATTCATGTTCATTTCTAGGGCTTTGTGGTAGGGTTAAAGAAAGTGGAATCATTACTTATGTAGATGGAATAAATAAAAGAATGTCAAGTGGCAAAGTATGATCATGAAAATCTTAAAAAATCATTTTGACTTTTATTTCAACTAAGCACAACAATATGCTTAGTCCAAATAAGTGAAAAAGTACATGTAAGAAGCCTATGTAGTAGTTATCTGCAAATGGAATAGAGATGTCCAATTGAGATCAATGATTGATTTAAGTATAATGAAAAACCTCTTAAAAGCTAGTTTACTACTATATCACATAGATTATAGTCATATGGTAAAAAGCATGGAGAACCTTTATGGTAGAGGTCTATAAGAGCTAATTTAATGGATCATATGATAGTGAATTTAACAAAAAATAAGACATAGTGAGACAACAATCTTAATAAATCTAGTAAGCATGTGTAATAGAATAGAAGACATTTAGTACTATTTATAGTAGGAGTAATAAATTAAAATGTTTCAAGGATATTTTAACAAAACACCTAGTTTTGTACGTGCAAGATGACTCACAATCAAATACTACAATGAGTTGTAAAGTTGTGAGTTAGTTCATAAAGGGATAACCACGAAGGAACAATCACAGTTCTAAAGCTATGAAGAGGAGCTCCAAATGTCATTTAGGTGGTGGTAGGTTGGTAGTTTGAGGAAAATTATTATCTACTCGTATTTTTTCAATGTTGAACTCTATTAGAATAAATTTACAAGTTTCACCTAGCAAGAACTGAGAATTCAACAAAGGCTTTCAAATATTTTTGCATACATGTTAGTGCACTAGTGATTACTATATCAATATATTATTATATTATTATGACGAATGGTGATCTAATGAATAAGAACCTAACAAATCTAGAGGTCCAAAGATGTGCAATTGTCATAGCATTAAGGATAAGACATTGACATAGTGAGGTTTTCCCTTTGGAGAATGTGACAGTTATAGCATTATGGCAATAGTAGTGTTAAAGAAGATGACAATAGGCGCTCCAAAATCATGGCCTAAATGAGAAAAGGGATTCCAAAAGATGTCAAAATAGTGAAGTTCATGGTTGTCTTGTTGGTGATGTGAAAGATGATTTATATAGTAGTCAAAGTGTCAAATTCAAGAAGTTAAAGAAAAAAAAGGTTTAGAAAAGTAGTTTGTTATAGATGAACATGGGACATGCATCCCATTATCTTAAAGCATTGGCATAATACACTTTTAAGGATATTAATGCCATGAAAGTGGAGCCTTAAGCCAAGAGACATGGGTTGAATGAGGTCAAGCAATAGATATATGAAAGTTCTCTATAATCATTAAAAAATGTTAGATACTTGCAGCCTCTATATTCACCATGCATTAGTTATAGTTTGTGACCAAGTTTTGAAAGGTTTTGTAAATTTCTTTAAAGATACCTATCTGCTGACAATTTTGGAGTTGTTTATCATGAAAGGGTTGCAATTCTTGTCTCCACTATGGAAATTCCATGGTCTTCTAGATTTCAAGGTTAAAGACCCTAATGTATTATATTATGCAAGCAAGGGCCCTAAATGTGAGTGCAAATAATTATTTGACCAAGCTCTATGCAAGTTAGGTAATGTCTGGTTAGGGACTGTCAGCAAAGAAAGAGCTCTAGAGAGAAAATATTGAAGAATGAAGACTTTCCCTTCTGAGGGATTGAAGAGGAGTATGAGGAGGTTCTAACTTGTGGAGGAGGAGTCTTTATGACGTGTGGAAGGTGCCTTAAAAGTGGGGACAGCAGGCAGCCATGAAAACCCTACCAAACCCTCAATTTTGCTATTTTTGTTGTGCAGCCTGTACGCACCATGAGACCCTAAAAATCCTTGAGCATGGATCCTATGTATAAACTCTAAGACAAAGGAGCTATTGGCCCTAGAAATCTGGGTGGAGGCCTAATTAGGGGCTCTCCTTTAGCCCTTTTGTGAAGAAATCTTGAAATTGGGTATAAACTAATGAGACTAAAATTTGACTTTATTTTGTGGTGTTTAAGATACTTTGGTTGTCTTTGTTAAAACACTTATAGACCTATGTTTACCGAACCTTTGATGAACCTATGGGGTAGAAACTATGTCATCTTTTGCTCATATTATATCTAGTATGTAGTATTTCATATAGTTATCAAAATGTGTGTTCTTATGTTTGAAATTAATTTGATAAATGTTTATTTGCAAACATGATTTGTGTCATAACTAACCTGTTAATGAATACTGAAAGATGATTGGAGGGATTCAAAAGCTAGGTGTCAACAAAATTCAAGGAGAAGTGAGTGCTAAGGAGAAACCACAGTGGAGAAAGTTGTAACCATTCCAAAAAACATGGTAGCGAGTAAGGAGGAGCCATGAAGATTCATTGCCTTCTTTACATTTACCCTGTGGTGAGTGGATGTTAAGACTTTATTATTCCTGCCTTAAGCCATTATTTCTTCTTCCTGCCTTCAGTTGTTGTTCCTATTTTCTCTCATAGATTTAAAGCTAGGACATTTACTTTTATGTTATGGAATAAAGTGTTGATCTCCTATATATGTAGGAATTGACCCCACTGTGCTAAGTTCTTTTACTGAGTAAGAAGAAAGTTCTGAGAGTAGACTGTTAACTTTTACAGTTGTGTTTTACAGTTTTGTGTTATGTAATGAATATCTAAATGGAATGAAATAGTTTTCTTTGGCTTCTATCCTATGTTAATAGTTTAGAGAAGCCAACCAAGGGGGCCCACTTGGGAGGTGGATTAGATTAGGATAGAATATATTTATTTTCAAGCATTAGTAGTAGCTTAAGTAGAAGTAGTAAGTTCCTTCCTATAGCATCGCACTCTGTGAATGTTCCTACAGCATATGTGAGAACAATTTTAGTAGATGAACCAAGTTGGAATATATGTTATCTTTTCCATTGTATTTTCAGTATTCATAGAGTTAAGTATTTTACCTTCCTATAGTAGTAGTGTAAGTTCTTTTCCTTGCAATTTTACTTTCCTATAGCATAAGCTTAGTGATTCATTAAGAGACCTAGTGCACATACTATGCCAACCATTTCAAGTATACATCCTTTGGTTGATAAGATTAAATGCACCTCATGATGAGGAAAATAGTCCTTAGTTTGAATATATTATTCTTAAGCAAGGCCTAGTGCATGACTATGAAACACCTATTGTGAGGTGGTTCATTTTTGGTGCCGTTGTTGGGGATGGTGTCAAGCTAGGAGCATTTTTGAGTCATACTTTTTAGTTTGAGTTCTCTTACCAGTGTGAAAAGCTTAATTGTGTGCATTGAAGAGGAAGACAACAAGATGAACATGGAATATTTCTTCCATGAGGATCTATTAATTTGAATGAAGAAGTTGAAGAAGAAGTTGAGTTACCTTTTAAAGACATAAGTCCTATTTTTTCTATAGTATCAAGAACTAAACCAATAGATATATCTGGTCTCCAACCTTTCGCTAAAGTATTGGCTAGTTTCCTTGATAACACTACCTTGAATCCACCAGTTGTTAATCACCTAGTGCCCAACATTCCTTTTTATTAGCAACCTCAAAATCCATTACCACTAGTCATGGCACAACCTACTTTTCCATTTCCACTTCCAAGTCATGTAACCAATGCCAATCTCAAGAACATACCTACCACTACTCTTCCAAAGTTCCTTGCAACTGAAGACCTTGATACTTTCTTGTTTGAGTTTGACATACTTTGTCATAGTTTTGACTACAACATTGATGCCCATAAGCTTAAATTATTTCTAGCAACATTGAAAGAATTAGCGCTATGATGGTTCATGGACTTAGGAGCCAATGTAGCCACAACTTGGGATGAAATGCAAGCTCTATTCCTAGAAAAGTATAAAGAATATTGTAAAGCATCTAGTACATGAGGGTATGATATCTTTAGGATATCACAGAAGGAGGAGGAGACATTGGAAGACTATGTTTCACATTTTCTATATACATTGCAAAAGAATCCTCAGCACACATTGTCTAAAGACTCACAAAAGCTAGTCTTTTTGAGAGGTGTGAATGATGACTATTTGGAAGCATTGGACTTGATGGTTGGTAGTGATGCATATCAAGCTTCTTGGGATGACCTCAAAAAGATCTGTCAGAACTATTCAAGGTCAACTATGAAGTAAGGTCAAGGATCGCATTCTACAGTCACTAAAGGGATCAATCAAGGCATTTCATAGCTTGAGATATCCAATCTATTGTCAGATTTCAAACAAGACATTATTAATGATGTCACCACATAGCTGGACATGATGACTGCAAAGAAGAAGCAAGAAGAAGCTGAATTACAACTAGCTAAGTATTGTCCTCATTGCTAGAAGCAAAATAAGGATTGCTAATGTAAATTGATTGCAAGCATGGAGAACTAGCATCTTCCAATTGAATACATCAAGATAGATGGAGATGATGAGCAAGTATTCTTTGTTGCTCAATGTCGACCATGGGCCCAACATCAAGGAATTCCTCAAGACCCCTTGTAAAGTTTAAATTCATATGGTAGTCAATGGAAAAATCGTAATACCCAAGGTCCTCCACAAAATCAATCCAATCATAACAATGCTGGGAAAAATAACCCACAACGATCCCAATAACCTCATAATTTTCAACAACCCTATCCTAATCAAGAGAATAACCAATGGCCACAAAATCAACAAAACCAATAGAACTACTAGCAAAACTAGCAGAACTAGTGGCAACCACCCCAAGGGAATTGCCAATCTACAAACCAATGGAAGGGATCTCAACAATGGCCTAACCAAAATACCAATGCTCCACAATTACCCCCTCCAATTCAATAGCCTACTTTAATGCCGCCACCTACAAATCCTAGACCTCAAAAGAAAACATAGTTAGCCACAAAACCTCAGCCAAATCTGAATAGCCAAGAACCACAATAGCCCATGTATAGTGTTGATACCTAGAAGTATCCTGCTTATGCTTTAGGTGTTGCAGATATACATCTGAGATGTGGAACAACTTTACCAGTGCCTAAACCACTTCTTATAACTAAAATACCAAACTCTCCTACAGCATCAAAACCTTCGATTGTTGAACTTTTTGACTCAACTAATGTTACCTTGACAATGCTAGTTCAACCAACATTAGAACCTACTTTTCCAAATCAACTGATACAAAAGAAGCCTAAAAAAACCAAGGAATAGCCTTTTGACATTGATGATCAATTAAAAAAGATACATGTCCAAATACCACTATTTCAAGCTATTAAGTAAATTTCAGTCTATTGAAAAGCTATCAGGGAAGCTTGCTTGAAGAAACCTACAGGAAGAAAAAGGACCCCACCACAATCCATGTTGTGGGACAATTGGCTGATATCATGCTAGGGAAAGTGATTACACCAAAATATTCTGATCCAAGAAGTCTAGTAGTGAATGTCAGTATAAATGGTCAATTTGTTAGAAATGTTTTAATAGATCTTGGAGCTGCTATAAATGTGATGACCAAGGATACTATGAAGAAGTTGCAAATAGAAAGATTAAGGCCTACACCAACCATTCTACAGCTTGTAGATAGTTCCACTGTCACTCTTGATGGGATGATAGAGAATATTGTTGTGACCTTAGATTCTCTAGAGTATCTTTCAAACTTTATGATTTTGTCCCCTAAAGTAAATCTATTTGGTTATCCTGTCATTTTAGGTAGACCATGGTTAGCCATAGCTAATGCAAATATAAGTTGCAGATCAGGGAACATGACCATATCAAATGGCCAAGCAACAAAGCAATTTGATTTATATCCTCTAGCCCAACCATTACCAGATTTGAGTACATCTGTTTGGCCAGATTTAGGAGATGAAGAAGAAGAGTTAAATTCTATAGTACAACTCATAATGTTGCATAGACAATATTTTCTAAAATTGCAAGAAGAAGATTTAGTACTCTAGAGTATCCTCACTAACACTTGTGTGGTAGAGAAAGATGTATCTCAAAGCTCTGTGTTAGAATTAATCACACGTGAGGAATGTCATAAGAATTGTACTTTTCTCAAAGAACTTGAAATTCTTTGTTCACTCCTCCCTTGTGAATTAGAAGCAAGTATAATCTCTAAATTTTCTATGATAGAATCCACTGCTACTATTGAATTGAGTAAAGGCCATACACTGCATGTTAATCCCAAATTAAAATCCACATAGATGGAACAGTTAAAAGGATTGCTTTAGTGGCATGAAAAGTCTTTTGCATGGGACTATGGTGATATGAAAGGATTGAGTCCTACATTGTGTACTCATGAAATATACATTAATGAAGATTTTCTACCACTCTGTCAACCTTAGAGAAGGATAAATCCAAGCCTTAGAGAAATAGTCAAAACTAAATTGCAGAAATTGCTTGGTGCTAGTTTCATTTATCCTATATTTGATAGTAAATGGGTATCACCTCTAGTTATAATGCCTAAGAAAGGAGGGAAATGGATAATTTTTGTAGATTATAGATAATTGAATAAGGCTACTAAAAAGGATCATTTTCCTTTGCCCTTCATAGACCAAGTTCTGGATACACTAGCTAGAAAGAAGTATTTCTTCTTTTTGGATGGGTATAGTGGTTATAATCAAATTAGTATTGCTCTTGAAGACCAAGATTAAACCACATTTACATATTATGTTTTACCATTTGGTCTATGTAATGCTCCTACAACATTTCAACAAGTAGTTATCAGTATCTTTACTAATATATCACATAATTTTATGGAAATCTACATGGATGACTTCACAACATTTGGAGTTACTTTTGAAGAAGCAATGATGAACCTTGAAAATATTTTGGTGAGATTTCAAGAACATAATTTGGCATTGAACAATGAAAAGTGTTTCATGTTCATGTAGGAGGGCGTGGTACTTGGTCATTTCATATCTGTTATAGGAATACAAGTGGACCTAGCTAAGATAGAGGTAATTCAAACATTGCCCATACCTAAAAAATCAAAATATGTAAGATCCTTTCTAGGACATGCTGGATATTACAGGCATTTTATAAAAGATTTCAGTAAAATAGCTAGTCCTTTGTATAAGTTACTTACAATAGAAGTTGAATTTAGTTGGACATCTAAATGTGATGAAGCCTTCTTGTAGCTTACGAAACTTTTGACCACAACCCCAGTTTTACAAGGCCCTGATTGGAATTTACCTTTTCAAATATATATAGATGCCTCTAATTATGCCATAGGTGCAGTCCTAGCACAGAAATCCCAAAATCTTGAAAATGCCAGCTATTATATCAATAAGAGTCTTCATGGCCCAAAATTAAACTACGTTGTGACTAAAAAAGAATTGCTAGCAGTAGTTTATGCCCTAAAAAAAATTTGGCATTACATAACTGGTTATTCCATCTATGTTCATACTGATCATTCAACAATCAAATATCTCATGAACAAACTTGCTATAATAGGTAGATTAGCAAGATGGTTACTATTGTTACAAGAATTTGACATAACCATAGTTGATAAGCTTGGGAAAGCCAATGTTGTAGCTAATTATTTATCAAGAATCCATCATGATGATATTGACACTACTCTGGTAGATGATGTATTTCTAGATGAGCTTTTGTTTCATATTGCTATTCAAATTCCATGGTACGCATATATTGCTAACTATATTGCAGCCAATAAGATACTAGTACATTTTTCTTATTAGGAAAAAAAGTTGCTTGTAGAGAAAAAATTTCGTTTCTCTTGGATAGATAATATTTTGTTCTATACTAGACCTAATCAAGTTATGAGAAGATGTGTGAGAGAAGATGTGACATATGACATTCTACATGCATGTCATAATGAACCATGTGGAGGACATTTTGTAACCAAAAGGACAACTTTCAAAATCCTAACAACAGGTTATTATTGACCTACACTTCATAAGGATGTAGTCAACTATACAAGGAAGTGTGACCAATGTCAAAGGATGGGTCGACCAACAAAAATAGATGAAATGCCTCTTAATCCTCAAATGGAATTCACACCATTTGACAAATGGGGAATGGACTTCATTGGTCCAATTGATCTTCCATCCAATGGGAAGTCTTATATTCTGGTATGCACTGACTACTTGAAAAAATGGGCTGAAATTAAGGCTATGAAGCATGCCTGTGATGAAAAAGTTTCTAAATTCTTGTATGAAGAGAATTTTTCTCACTATGGTGTTCCCAAAGAGCTAGTTACTAACCAAGGTGCGCAATTTACTTCCAACCTGGTCTCAAAATTGATGAAACAGTATAACATCAGGCACCAAAAATCCAGTCCTTATCATCGACAAGCTAATGGACAAGTAGAGGTTACAAACCATGAGATGGAAAATATTCTAACAAAAATAGTCCATTTGCATCGTCGAGATTGGACCAGCAGATTACAAGAATTTGTTTGGGCTTATAGAACAACTTGGAAGACTACTACAAGATTCACACCATTTGAGCTCCTATATGGAAAGGTGGCAATGCTTCCAATTGAATTTGAACATAAAACTCTAAGGACAGCCTTGGCATTGGATATTGACCTTCCTGTAGCACAAAGAGAATGCCTTTTGTATCTTAACTCTTTGGATGAGATGTGTAAAGCCACTTTGGAACATATTGAACTGGTACAAAAACAAAGGAAAAAATGGCATGATTCTCATATTGTTAGTAAACAATTTCAAGTTGGTGATTGGGCATTATTATAAGACTCTCACTTCAAGGATATGTTAGGGAAGTTGTAGACATGATGTTTAGGACCATATGAAATTAGTCATGTCTTTGAGAACAGAGTTGTGCAACTAACAACAATTGATCAAGTGCCTTCCAAATTTTTAGTCAATGGTCATTGACTCAAGTTATACAAAAGGCCACAAAAAAATCCAATTTCCTACAGCAATTTTAATAGCTAGATTCAAATATGACTCAAGCAACTCTTCTTGTAGCCAAAGGTGTCAACCTTTCAACTGTTGCTCTTCAACATTAGTTTTTAGTGTGCATGCTCATAATAATAACTTTATGTTCACATAAAGTTCACTTTCTGTTCATTTTTTCTTTCCATCTCATATCTTTATCTTCCATGTACCCATCCACCTCATCTCATTTCTTAATCTTCCATCCACCCACTTTCCACATCATCAAATTTCCCATGTTCTCAATAAAATTTGTAAATTCTAACAGATGCTACCGCTGACATTATTTCCACCACGTTTTTGGTATGTGTGACAATCAACTCAACAGTTATAACATTTTCAAATTATCTTTCATTTATAAGTCCATAGATTTTATCAATTATATTTAATACTGCATGAAATATATAATGGTGGCGTATGTAAGTCCCTCACTCGTACTGATCTAACAAGTGAGGAGACTTGTCTAAAATTAGCAAGGGGTAGGGGAAGGTCATACTATCCAATGGCATGTCTGATTATCCATGATGATTTTCTAAATCTTTGCATTACCCCATATTAATGAAAATTTGTTGCCATAAGTACACAGAGTAAGGCATTGTACTCCCTATGTTTGAATGATTTTTTGTGTCAAGCTATGGTGTGACCTATTTTTAAATTTTTCATCATTTGAACCCTATTTTGAGATGATTTCCACACAAACTTATGATTTACCTTCATTGAAAGCTTAATTATTGTATATAACAATTTGTTAGGGCAATTAATTGCTTCCTAAAATAAAGTAGTGTGATGAGTTAAAGGAATAACGTAGAGTTTGAAGCTTGAATTCAAAAAAAGGGGAGAAAACATAGTAGTAGAGGAAGTGTTGATAAATGGGTGGAAATTTGTAAAGGAGAGAGTCGGTAGAGCACATTGTGTTGCTCTTCGATGTAGAAGCTATGAGATGATCAATGCTTGTGGATGGATAGGTTATTGTTTAAGCTTAACAGCATATGCTAAAGAGGCAGATGTAGAATTTACCAGGACATTTGATGAGGGTGGAGCTTCTATTTGGGGCTTGACAGTACTTGCAACAGAGAAGCGCATCATAGAAGTGATAGGGTTACCTACGATTGGAGAGCACTATCTGAGCACACATGACACTAGATCAGCAAGGGCCCAATTTACTGGACCACATGACCCTCAATTGGATGTCACAAAATAAGGATGTAAGAGGTTGTCATTGACACCACCATACCCTAAATTAGTGATGCACATTATCAAGTATTTTACTTGTGAAGGCAGATTTTCTCACTTGCATGCACATCATTTCAAGCTACTTAGCTATGTAAGGCATAATATTGCTGTGAATATTCTAAATTTCTTGTATAATATGCTTTGCATTAGTGCAGAGGAGACTCAAAAAGGGAAAGACAATTATGTTACTCACCATGCTTTAATTAAGTTGTTAATAGAGAGGTCTCTTAGGGATGTATCCCCTTTAACATGGGATGAGTTTGTGCAACTTAAAACCCTACAACCCCAAGCTGGCCCTACTGAATAGCATAGTGAGGAAAACATAGCTCCCAGTAGTGAGCCTGCAAAACAAAACATTCAAGGAGCTGAAACTAAAAAGACTCAAGGAAATGAACAAGAAATTGCCACTATTCAAGAAAATGTGCCTCCACCTATACAAGAAATCCTTAAACCTGCTACCAAAAAAGCTAAGAGGAAACAAAAATTACCAGAAGAAACTTCTATTCAGAAAGAACCAAGTCCTACAATTGTAAAACAAAAGAGAACAAAGAAGGGTCTTGTAACAGTGACACCGAAGCAGAAAAGTAGGCAAAAGGTTGTAACACAGGAAGAGACCCCTGTACAAAGAAGCCCTAGAATGAGAGGGCAGGTTTCTAAGGATCCTATGTTGTCTAAAACATCTACCAGAGAATCTTGCATGCAAATTGATTCCGATCATTCTCCCCTTCATCCTAAGATAACAAATACTCTTGATAATCTTACTGCATAGTGTGGAAAAGAAATTAAAGAAAGTATAGATGATGCCCTAGCAGATTTACCAGACACTTCTAGCCATAGGGATGAAATAGTTGCTGAGTATGTTGATCTTAATATTGCCTTACTTATACATAGATCAACATGGATCAATATTTTGGCAGAGCATCTATGGCAGGAACAAAGAAGGAGGAAAGGGGATCATGAAGGAGAAGACAAAAATGATGTCACCCTACAGAAGCTCCTTTTTCAACTTTATGGATAGTATTTTTTTGCTAAAGCATTATGGAAAGAAGAAAAGAAGAAGATGAATAAGATTATAGTACCAAAAAATGACAAAATTGCACAATTGAAAGAACAGCTAGAAAGCCAAAAACAACACATGGACCATGCCCTTAAGCTAGCTAACCAAGCCCTTGCTTATAGGCCACCACCTAGAGTCTATGCTCTCTGCTTGAAAGAGAAATTTTTTTTTTTTTAGTTAATTTTAACTCTCAAGAATGTGAATGTAGAGTTTAAGTTAGCACAAGAATTTTATGGGTTGTATCAAACTTTACCACCATGGCAGCAGAACTTATTGTGTGAATTATATGTTCATAACTTTGTTATTCCTATATAGACTGAGTGGAATCCTTTGCTTTACATAGGAGATGTACATTTAAAATCTCTCATGTCAAGGATGTCCAATGAAGCGAATTATGATAGGCAGTTGAATGACTATAGAGATGAGGAGAGAGAAAAACCTTTACCTTTGAGAGCAGAAAGTAGTAAGCCAAAGGAGATGCTTCGGGATTCGTTTACATTGACCTATGGAAACAAGAATCCAATAGTAAGGGAGAAGATATTTGTTGCTAGAACTAAGGTTTATGATGAATATGAAATTTTTTCCTACTTTGCATTTCAGAGAGCCATGATCGGTGTAAGGAGCAGGTGGGCGAGACTACCTGAATCTCTTAAGAAATTAGAACCACACAACCCTATTAACTTGGAAGTTGTGCTACACAAAGTTCCAAAATATTTAGAATTGGGAAAGCAGCCAAGACCGGAGTTGTGGTGTCCTTTAACAATGAAACCTCCAATGTTCCTATGGCCCTTGTATGATATCAATGTTGATAGACTTGATAAGTTGCAGGAAGATCACCAGAGAGAAGTGTGGGAGAGAACCAGAGGATTTTACTACACTTTTAAGAGCAATAGAAAGGGGAGGATAGAAATTGGAGAGTTTAGGTCTTGAACAAGGAAGTGCAATGCTTGAGGACAAGCATTAGTTTGGTAAGGGGCAGGTGATGAGACTAAAATTTTCCTTTATTTTGTGGTGCTTAAGATACTTTGTTGATACTTTTTTTGTCTTTGTTAAAATACTTATTGAACCTTTGATGAACCTATGGGGTAGAAACTATGTCATCTTCTACTCATATTATATCTAGTATGCAGTATTTCATATAGTTATCAAAACGTGTGTTCTTATGTTTGAATTTAATTTGATAAATGTTTATTTGCAAACATGATTTGTGTCATAACTAAACTGTTAATGAAGACTAAAAGATGATTGGAGGGATTCAAAATTTAGGCATCAACAGCATTCAAGGAGAAGTGAGCGCTAAGGAGCATCCATAGTGGAGAAAGTTGTAACGGTTCCAGAAAACATGGCAGCAAGTAAGGAGGAGCCATGAAGATTCATTGCCTTCTCTGTATTTACTCTATGGTGAGCGGATGTTAAGACTTTATTATTCCTACCTTGAGTTGTTATTTCTTCTTCTTGTCTTTAGTTGTTCTTCCTATTTTCTCTCCTACAGATTTAAAGCTAGGACATTTACTTTTCTATTATGGAGTAAAGTGTTGATCTCTTATATATGTAGGAATCAACCCCAGTGTGTTAATTTTTTTTAGTGAGTAAGAAGAAAAGTTCTGAGAGCAGACCAGTTAACTTTTACAGTTGTGTTTTACAGTTCTATGTTATCTAATGAATATCTAAATGGAATGAAATAGTTTTCTTTGGCTTTTATCCTATGTTAATAGTTTAGAGAAGCCAATCAAGGGGGGCCACTTGGGAGGTGGATTAGATTAGGATAGAATATATTTATTTTTAAGCATTAGTAGTATCTAAAGTAGAAGTAGTAAGTTCCTTCCTGTAACATCGCACTCTATGAATGTTCCTGCAACATATGTGAGAACAATTTTAGTGGATAAGCCAAGTTGGAATATCTATTATCCTTTCCATTGTATTTCCAATATTCATAGAGTTAAGTGTTTTACCTTCTTGCAGTAGTAGTGTAAGTTCTTTTCCTTGCATTTTTACTTTCTTGCAACATAAGCTTAGTGACTCATTAAGAGACCTAGTGCACATATTGTGCTAATCATTTCAAGTATACGTCCTTGGATTGATAAGATTAAATGCACCTCATGGTGGGGAAAATAGTCCTTATTTTGAATATATTATTCCTAAGCAAGGCCTAGTGCATGACTATGATACACCTATTGTGAAGTAGTTCACAAACCCATTGTTGTTATCCATTCAAGCATAGTACAAGTGTTCGAATAACACCTTAGAACATAATGGAAACCTTGGTTGGACTAGGGAGTGCTATGGTACCCTAGTATACCTATAAAACCTTTGGAGGGATACTGTTCCTAGAAAAGTAAGGGAGTGATGCTGCAAGTTTGGACCAGTTAACCTAGTGAGGGCGTTGGGCAATGTCAGGGGATGTTCTATGTAGAAAGAGATCCTATAGACCACATAGGTGTATATAAAACACCAAGATCCACATATAATATACAAGGTTGCATGGGGATAGGGGTACTTTGGGTACTTTGGGTACGGGTACAAGTACAGCTATTTTTTATAATAGGGCATGAGGGTACTTGGGTATGTCAAACTTTATTAATAATTATACTTTTATATTTATAGAAAACCTAAATTTATGAGTCATGACAATGATTTTTCAAATCAAGAATAGTGATAAAGTTTGCAAATGTAATGTATTGTGTTCAGTTTCAGATTTGTTATATGTTTGTAATAATAATTTATGATAAATGTTTAGATGCATAACATAGAAGGCAGGCTTTAAACATGAACAAGAAGATCATAAATCATATGACAATGACATATGGAAAATGATAAATTTTTGGCTTTAACATTGATAAAGTTTATTGCTGATCAATATTGTATCAAAAATTCAAATTGATTAGGTATTGAATTAAGCTTGATAAACAAATAAAAGAGAAGAAAAACTTTAATCATGAACAAGATCATAAATCATATGACGATGACATATTGGAAATGATAAACTTACGCTTAAGCAATGATAAAGTTTATTGTTAATTAATATTCTATCAAAGTTTTGAACTGATTAGGTATTGAATTAAGCTTGATAAATAGTGAGTCGATACACAAACAAAAAACTTTTTTAAAAAATCTGAAATCTCAATCAAGGTCCTTAGCTATGATGCTCTCCACCGAGTACCCGGTACTTGGGATACATGTACTTGGTACTTGGGTACAAGTACCAAGGATGTGGGTACAAGTACCGATGCAACCTCATAATATATTATGATAACCAATAATTAATGTCATACATGAACGAACATATAATATATTATGATAACTAATAATGTCATACATGAACAAACATATAATATATTATGTTAACCAATAATGCCATACATGAAGGAACATATAATATATTGTGATAACCAATATTGTCATACATGAACAAACATATAATATAAAATGATAACCAATAATTTCATATGTTAACAAACACATAACATATTATGATAACCAATAATGCCATACATGAATAAACATAGCATATATTAACCAATAACGTCATAAGTCTAATAATGTCATGCATCAAATAAATGTCATACATCAAATATAAAATGTCATATATACATCAAATGTATATCGAATATGTCCACTGACATAAAATCCAACATATATGTCCACAAATGCCTATACATGTATGTCTATCAACTATATCTTCTGCTTCCCACGAGGGGAAGGAAACAAATCTCTAGAGGTCTTCGATCATCGTGTGGAGGGAGATGATGGTGATGATGAGGTCTTCCTCACACGCTCGCTCGTCCTCTTGTTGAGGCTCTTCTCTAACTCAAGCTGATACAAACAAAGTAGATATGAATCAATAATTATTATACATTGAAAACAAATATATCTACACACAAAATTAATTATTTTCTTACCGCCATCAAATAGTCGCTCTGCAAGTCCACCTTGAAGGCTCATGGATGATCGGGTGTAACAAGACCCTACAATAATTCAATCAATATAATCACTTATAAATAACATTATAAATTTTGATACTAACTATTATAAACAACAACCAAACTAAGAAAATTCTTTCATACCTCAATCAGTGGCTATGAACTAGCCATAGCTACAGCCACTCCATGATCGACAAACTACCAAAGATGTGGAGGAGTCTCAGATGTCAAATGTCATACAATACACATTACATGTAACATGAAACATGAAATAATAATAATCAAATGAATTAAATTAACATGAAACAAATGTACCTCTACGAACCTCGTTTCACATCTAGGCTCAAAGTCTGTAGTGAATGTCGAAAATCCTATAGAGAACTGATCCACATGCATAATTTTTTTGGGTCAATCCTTCATATGATTACTTAATAACTATATGTATTAATTTAAATGATTAAATCGATACATACCTCTGGGCTCATTGATGGAATAAAAAATTGGGTCAAGAGATCGCTACTAGGGCCTCCAACACTCTAACCCTGAATTTTGAACAATGTCAATACATGCTAATTAATTAGTTATTCACTATACATATGAAATGTAATCAAATTAGTTTATTATAATTGTAATTTACCTGTGTGTCAATGCCAAATGTCTCACTCTGGAACTGATCAGTGACAAGCCCATCATCCGCACTATCTCTAGCATGACTACTAAATGTGCATAAGGATCTACATAATGTGCACATGTGACCACGATGCTTAGAAGGCTCCTCAACTAATGAACTTGTGCAATGAATGAGGTTCTGCTTCAAAGCATTAATAGTCCCTAGAGTGTTGGCCTCTACATGTTCCTTCACAACTGAGGGAATAGTCACATGCTCACCTTGTGGCTTGACCACATGTGCCCTAACTACATTAGGGTCATGACATACCCCTGGCCTCTCAAATGATAACCCTGCACCTCTACCCTAAGATTCTAATATATCAAAATAATTGGGGATCTCCCCAAGGACAAACTCACAATACAATTTCCCTAAGAAATACATTGGGATCTCATGATTACTGCAAGGAGGGGCATCAAAAACCATCCACCATCTATCCCAAAAATTATTTCTAATACCATCGTATATGCACCAATGGATGGGGAACTGTTCAGTTATCTCTCTAATAATATCTTATTCACCAGGGTTTCTAAATAATGTACAAATTCTACCTTTTGGTTTTTCTTTTTTTTGACATCTTGATATGATAATTTTTTTGCATAGTATCTTTTTTGTTCATCCTTCTTAACCCACCAAATATCTAACTGACCACTAACAAAAGCTATGTGGGTCTTAATGAACTCGAGGGAGGATGTCAATTGAGCTCTCATTGGATTGGTTTTTCCACAAGCTTTCAACCTACCAATGAGTGCTTCTATTTCATTTTTGCCTCTTTCTATTTCATTTATTATGTTTTTTTGTGTGCCAAGAGGAGGCCTTCCAATCGGTGCAGGTTGTAGAATTTCTTGTTCTTGTTGTGGAGGGTTTTAATTCTCATCTTGTTGAGGGTTTTGGTTTGGATCTTGTTGAGGGTTTTGGTTTTGATCTTGTTAGGGATTTTTTGGTTCATTATTCACATTTCTTGATAAGAAATCAATCACAATCTAAATAAATAAACAAATTTAAGGAAAATTTGAAAAAAAAACCTACAAAACAATACAAAAAATATATAAAACAATGAAAAAAGAAGGTTAGAGAACATACAGCGTGCTCGTGATCTTGAACTTCGATGACAAGTGGCGATAATCTTCAATTTGTTCAATTCGTGTATGCGCTATGAGGAGAGGAAGTTGGAAAATGAGGAAAAAATGAATGGGTTGCGGGTTTGTAGCCCATTTATAATAATTTTGGGTTTTCAAAAGCGTGTGTGCACTATTGCATGTACATGCTATAGTGTGTATGTGCTATTGCGTGTATGTGCTATAGTGCATATGTGCTATTGAAAGTTCGAAAAAAAAAAAAAAAAAAAAAAAGGTGTCATCTTTTTGGCACCACAACTTGGTGCACTTACCCTGTGTTCAAATGATTCAATTTTTGTAAAAACAGATTCTTCATCCATTTCCATCAAATTTTCCAACCCAAAAGAGAAATTTGTAGATTTCCTACTACTTTATGGAACATCACCATGATCTTCTTCAACTTTAATCAATTGCTCTTCAATTGGTGTCTCTACAATATGTTTTGTCCATCCTTTCTTCTGGTCATCTCATACTCGATCATGCATTTTTTCAATTTTCTCTTTATTCCTCATTGCACAAAAACATGAAAGAGAGAGAGATTTGAATCACTTGCATACAAAAGAATTTCAAATTTACCTACATACACAGTATTAGATCATAAAGAATTTAGAAAAAAATAATCAAATTTAAGAGCTCGTTATATTTGGTTGCATGAAAAACTAGATAGTCTTAAGATGAATTAGTTGCATTTAGGGGTTGCTAAATTTAGATTAAACAAAAATAATATATGTATTAATTAGTTTAAATAAAATAATTAAACCACTTATTAAAAAAAATAGATGAATTGGTTGCATGGTGTTGCTACATTTTTTAAGGCATGCCCAAAATACAATATAATCATTAAGTGTATATTATATATATTTTTAATTTAAACCAATTAAAATAAATACAATAACTAATTTATATCAAATAAAATATTTAATTAATTGACATTAAAGTATAAAAAATAATTTAAATAAACTAATTTAGTAGAATGTATATCATATAATTGATTTATATCAATAAAATTTAAATAAATTAATTTTCTAAAATAAATCTTCAAAATGAAAGAATTAATTTTCATTTAATTAAAATTTGATAAAAGAAATGCAAACACTTGAAATAATTTTAAAAATAAAATTAAAACTTAAACTTTTAAGCGATTGGCCATGCCCATGCGACCATGGATGGTCAATGGTGGTCCGACTGAATTCGTTATGGCTAGAACTATTTTGGCCAGAACTACCTATGTGTCATCTAATGTGGCACTTTCTCTGAGGATTTTTGCAATTCTAGAAACCCTTAGACTTCGTAGGCCTATTTGAACAACAAAATTAGGGTTTCAAAAAAAATTTTACCACTGAACACAACTCAAAGTTAGAATTGTGCACATATAATTTTTTTAAATGGTGAGTAAATATCATTTACAATAATTATAAATTATTGCAAGTAGGTATTTCAATGTTAAAAATGATGCGCATTCAAAAAAAGATTTAAAAAATATAGTAGATGACGATGAAAATAATTTAAAATTATCAATTGTTCTAGAGGGAAGAGTCTTCTTTCACAATATATTAACTTGTTTATTGGTTAACATAGATTTTCTAGGGAAAAAATGGTGGTAAACAAAAATAGTTAGATTCTAAAAAGTCAAATTTGGAATAGCTATAACATGTAAAATATATAACATTTTCAAATCTTTATTTTTGATAGTTCTAGCTACATATGTCATCTAAAACATACTTTAAGATTAGATGCAAACACATTTACTTATATAACATGTAAAATATATAACATTTTCAAATCTTTCTTTTTGATAGTTCTAGCTACATATGTCATCTAAAACATACTTTAAAACTAGCAATCACATGCTTTTGTACATGCAACGAGTGCACCGATAGGAGATAAGATTTAAGAGAAAAATGTAGGATGAACATTAAATAATGTAAATATAAGTTTTTTTTTAAAGAAAATACAAAAATAAAGAAGTCGAAGATTAAAACATAGATATAAAATTTATAATATTTAGAAAATTTGGATATTGCTTAAGAAATGTGTTCAATAATTTCAAGATTTTACAATTAAATCCAATTTATCAAATATGATATATATATATATATATGATATATATATATATATATATATATATATATATATATACGAAAAATTAATAAGAGAAATACAAAAAGATAATATGAAAAATAACATCTCTAACAAATATTCTATTGATTAAATAAATTATAGAAACAGAAAATAAAAAATTAAATAAAAAATCTAAACTTTTTTTTTTTTTTTAATAGTAATTTAAAAACTAAATCCTAAATCAATTTAAAAAATTAAAAGTTTAATAAATAGTGATCACAACATAATATAATGTGAAGATCACAAATAATTATTTTTAAAATAAATAAGAAAAGAAAAGCAATAGTTAAAAGTGGATATTTAAAATATAATCTTATGTGAACAAATTAGATTATTAATAATTTTAAATTTAAATAACATAATATTTACTAAAATCTTTTAAATAGATTAATAAATATTATTTATTTAAATAAAATTTATCAAATATGAAAAAAAATCATTTAAAAGAACTCATCAAAAAATCAATTATGAAAAATTAATAAGAGAAATACCAAAAAAAATGTCTAACAAATATTCTATTGACTAAATAAATTATAGAAACTAAAAAACAATATTTGAAGAAAAAATTAAACTAATATAACAAAAAATAAATTAAAATAATTTAAAAACTAAAATTTGAATCAATTTTAAAAATTAAAAATCAAAAGTTAAATGAATAGATCACAAACATGAGCTATGTGGAGATCACAACTAATAAGTAGAAAAAAAAAAAAAAAAAAGTTAAAAGTGGAGATAACAACTAATAAATGTCAAAACAAGAGTTAAAAGTAGAGGGAGAAAACTTGGCTGGTAAATAATTAACGGGAAGAATTTTTAATTTTCCAAATTAGATGCAAACACATTTACTTATGTTTATTTTTGTGATGGGCACTATAACCCCTAATTTGGAGTAATTTTTAGATAGTTAAAAAAGGCTCTAGAATTATTTTTTAAATACTATTTTTATTTTTGCATTTTTTTTAAAATATCAGACATAAACTTCATTCATTTATACACACTTCATCAATTTACACCATCTTAAACTTTAGAACATAAATATCACTTCTAGATCATTGAAGTTTAACACTTATTTTGTTGTTAGCCTTTTCCTTTTTAAAAGGTTGCCACATGTTTGTACTTTTACCCCTTAGTTCAACAATGTTGCATATCCCCACAACTAGATAGATAATGAAGCAGACTAGCCTCTTCAAAATAATTTAACTTTTATGATATCATAATGTTATAAGCAATTTTAATGTATCAGCAATTAAAGTTCAAAACTTTAGATAACTTTGTTTTTTCATAAGCAATTTAAATGTATGAGCAATTAAAGTTCAAAACTTTAGATAACTTTGTGATATTGCTATCAGGATTTTAACTGTGTGATTTCAAGTCAAACTCATTGACTCATGTTTCATGAGTAGTGATTCAACATGAACCCTTCTCTCATGAGAATAAATGGAACACTTAGCACTCATTGGATCTAGGTGATGCTCATAGGGGTGAACCACCAGGACTTCTCATGATGTCACCCATCCCAGTATTACTCTTTAGGTTTCTTACACTCTAAATATTAGATTAGGTTTTCTTTTGTATTAGTTTATTTGTTATAGTTTGTTTTTAGTTCTGGCAGTTTTGTATAACAGTTTATAACTGTTATTGCCATCTCTTTTATAAATTTGCTCCATTATTCTATTTGGGAAAAGGAACATCAAATAATAAATGGTCTCCACTTTCCACATATTTATTTTGTTTTTCAATCTGGGCCAACACTTCTAATTTAGTGAACTGCCTGCTATTCAAACCGACAAGCATCCCTTAATAAATACCAATAATGTAAACAAAACCAAGAAAAGCGAATGGTAGAATTTGCAAGAATTATCAGAGAAATTCCTTTTTAAAAATGAAAGAAAACCAAAATCAATCTCCATATAACTCTGTTCTTGTAAATAGAGAAAAAAAAAATTTACACATATTGAAATGATTTGATTCAGAGATGTGACAGTCATACTTTCATGTCTCAGAAATAGTAAATCTAACCAAACTAGTAAAGCAATACATCTACTTACTTGGATGTGGCACCCGCTTACAAACAGGAAGTCTAAGGCGACTGTGCACACTGCACAATATCAAAACCAAGGTGAGAGAAAAAAAAATTGAAGGAAAAAGGAAAAAAGAAATGCCCAATCAAATAATGATGGTGGCCACGGATTTGATCTTGCTGTGGGACAAGTATTGAGGCATCTGAATAGAAACACATCTCCCTGTGTTCACGTCCCCTATTTCCAACGGATGGTAATACATGTACAACACTTTCTCGTTTGAGTCTGATTCAATCCCACTCAAGAAAATCTCATCTTCCCCAAACACGGCGGCATCAACACTATCAACAGGCCGAGGAAGAGCATCAACTTTCTCCCACAAATTCTGTGCAGAGTCATAATCAGTCACAGCATCCCATTGGAAGCAATACAGATGCCCAAATGCGGCCACAATGGGATGCTCACAATCTTCAACAAACCAGATGTTGGGCAAAGTGGACCAAACTCCTCTTTCTAGATTGAACCGCTAAAGCATGTTGGGAAGAAGCTTCCACTCATCTCTCTCCACGTTGTAAACTGCGGCCTGGCTCACACTCTTCCAATCACATACTCTTCCTCCTGTGATATAAATCTCATCTCCCTTAGGAGATGCACAGCACACAAAGTCAAACATGATCTCTGTGATGGGTGGATCTGCACCTTTGCTCCATTGGGAAGACACAAAATCAAAGACCAAAATAGTCATGTTTGATATTCTCTTCCTCTTCACCCTAGTAAAACCCACTCTGTAGCACTCATATCTTAACCCTAGTAAAACTTGTTTATGCTTCACACAAACACACTTGGATAATGAGTAGAATTTAGCTTTGGCATGGATGGGAGGCAGTCTTCCCCACAACTGGTTAACTGGGTCAAATGTAGTTATGCGAACATTCTCAATCAAACATATCAACTCTTCGGACCTCCCACAACTCCTCCTATCTTCGTAAAACTCTGAGTTTTCCAACATTCTCTTCCAACTCTTACGCTGCATCCTTCACTCTTCCGTGAGATGCAAAAGGCACTCTCATTAAGATTTACCTTACCAACTCTTATGGAATTACACTAAAATACTCCATCATTTGTATACACTGCTGAAACTATGCTTGCTCATTTTTAGAATCATAAGAACATTGTGTGGATGGAAGGCCTGTGTGGCTAGACAACATGGGTTGGAGCCCATGATGATCTCTTACACTGATGTGTTTTCTTTTGGCACCTTTTGGCTTTTATAGTTATTTTCACAGACATATTGTATTGTATAGTTGTACATGATCAATTACTCTCACTTTCTTTTTTATGTTGTTCCAAGTTTGTGACAACTTCTTTCTTGCTTTCTTTTTTATGTTGTTCTAAGTCTGTGACAACTTCTTTGCTATGAGGTGTGGCCTCCTTGTGCTCTCTATTTACTCTCGATTTCTAATATATAAAAAAGAAGTTTTTTTTTTTTTTTTTTTTTTTTTTTTTTTTTTTTTTTTTTTTTTTTTTTGTTTTTTTTATGGAGGTCATCCACAAACAAGTTTTAGGTACCCGATACAGGCGCACGCATGACTGAAACCTCTTCGGCTAAGAGCCAAGCTCTCCATGCTGCCAAATTTTCCTAGGGCATGATCCCATCCTCATCCCTTATGATGTCTTTGGGCCTTGCACTCAACAAGTGTAGTGCCTGCCCCTAGATCGCATTTCTATTGTCATTGTCAAGTTCTTTTAGGTCGATTATATGCATTGATTAGTTTTAGAGATATTGGATTTACAATATTATGATATTATTTCATGTCTTGAATTACAAATTTATTAGTTATAATTGCTTAGTTGATTTCATTTCACATGACATTAATGATGTTTTGATGATTCCTAATTAGTAAATGTGGTTTCTTTTATAAAAATGTTAACATGATGTCTTTAATGATAATTATGTTGTATTGATAGAGATACATTATTATATGTATGCATTTGATGTTAGACTTGTGATTTTTACGATACTTACCCCATACTTGCATGTGTATGGTGCATGTGTTTTTTTTTTTTCTGTCTAACATGTTTGATATGGTTAAGGGAGGGAGTTGTAGTCACCTGCTAGTTGGGATCTACATGATGCACCACTCCTTGCCATTGCCTATTTAGTTTAGATATATATTATATACATGTACATGCTCATCTGTTATGCAGGATGCAAGTACCGAGCATCGACTTCCCTAAATTGCTAGGATGAGTGTGCCCAATTACAAATACTCAAATGGTGAGAATGGGAAGATAATGATCAGGTTCAATCCCAGCCCTAGCCTCAAATACTTGTCCTGCAAGGAGGACTCGTAACAGACTGTCTACCCTTTTTAAAATCTGTGAGTCTTTTGTGTGTATGTTGTTTTATGACTCTTTGATAAAAAATTTATTAATTAAGTCTAATTAAAAGATTAAATTAATGATTTAATTTAATGAAAAATTATTATGACATTTTAATATTTAATTATATTTAATTAATTAAGAAATTAATTAAATAAAAAGAACTGAGTTTGAATATAAAAGTTATAAGAATAAATTTAGAATGTGATAATATTTATTTAATTTAATAATAATATATTTAGAGTTCATTTTTAAATAAATGCTAAATATTATTGTTATTTAAGTTAATAAATATTTATCAAATTAAACGTTCAAAAATAAATTAAAAAGTGAAAAGATATTAATTTATGAAAAGATTTAAGTTCGCATGAATGAGTTTAAAATATAGAAAACTAATTTAAAAGATTAAATATGTGAACTTAATAAAGATATTTTAAAGTGCACTTGAGATTTAAAAGTTAATAAATTAATTTAAAAGTGAAGTCAAGTTGAAAGTTAAATAAAGTAATTTAATAATTCACTTAGCGTGCATGAAAGGAATAATAAAATAATATCTTAATTAAAAAGAAAATTAATTGTGCATAACAGAATTAATTAAATAAAATAATTATAATTTTAGATGTGTTGGTGACAGAAACCCAAAAAAAAGGTAATTAGATTTTATATTAGAGGGTTTTAGGGTCATTATTACACACAGGTTTCAGGGAACACACTTTTGGTAGGGGAACAAAGAAATCTTTGGAAGCTTTGAAGGGTTTGGATTAGTAAGGGTTTCACTAGATTGTTAGCATCAGATCAAGGTAGGGTTTGTGAACCATTGTAGAAATACTTTCGGATCTCTGTCTTCTTCGTGCTTGTTGAAAATTGCTTTTTCAAATTTCATTGAATGAATCTTGCTACCTTTCTTCTAAATCTTTTGCTATTTTTTTTCTTTTGGGAATCGAGACTGAAAAACTATTTAGCTAACCTCGTTCTACAATTGAAAGAAATTAGTATTAAATCGGGATTTGGGTTTTAGATTAAAATGGAATTAAGAAATTTAAAATTGGAAAGGATTTAATTTTTGAAAATGAAAATCTTATATTAAATCCGATGGGTTCAAATCATTTTATATATATATACATTTTTATTTAATATGATCATGAAAGAGGTTTTGTATAAAAACAATATAAATTTTTTATATTAACATATATTTGGACTTTATTGGAGGGGGAGTTTTGAGTTTATTTGTCTAATTAAAAATATCATAATCTACAATGGGGAGGATTGTTTAAAAAAGAACTTAATATAAATTTAAAAAAAAATTAACCCCTGTCGGCGTTGTACGCTACTGATGCAGGCTACGATAGCAGTGGTACAGCGTACCACTATTGGCGCAGACCCTGTGCAGCAAGGTACGTTGCTCGGCAGCCACTTTATGGGGAGGCCGGTGGCCCTTTATAAAGTCGGCGAGCTTTTTAAAAATATGCTATGTTTATTAATATTTGTTTTATTAATTTTAAAATGGATTTTTTTTAACTGAATTGTATTGAATTTATTTAATATTAATTTATTAATTATTAATAATTTTATTTTAATAAATTTATTATTAATTTTTTAAATAATTAATGTTATTTATTTAAAAAGGATTTAATTCATAGTTTTAAATATTAATTTTTAAAAAATAAAAGTTAATTAATTAATATTTTAGTAAATATCATTTAATCAAGATTCTTGGCGATTGCTTTTGACTATTAATTAATTAATAATTATTAATGTAAATGATTATTAGAATAAGTTTGGAATTAACAATAAATAGCAATTAATATTGTTAATAATATTTACTATTTAACAATTCAAATTATTAATGGAATTGGGAAATATTTCTATTTAGTGATCGTATAATTTAATAAATGATTAATATTACTTCTAAGTCATAATATGATATTATATGAACAAGAATGAGTTTAATAGCAACGGTTAAATTTGAATTCTTATCTGCCCGAAAACTTATACTGGAAATGGAAACTAAAACTTTACTATTTACCTTACTGTGTATTATCATAAAAAAACAAACCCAAACTATTAAACAGTATTGTTTTGCTTATGTTGTCTATGCTTGAGATTTTGGTGTTGATTAGATGTTGACCAGTTTAGGATGTACACCAGAGGTTTTGTGGAATTTCTTTTATATTATTTTGTGGTTGGATGTCATGATATGTCTTGTGATTCAAATTGAGATTATATTTATGAGTTTTACTTGTGGAGCATTTATGTGTTCTTGGATGGGAGAACCATCTTATTTTCAGCTTGCCTATTAAGGAACTGAGTTTGATCATTATGGGTGTTGTGGTATGGGACACAACTTTGTTTTTATGTGCTTAGGAGAGGTTGTCTAGGTACGTGATGTGGGAGTGGCTTGCAATAGGGGTCTGGTACCCAAAGCGGTTAGTGCCAGGGTAACCTAATGCAAGTTATGTAAAAAGTGATAATCTAGTAATTAAAAATTGTTTGGGGGGAAAAACACTAAAAAGGTAAGTTAGATATATTTGATCCACCCATGCCTTGAGTGCTTGTATAGACTAAGGATGGGAATGGGATGGTTGCCTCGTCTTTTTGAGAGGGCTATTTGGTTTCCACATTGGTCATGTTGAGGGTCCGAGGTTCAGAGTAACCAGTCTAGGGTAACTCAACACTTGAGGGTTTGAGGTCTATTTAGAGATCAGTCTAGGGTAACTCAAGCAGCCATGTGATGACACTCCCTAGTATGTAGCCTGAGTCTCTTCTATAGATTTTTGGTACCTCTGGTGCTATACTTATTGTTGGATGTGTTTATTGTGGATATTTAAATTCATTGATGAGGATTGATGATTCATGGATGTACTTTTGACATGTGGCTTTTGACTTGAGGTGATTATCTTTCGTTGACTTTATCTTATGATCTTGGTATTGGTTTATACTTCGTTCATGTATGTTGTTTGGTTATGTGGTGTCGATATTGGATCGAGAGTTCTTACTTTTGGATTATTTTATCTTCTTGAGTAGCATGTGTTACCTTTGAGGTAGTTTTGGCTATTAGGGGTACCTTGCCTAGGAATGTTTTATGTTTGATTTTCCATATGAGGATTGTTCATTATCTTCCCTGCATGGTGGGAGTGGAAGCCTAACTAGGTAACCACCGGTTGGGAGGTAGTGTCTTCTTACCAGTTGGGTCCCCCTCATATTGCCAGCTGTTAGATGTTCATTGTAGAAGATGTACCTTTATCATTCTTATTTCTTATCTCGTAGACTTCTTTTCAGATGATTTATATATGTTATCATCTATTATGATGTATTGTATGATCTATTTTCACATACCCTGCGACATGTGTAGTGGATGTTATTTAGTGGATGTACTTTCATTGTATTAGATACACTTATGCTTTGCTTATGCAATTATGTATCTGTTATTTTTTTATGATCTTGAGACATTGTACTTGGAACTTAAAATAATTAATTTAAATTATTAAATGCGACTCAACATAAAGGAACCCTTGAGGAATTGAAACTGTATCTGTAATTTCAAATGTGTATTTAATGTGTATGTTCATATTGCTTCCGCATTCATGTTATCTTGATGTTGTTTAAACTTTTTTTTAGAAATAGTTCAGTGAACATTGTAACATGTTAGGTTTATTTCTCTTGGGTTCCCGAGCGGGGCATTACATCTGGTATCAGAGCCTGAGTTTTAACATTGGGAACTCTGGGCATAATGTGTGCCATCACTTGAGAAATTAGTAAACTTGCAACTTATTTAAACAAGAAACTTACATTGACATCAAACTTGAAACCAAACTGTTGAACAACAAACTCTGAAACAATACAAGTTCTAAACATGGAACTAGAAAACTTATAAACTTTTTGGATTATTGCTTTATGTCGGTAAGATATGACCTTATGGTTATGATGGATTTTTAGATGTCGTTGTTGTGTTTGGGTGTTGTAGGAGAGATGACTTATGGTTCTAGATCCATTGCTAGGGTTCGTAGCTTAGGACGTGGTAGAAGTCGTGGGAGAGTTAGTCACCATATTCCTTCCTTGGTCCATTCAAGGGACCCTATTCAGGAAGAGGTTAGAGAGGATGATAGTGTTAAGCAACATGCTGAGACAGAAGGACCAGTTACTAGAGACTTGGTCAAGGAGATCCTGGCACAACTACCCTTGGAGGATAGAGCTCATCAGTCAGAGCATGGAGATAGAGATAGTTCCATGAGTCCTAGAGGGAGGAACCTAGAGAGCATAAGGCGGTCTAGCCAATCCATCTAGATGAAGGACCTACTACGGGTCAAGGTCAAACCTTTCAATGGAGAAGGTACTGGGTATGATGCTAAGAATTGGTTGATTACACTAGATAGATGTTTTTCCATGCAAGACTTTGACTCCAACGTGAAAGCAAGATATGCCATCACCCACTTAGAGCACTTTGCAAAGATTTGGTGGAATATAGAGGAGAAGAAACTTGGGATAAATATGCAGACTGTCACATGGGAGTTGTTCCATGAACACTTCCATGAGTGATTTCTATCAGAATAGTGGAAATTGCAGAGAGCAGATGAGTTTCATGACTTGAGACAGGGTACCAAGACTATGGTGGAGTATGAGCGTAAGTTCTTCGAGCTTATGTCTTATGCAAGAGTTAGTGATAGTTCACCATTGATGGTCCAACATTTCATTAGAGGACTTAATGCTAACATCATTGGGGGTGTTAAGGTTTTCCAACCTAAAACCGTTAAGGATGCAATATTGTGAGCTACTTTGGTTGAGATGAGTGTGACTTCGGGTCAAGGTGGCCTACTAGTTGTTCAAGCTAGAAGGTCAATTTATTCAACAGCATCCAGGGATAACTAGCCTCAAGGATCTAGAAGTTCTAGATTTTCTCCTAACTTCTCTAAAGGTAATCAGGAGAAGCCAGGAAGAAAGTTCTTTCATGGTAACAGTGGTGGTTCACAGTCAAGGAACTATTGCAACTAGAACTCTAGTATGCACAATAGGTTAGATCGAGCTCCTCAGGATCACAGACAGGATGCTAGTGTTGATAGTTTTTGTCATTTGCATGCACCTCGAGTTCAGGGAGGCTTTAGTGGAGATTGCTACTTTTGTGGACAATATGGTCATAGAGTGACCAATTGCTTCGATCGTGGACCTAAGTTTTGAGTTTTCTGAGTTTGATTCATGTCTCTTAGTAATGGGATTCTAGGAGTAAGCCTAATTCTAGGGGGGTGGATGTAGTGCCTGCCCCTAGATCGCATTTCTATTGTCATTATCCAGTTCTTTTAGGTCGATTATATGCATTGATTAGTTTTAGAGATATTGGATTTACAATATTATGATATTATTTCATGTCTTGAATTACAAATTTATCAGTTATAATTGCTTAGTTGATTTCATTTCACATCACATTAATGATGTTTTGATGATTCCTAATTAGTAAATGTGGTTTCTTTTATAAAAATGTTAACTTGATGTCTTTAATGATGATTATGTTGTATTGATAGAGATACATTATTATATGTAGGAATTTCATGTTAGACGTGATTTTTACGATACTTACCCCATACTTGCATGTGTATTGTGTACGTGTTTATTTTATCTTTCTGTCTGACGTGTTTGATGTGTTTAAGGGAGGGAGTCATAGTCACTTGCTAGTCGAGATCTACACGATGCACCATTCCTCACCTTACCTGTTTAGTTTAGATATACATTATATACATGTACATGCTCGTCTGTTATACAAGATGCAAGTACCGGGCATCGACTTCCCTGAATTACCAGGATGAGCGTGTCCAATTACAAATACTCAAATGGTGAGAATGGGAAGATAATGATCAGTTCCAATCCCAACCATAGCCTAAAATACTTGTCCTGCAAGGAGGACTCGTAACAGACTGTCTACCCTTTTTAAAACCTATGAGTCTTTTGTACGTATGTTGTTTTATGACTCTTTGACGAATTTTATATTAATTAAGTCTAATTAAAAGATTAAATTAATGATTTAATTTAATGAAAAATTATTATGACATTTTTATATTTAATTATATTTAATTAATTGAGAAATTAATTAAATAAAAAGAATTGAGTTTGAAGATAAAATTTATAAGGATAAAATTAGGACGTGATAATTTTTATTTAATTTAATAATAATATATTTAGAGTTCATTTTTAAATAAATGCTAAATATTATTGTTATTTAAGTTAATAAATATTTATCAAATTAAACGTTCAAAAATAAATTAAGAAGTGAAAAAATATTAATTTATGAAAAGATTTAAGTTCGCATGAATGAGTTTAAAATATAGAAAATTAATTTAAAAAATTAAATATGTGAACTTAATAAAAATATTTTAAAGTGCACTTGAGATTTAAAAGTTAATAAATTAATTTAAAAGTGAAGTCAAGTTGAAAAGTTAAGTAATTTAATAATTCACTTAGTGTGCATGAAAGGAATAATAAAATAATATCTTAATTAAAAAGAAAATTAATTGTGCATGAAAGAATTAATTAAATAAAATAATTATAATTTTAGATGTGTTGGTGACAGAAACCCAAAAAAAGGTAATTATATTCTATATTAGAGGGTTTTGGGGTCATTATTACACACACGGGTTTCAAGGAACACACTTCTGGAAGGGGAACAAAGAAATCTTTGGAAGCTTTGAAGGGTTTGGATTAGCAAGGGTTTTACCAAATTGTTAGCATCAAATCAAGGTAGGGTTTGTGAACCATTGTAGAAATACTTTCGAATCTCTGTCTTCTTCGTGTTGTTGAAAATTGCATTCAAATTTTATTGAATGAATCTTGCTACCTTTCTTCTGAATCTTTTGCTATTTTTTTTCTTTTGGGAGTCTAGATTGAAAAACTATTTAGATAACCTCGTTCTACAATTGAAAGAAATTAGTATAAATCGAGATCTGGGTTTTGGATTAAAATGGAATTAAGAAATTTAAAATTGGAAAGGGTTTAATTTTTGGAAATGAAAATCTTAGATTAAATCCGATGGGTTCAACATATTTTCCTATTAGATTAAAATTTCAATCGTTTAAAATATATATATATATACATTTTTATTTAATATGATCATGATAGAGGTTTTGTATAAAAATGATATAAATTTTTTATATTAACATATATTTGGACTTTATTGTAGGGGGAGTTTCGAGTTTGTTTGTCTAATTAAAAATATCATAATCTACAATGGGGAGGATTGTTTAAAAATGAACTTAATATTAAAAAAATAAATTTTTAAAAAAAATTAACCCCTGCCGACGTCGTACGCTGCTGAAGTAGGCTGCGATAGTAGTGGTACAGCATACAACTACTGGTGCAGACCCTACGTAGCAAGGTATGCTGCTGGGCAACCCCTTTATGGTGAGGCCGACAGCCCTTTATAAAGCTAGCGGGCTTTTTAAAAATATGCTATTTTTATTAATATTTTTTTATTAATTTTAAAATGGACTTTTTTTAATTGAACTGTATTGAATTTATTTAATATTAATTTATTAATTATTAATAATTTTAATTTAATAAATTTATTATTAATTGTTTAAATAATTAATGTTATTAATTTAAAAAGGATTTAATTCATAGTTTTAAATATTAATTTTTAAAAATAAAAATTAATTAACTAATATTTTAGTATATATCATTTAATCAAGATTCTGGTTAATTACTTTTGAATATTAAATAATTATTAATTATTAAATAATTAATAATTATTAATGTAAATGATTATTAGAATAAGTTTGGAATTAACAATAAATAACAATTAATATTGTTAATAATATTTACTATTTAACAATTCGAATTATTAATGGAATTGGGAAGTATTTCTATTTAGTGATCGAATAATTTACTAAATGATTAATATTACTTCTAAGTCATGATATGATATTATATGAACAAGAATGAGTTTAATTGCAAGGGTTAAATTTGGATTCTTATCTACCCAGAAACTTATACTGGAAATGGAAATTGAAACTTTACTTTTTACCTTATTGTGTATTATAAAAAAAAAAACCCAAACTATGAAACTGTATTGTTTTGCTTATACTATCTATGCTTGGGATTTTGGTGTTGATTAGATGTCGACCAGTTTAGGACGTACACCAGAGGTTTTATGGAATTTATTTGATACTATTATGTGGTTAGATGTCATGATATGTCTTGTGATTCAAATTGAGATTATATTTATGAGTTTTACTTGTGGAGCATTTATGTGTTCTTGGATGGGAGAACCATCTTATTTTCAGGTTGTCTGTTAAGGAACTGAGTTTGATCATTATGGGTGTTGTGGTATGGGACACAACTGTGTTTTTATGTGCTTAAGAGAGGTTGTCGAGGTATGTGACTTGGGAGTGGCTTGCAATAGGCGTCTGGGACCCAAAGTGGTTAGTGTCAAGGTAACCTAATGCAAGTTATGTAAAAAGTGATAATCTAGTAATTAAAAATTTTTTGAGGGGAAACACACTAAAACGATAAGTTAGAGATATTTGATCCACCCATGCCTTGAGTTCTTGTATAGACTAAGGATGGGAATGGGATGATTGCCTCATCTTTTTGAGAGGGCTTTTTGGTTTCCACATGTGTCATGTTGAGGGTCCGGGGTTTAGAGTAACCAGACTAGGGTAACTCAACGCTTGAGGGTCCGAGGTCTACTTAGAGATTAGTCTAGGGTAACTCAAGTAGCCATGTGATGACACTCCATAGTATGTAGCCTGAGTCTCCTCTATAGATTTTGTGTACCTCTAGTGTTGTACTTATTGTTGGATGTGTTTATTGTGGATATTTACTTTCATTGATGAGGACTGATGATTCATGGATATACTTTTGACATGTGGCTTTTGACTTGAGGTGATTATCTTTCATTGGCTTTATCTTATGATCTTGGTATTGGTTTATACTTGGTTCGTGTATGTTGTTTGGTTATGTGGTGTCGATATTGGATCGAGAGTCCTTACTTTTGGATTATTTTATCTTCTTGAGTAGCATGTGTTACCTTTGAGGTAGTTTTGGCTATTAGGGGTACCTTGCCTAGGAATGTTTTATGTTTGATTTGGCATATGACGATCATTCATTATCTTCCCTACACGGTGGGAGTGGAAGCCTAACTAGGTAACCACGCGATCAGGAGGTAGTGTCTTCTTACCATTTGGGTCCCCCTCACATTGCCAGCTGTTGGATGTTCATTGTAGAAGATGTACCTTTATCATTCTTATTTCTTATCTCAAAGACTTCTTTTCAGATGATGTATATATGTTATCATGTATTTTGATGTATTGTATCTATTTTCACATACCCTATGACATGTACAATGGATGTTATTTAGGGGATGTACTTTCATTATATTAGATACACTTATGCTTTGCTTATACGATTATGTATCTGTTATTTCTTTATGATCTTGAGACATTGTACTTGAAACTTAAACTAATTAATTTAAATTATTAAATGTGACTCAATGTAAAGGAACCCTTAAGGAATTGAAATTGTATGTGTAATTGCAAATGTGTATTTAATGTGTATGTTCATATTGCTTTTGCATTAATGTTATCTTGATGTTGTTTAAACTTTTTTTTATAAATAGTTTAGTAAACATTGTAACATGTTAGGTTTATTTCTCTTGGGTTCTCGAGTAGGGCATTACATCTGGTATCAGAGCCTGAGTTTCAACATTGGGAACTCTGGGCATAATGTGTGCCTTCACTTGAGCAATTAGTAAACTTGCAACTTATTTAAAAAAGAAACCTACATTGACATCAAACTTGAAACCAAACTATTGAACAACAAACTCTGAATAAATACAAGTTCTAAACATGGAACTAGAAAACTTATAAACTTTTTGGATTATTGCTTTATGTCGGTAAGATATGACCTTATGGTTATGATGGATTCTTAGATGTCGTTGTTGTGTTTGGATGTTGTAGGAGAGATGACTTATGGTTCTAGATTCATTGCTAGGGGTTGTAGCTCAGGATGTGGTAGAAGTCGTGGGAGAGTTAGTCACCGTATTCCTTCCTTGGTCCATTCAGGGGACTCTATTCAGGAAGAGGTTAGAGAGGATGATAGTATTAAGCAACATGTTGAGACAGAAGGATCGATTACTAGAGAATTGGTCAAGGAGATCCTGGCATGACTACCCTTGCAGGATAGAGCTCATCAGTCAGAGCATGGAGATAGAGATAGATCCATGAGTCCTATTGGGAGGAACCTAGAGAGCATAAGGTAGTCTAGCCAATCCATCCAGATGAAGGACCTCCTACGGGTCAAGGTCAAACCTTTCAATGGAGAAGGTACTGGGTATGATGCTGAGAATTGGTTGATTACACTAGATAGATGTTTTTCCATGCAAGACTTTGACTCCAATATGAAAGCAAGATATGCCATCACCCACTTAGCACACTTCGCAGCAATTTGGTGGAATATAGAGGAGAAGAAACTTGGGATAAATATGCAGATTGTCACATGGGAGTTGTTCCATGAACACTTCCATGAGCGATTTTTATCAAAACAGTGGAAATTGTAGAAAGCAAATGAGTTTCATGACCTGAGAAAGGGTAGCAAGACTGTGGTGGAGTATGAGCGTAAGTTCTTCGAGCTTATGTCTTATGCAAGAGTTAGTGATAGTTCACCATTGATGGTCCAACATTTCATTAGAGGACTTAATGCTAACAGCATTGGGGGTGTTAAGGTTTTCCAACCTAAAACCCTTAAGGATGCAATATTGCGAGCTACTTTGGTTGAGATGAGTGTGACTTCGGGTCAAGGTGGCCTACCAAGTGTTCAGGCTAGAAGGTCAATTTATTCAGGGGCATCCAGGGATAACCGGCCTCAAGGAGCTGGAAGTTCTAGAATTTCTCCTAACTTCTATAAAGGTAATTAGGAGAAGCCAGGAAGAAAGTTCTTTCATGGTAACAGTGGTGGTTCACAGTCAGGGAACTATCGCAACTGGAAGCGTAGTATGTGCAATAGGTTGGATCGAGCTCCTCAGGATCACAAACAGGATGCTAGTGTCAGTAATTTTTGTCAATTGTATGCACCTAGAGCTCAGGGAGGCTTTAGTGGGGATTGCTACTTTTGTGGACAATATGGTCATAGAGCGACCAATTGCCCTGATCGTGGACCTTAGTTTTGAGTTTTCTGAGTTTGATTCATGTCTCTTAGTAATGGGATTCCAGGAGTAAGCATAATTCAAGGAGGGGTGGATGTAGTGGCTGCCCCTAGATCGCATTTTTGTTGTCATTGTCAAGTTCTTTTAGGTCGATTATATGCATTGGTTAGTTTTAGAGATATTAGATTTACAATATTATGATATTATTTCATTTCTTGAATTACAAATTTATCAGTTATAATTGCTTAGTTGATTTCATTTCACATGGCATTAATGATGTTTTGATAATTCCTAATTAGTAAATGTGATTTCTTTTATAAAAATATTAACATGATGTCTTTAATGATGATTATGTTGTATTGCTAGAGATACATTATTATATGTATGCATTTGATGTTAAACTTGTGATTTTTACGATACTTACCCCATACTTGCATGTGTATGGTGTACATGTTTTTTTTATCTTTCTGTCTGACGTATTTGATTTGGTTAAGGGAGGGAGTCATAGTCACCTGCTAGTCAGGATCAACACGATGCACCACTCCCTGCCATTGCCTATTTAGTTTGGATATATATTATATACATGTACATGCTCCTCTATTATGTAGGATGCATGTACCGAGCATCGACTTCCCTGAATTGCCAGGATGATCGTGCCCAATTACAAATACTCAAATGGTGAGAATGGGAAGATAATGATCAGGTCCAATCCCAGCCATAGCCTCAAATACTTGTCCTGCAAGGACGACTCGTAACAGACTATTTACCCTTTTTAAAACCTGTGAGTCTTTTGTGCGTATGTTGTTTTATGACTCTTTGATGAATTTTCTATTAATTAAGTCTAATTAAAAGATTAAATTAATGATTTAATTTAATGAAAAATTATTATGACATTTTAATATTTAATTATATTTAATTAATTGAGAAATTAATTATATAAAAAGAACTGAGTTTGAAGATAAAAGTTATAAGAATAAATTTAGAACGTGATAATATTTATTTAATTTAATAATAATATATTTAGAGTTCATTTTTAAATAAATGCTAAATATTATTGTTATTTAAGTTAATAAATATTTATCAAATTAAATGTTCAAAAATAAATTAAGAAGTGAAAAGATATTAATTTATGAAAAGATTTAAGTTCACATGAATGAGTTTAAAATATAGAAAATTAATTAAAAAGATTAAATATGTGAACTTAATAAAGATATTTTAAAGTGCACTTGAGATTTAAAAGTTAATAAATTATTTTAAAAGTGAAGTCAAGTTCAAAAGTTAAATAAAGTAATTTAATAATTCACTTAGTGTGCATGAAAGGAATAATAAAATAATATCTTAATTAAAAAGAAAATTAATTGTGCATGAAAGAATTAATTAAATAAAATAATTATAATTTTAGATGTGTTGGTGACAGAAACCCAAAAAAAGGTAATTAGATTTTATATTAGAGGGTTTTGAGGTCATTATTACACACATAGGTTTCAGGGAACACACTTTTGGAAGGGGAACAAAGAAATCTTTGGAAGCTTTCAAGGGTTTGGATTAGCAAGGGTTTCACCAGATTGTTAGCATCAGATCAAGGTAGGGTTTGTGAACCATTGTAGAAATACTTTCGGATCTCTGTCTTCTTCGTGCTATTGAAAATTGCTTTCTCAAATTTTATTGAATGAATCTTGCTACCTTTCTTTTGAATCTTTTGCTATTTGTTTTCTTTTGGGAATCGAAATTGAAAAACTATTTAGATAACCTCAATCTACAATTGAAAGAAATTAGTATTAAATCGGCATCTAGGTTTTGGATTAAAATGGAATTAAGAAATTTAAAATTGGAATGGGTTTAATTTTTGGAAATGAAAATCTTAGATTAAATCTGATGGGTTCAACATATTTTCCTATTAGATTAAAATTTCAATCGTTTAAAATATATATATATATATATATATACTTTTTTATTTAATATGCTCATGAAAGAGGTTTTGTATAAAAATGATATAAATTTTTTATATTAAAAGTTATTTGGACTTTATTGGAGGGGGAGTTTTGAGTTTATTTGTCTAATTAAAAATATCATAATCTACGATGGGGAGGATTGTTTAAAAAGGAACTTAATATTAAAAAAACAAATTTTTAAAAAAAATTAACCCCTACTGGCACCGTACGCTGTTGACGCAGGCTGCGACAGCAGTGGTACAACGTACCTCTACTGGCGCAGATCCTGCGCAGCAGGGTACGCTACTTGGCAGCTCCTTTATGGGGAGGCTAGCAACCCTTTATAAAGTTGGCAGGCTTTTTAAAAATACGCTATGTTTATTAATATTTTTTTTGTTAATTTTAAAATGGATTTTTTTATTGAATTGTATTGAATTTATTTAATATTAATTTATTAATTATTAATAATTTTAATTTAATAAATTTATTATTAATTATTTAAATAATTAATGTTATTTATTTAAAAAGGATTTAATTCATAGTTTTAAATATTAATTTTTAAAAAATAAAAATTAATTAATTAATATTTTAGTAAATATCATTTAATTGAGATTCTTGTCAATTACTTTTGACTATTAATTAATTAATAATTATTAATGTAAATGATTATTAGAATAAGTTTGGAATTAACAATAAATAGCAATTAATATTGTTAATAATATTTACTATTTAACAATTCGAATTATTAATGGAATTGGGAAATATTTCTATTTAGTGATCGAATAATTTAATAAATGATTAATATTACTTCTAAGTCATGATATGATATTATATGAACGAGAATGAGTTTAATTGCAAGGGTTAAATTTGGATTCTTATCTACCTGAAAACTTTTACTGGAAATGGAAACTGAAACTTTACTTTTTATCTTATTGTGTATTATCAAAAAAAAAAAAAATCCAAACTATGAAACTGTATTGTTTTGCTTATACTGTCTATGCTTGGGATTTTGGTGTGTATTAGATGTTGACCAGTTTAGAACGTACAATAGAGGTTTTATGAAATTTCTTTGATACTATTTTGTGGTTGGATGTCATGATATGTCTTGTGATTCAAATTGAGATTATATTTATGAGTTTTACTTGTGGAGTATTTATGTGTTCTTGGATGGGAGAACCATCTTATTTTCAGGTTGCCTGTTAAGGAATTGAGTTTGATCATTATGGTTGTTGTGGTATGGGACACAACTATATTTTTATGTGCTTAGGAGAGGTTGTCTAGGTATGTGGCTCAGGAGTGGCCTTCAATAGGGGTCTGGGACCCAAAGTGGTTAGTGCCAGGGTAACCTAATGCAAGTTATGTAAAAAGTGATAATCTAGTAATTAAAAATTGTTTGGAGGGAAACACACTAAAAAGATAAGTTAGAGATATTTGATCCACCCATGCCTTGAGTGCTTGTATAGACTAAGGATGGGAATGGGATGATTGCCTCATCTTTTTGAGTGGGCTTTTCTGTTTCCACATGTGTCATGTTAAGGGTCTGGGGTTCAGAGTAACCAGTCCAGGGTAACTCAATGCTTGAGGGTCCGAGGTCTATTTAGAGATCAGTCCAAGGTAACTCAAGTAGCCATGTGATGACACTCCCTAGTATGTAGCCTGAGTCTTCTCTTTAGATTTTGTGTACCTCTGGTGGTGTACTTATTGTTGGATGTGTTTATTGTGGATATTTACTTTCATTGATGAGGATTGATTATTCATGGATGGTGTACTTTTGACATGTGGCTTTTGACTTGAGGTGATTATCTTTCATCGACTTTACCTTATGATCTTGGTATTGGTTTATACTTGGTTCGTGTATGTTGTTTGGTTATGTGGTGTCAATATTGGATTGAGAGTTCTTACTTTTGGATTATTTTATCTTCTTGAGTAGCATGTGTTACCTTTGAGGTAGTTCTGGCTACTAGGGGTACCTTGTCAAGGAATGTTTTATGTTTGATTTGTCATATGAGGATCGTTCATTATCTTCCCTGCATGGTGGGAGTGGAAGCTTGACTAGGTAACCACGTGGTCGGGAGGTAGTGTCTTCTTACCATTTGGGTCCCCCTCACATTGCTAGCTATTGGATGTTCGTTGCAGAAGATGTACCTTTATCATTCTTATTTCTTATCTCAGAGAGTTCTTTTTAGATGATGTATATATGTTATCATGTATTCTGACATGTATTGTATCTATTTTCACATACCCTGTGGCATGTGCAGTGGATGTTATTTAGTGGATGTACTTTCATTGTATTAGATACACTTATGCTTTGCTTATGTGATTATGTATCTTTTATTTCTTTATGACCTTAAGACATTGTACTTGGAACTTAAACTAATTAATTTAAATTATTAAATGTGACTCAACGTAAAGGAACCCTTGAGGAATTGAAACTGTATCTGTAATTTCAAATGTGTATTTAATATGTATGTTCATATTGCTTCAGCATTAATGTTATCTTGATGTTGTTTAAACTTTTTTAAAAAGATAGTTCAATAAACATTACAACATGTTAGGTTAATTTCTCTTGGGTTCCCGAGTGGGGCATTACAACAATACTTGATCCCTGGTGGCTCTTTGTGAGTCATTCAACTTCACTAGTAGACCAAGGGCCCATTAACAAATTAATTATTTTGAACATCTAGTTATTCTATTGAAAACAAAGATTATATATATAATATGTAATTAGATTATAAAGAAAACAACAAATGTATTGTATTATAAAATAAAATTTAAAAATTCTATAAATAACAAAACTTAGATTTTTGAATTTTTTTTTATATAAAACTACAAAGTTTCAAAAGCATATAATTAATTAAGATACATTATTAAATATTAATCAAAATAAAAAATCTTAAATAATAATTAATAAAATGATTAAAATTTATCTTTACATTGTAAAGGAGCGGAATGCTCTGAAATGGGGATCTGTACATTGTTTTTGCAATTTTTATCTTTTTTATAAGACTATGAAAATCAACAAAAACTAGATAAACATGAAACAATTCTCAACTTGAAAGCATCCACCGAAACATCCGAGTTAAAAACCAAGGCAAACGAAATCAACTCTGTGTCAAATCTTCTAAAAATCAATGAAAAGATCAAATTTTTATAGCTAATGCAAAACCACATCACAACAATCAATTTGGGGAACTCAATCAAATAACAATCAATTTGGAAAAACACCCAATCAAATATATATATATAATATTTTATAATAATAAAATATTAAATTCATAAATAAGAAATTTTGCCATTCTAAAATAATTAAAAGAATATAAAAGTATAAAATTAAATAATAGTAAAATAATTTATCTTAAATAAATATAATTAACAATATAATTAAATAATGAATAGACTTAAAAATTATTTTAATTATTTTCTTGTATCACTTATATGAACTCATTCACTTTTATTTATTTAAGTAATTTAGTTGAATGTTTGAATTTAAAATCACTTACTTTTAAATTGATTTAATAAGATATTCTAATAAATATATATTATCATAATGATGAATATATTTAGATTATTAGTTTAGACATATCAATCAATATGAACAAGTGAATAAGAACAATGAAGGGTAAGCAAACAAAAGACTCTATGAAAACCACTTTCAATTGTATTTTCTAATAATTTAATAATAACAATTTTTAGTTTTTTTTCAAAAGCTTATTTTTAATTTCTAAAATTTAATGCTCTCTTAAAATAGCTAAACAAGGTATATCAATTTATACTTTTCTTATTATTAAAGAAAACACTTAAATAAGTACATTAAATAATAAAATTAATCACATGCATATCTTATCCCAAACTCTTTGATAACCTTAGAAAATATTTTAGATTAAATATCACGGCATATTACACAACTACCAAAAATGTCTTCTCTTGTGATTATCACCCTAGAAATTAATCACATGCATAACTTATCCCAAACTCTTTGATAACCTTAGAAAATATTTTAGATTAAATATCACGGCATATTACACAACTACTAAAAATGTCTTCTCTTGTGATTATCACCCTAGAAACAATACATGAGATAAATTTATTGAAAACTCACGGCATAGTCTCATATGCCTTTTGAACTAGATTATGAAAAAAAATTGAAATTCTTTTCTTTACCTACTAAACTTGTGTAGGAGAAGTTTTTTAACAAGGAAAAAAGAGGGCAAAATTAATATAGAGAGTTTTAATATTAATAAAAACTGGGAGGCTACTAAAATAATGAATTTACAAAACAAGAAGATTAATGAGAAGAGTATTCAAATAATGCATTTTGAGAAATTAAATATGAACAAAGGACAAGAAGAGATCACACAAACTTCTTAGAATGGGGTGAATTAATAACATTTATTATTTGGTTAAAGAATATATACAGAAGAGGAATGAAAATGGATTTCAAAAGGTCAGGGAAAATTCTTAACGAGAAGGTTTTTGAACAAGAAAATAGGGGGGAAATCTAAAATAATATAGAAGGTTTTTGCATTAACAAATATGGTGAGGCTACTAGACTAATATATTTACAAGATGGAGAATATTAAGAGATGACTACCAAAGTTCTCTAGATAAAAAAAAATTATATTTGAAGAATTGAAAAAATTCATTCAAGAGTGTATTGAGGAGACATAGATTAGGTTGATTGATGAAATTGTAGATAAAGTCTTATTATAAGAATTGCAATAAAAAAGATCAATGGATATGAAAAGTGAACTAGTAGTTCCAAGAGATCAATCATGGAAGAATGAATCAAATATACTAGAAATAGCCCAAACTTAACCCAAGAGGGGGAAGACCCCTTGGAAACTCTAGGAAAAAAAGTTGATAAAGGATAGCTATTGGACAGTGCTTATCAATCAAAAAAATTAGTTGTCTAACACGACATGGAAAAAATATGTTAGATTTATGGAGAAAGAAAATGTCAAGGGCTCAAAATTATTACTAATGGAGGAAAAAGAGAATTATTAAAGGATTTTTTATAAAAATAATATGATTAATGGAATTTTAAATGAAGTTTCTCTCAAGGTGAACAAGGAAGGAAAATGTACAACAATTAAAGAAAAAAATTAGTTCACAACGAGTTGGTCAAAAGGAAGAATCTTCAGAAACATGTAATAAGGAGAGGGAAAGATATATAAGAGAGAAAATATGAGGAATAATTCCACTTCATATGAAATTTAAGAAAGAATCAACTAAAAGTTTAAAAAATACCTTCCAATATTGAGGTGGAGAGGATAATAATACTTGTATCATCTTAAATGCAATAATCCATCATTTACTACATTTTAGCTCCCTTCCTTTAGTGACCATGGATGGATTGGTGCTCAATTAGCTCTTTCTCGTATTCAATTTCTTTTTCCCAGTTTTTTTTAGCACAATTTATGGGATCCCCGAACCTCTCTTTCTTTGAGAGAATTAGGAGGATTAGGTTGACCTATATAAACTTATTGAGAATAAGGTCAACCAATCTAACATGTTCCCCAAGGATTCTAGGTCCCAAGACCATTCTATGTCGGGGAGTTCATTTTTTAAATTGAGTGAACCTATAGGCTTACTTTATTTTTTAGCCCAAAAAATAGTATAGAAGGAAGCCTATGCACCTCATGTTCATATCACAAGACATAAAGAAGATACTCCAATCACTCAAGCTAGCATATTTCCTAAGGCATTTCAACAATTCATCAAGCATTCAAGATCAAGGATCCTTTGTGTGCATTTTCTCTTCAAGATCTAGCATTTTATCAACTATCAAGGGAGAATATCTACATTTCAAGGCATTCATCATACTTTCATTGATGCACATTTGTATCCATGGCTCCATGATGTGGTTTTGGTAGATCCAAATGTTACATTTGTGGATATTTCCTACATCCTTCATTGCAAATTCAACATCTACACCACACAAGCATTGCAAAATCCTTATTGACAAGAGTTTCCAATTTTCTCAAGAAAGAAGGATATTTACATTTTTATTTCTTCCTTTCATGTTTTACATTTCAATTTCAAGGTTGATTCCTCAATCTAGGGCTTCGACAAGGCATGCCCTTATCAAACCAAAACAAAAAACCAAGTTTTATTGTGTGTAGGAGTAGGATATCAAAATTGCAAGCACAAATCTGGAAACTAATCATTGAAACATTTCTTCAAAAGTTGGAGCAACTTTTCTACTGTATTCCAGGAGCATGTCGATCTTCTCATAAAGCATCAGGACCCTTTTCTACTAGGTCAAAAATTTCCTAGAGGCCCGAGAAAAACATCATTTTTTTGGGTTTTCTATTATGATCACAAATGTGTAGTCAAAAGTTCAAATGAAATTTCAAATCCATAAATTCTAAACTAAAATAGAATATTACCTTATACATTTTGAGGTAAGTACTTTATCAATCATTTCAATTTTTGGTCTAGACCTATTTCTAGATATCTTAATTGGGTTGATTGCATATATTCAACACCTAGATTTGTCTTACACTTCTCATTTAATTAATTAGTTCAATTTCACGTTTTACATTTACATGTATTTAATAAATTAGTATTGCATGAAAGAGGAATTTATTGTGTACTTCCTTAATTTAATTTGGGTTTAGCATTAGCATCCCTTTATCTGTTTGGGTTTTTCTAATCTAACTTGGATTATATTGAGAGTTGTGTTTAAAATTATCTCTTTCTTTTGTGTATTTAATGTTAGTGTGAAAGTGGAATACTTATAACATAATGAGTGGTTTTATTTCCCCCTAAACATTTTGGTGAACCTGACACATCTCCACTTTTTGATTTTGGAGTTAGATCTCTTGGTCTCCCTTATTTGGTATCAGTTTCACCTAAATATTTTGGTGAACCCAACTTGTGCTCCTTTCTTTTTGTATGGATTTAGATTTCTTCTTTGTGCATCTAGATCTACTTTATATGCTCTTATGTACATGAGTGGAATTAAAACCCCTTTTTGACCTAAATTATTTTCATATATTGCACCCTACATTCTTTTATTCCATTTCTTTCATAGTTATTGCATTTCCTTTAAATGGGGTGGTTATTTGCATTTTTAAGCTCTCTTCATGATCTTCAAGACATTCCATTTAATGCAAATGATGACAATTTAGTTTATTTCTTCATGGAGGTTCACTTTTTCAAACATGATGTTGATCAACCTTTAATAATTCATGGTGTTCCTAACCCTAATAATGCTACTATTTTGGTTGAGACCTTTAATAGGGATAATTATTCCTCTCTCCAAATGTGTGTTCTCTGAGGGATTTGAGCAATATGGAATACAAATCCACAAAGCCCGAAGAATACCTACATGTAGAAACCTATCACAGAGAAGAAAAATACAAGAAGAGGCAAGGGTTTGCTATGAAAATATGCAAATTGTATTCTTAGAAATGAAAAAGATAAGAGATAATTAAAAAGATCTATCCTTATAGAAGAAGATTGAAACCCAAAAAAGGGTAACCTAAAAGGAAAAAGTCAATTACTAATTACTAATTAATTACTATATGTGAATGCAAAAGTTCATAAAGGTGAAATATTAAGAAGGGAGAAATGGTAATTTAATAAATTAAATTAAATTAACCTTTTTCACTAACACCTCCCCTTAAGATGAGAAACAATGCAACTACAATGCTAAAAGAAAACTTGGGTCTCAGCAACGCGACCTAATGAAGTACCCAATCACAACCAAATCTCTATGAAACAGAGAAATAGACAAAACCCAGTGGGAAAAACACTACTCCAAAAAGAGAAAGAAATGTTGGATACAATTGTTCAATTGTGTGTTGTCTTTGATGTTACACAAATGTCATATCAATTAGTAGTCAGAGTCTATCGAGCTCAGTTGGTCAACAAGGAAAAAGACAAAGTCTACTGAGCTCAGAAGGTTAGCAAAGAAACTTTACAGTGTCTTTTGAGCATTCTCAAACTTTACCTTGTGCAAACAGTTGTTACCGAGCTTTCAAGGTTAAGCAAGGAAATTTAGTTGTTATCGAGCTTACTCGATCACCAAAGGGAAATATGGCAAAGATAGTTCTTACCGAGATCTCATGTTTAGCAAAGGAAATTCAGTTCTTATCGAGTTAAATTGATAGCCAAAGGATTTTGCAAATTTTGCAGTGTAACTGAGTTGAGATGGTTAATTGAGGAAATTGTTTTTGGAACAGTGTTTATCGAGCAGGGTTAGCCAATGAAGTATTTCATTGTTTTGAGAAATAAATTTTATTTGTATGTAATATTTGTAGCCGACTAATGTATGGTTTATTGGTAAATGTAACTTGTGAATGAGCCAACTTGATAATCTGAATGGTATATATAAGAGGTCAAGTTGCAAATTCTAAGTGTATGATGGTGATGGATTTGATGTGATATGAATGTGAAGGAGGGTTGATTATTGTGAGAGTGAATTTTGAAGGATGATCAGAGATCATTGAGGAAGCAACAAAGCTATATTTGATCAAGGAGGACCTAATGGTGCAGAATAGAGATCTGTAATTAGAAAACTCAGTTGCATCATATTCAGGTCAATTCATTGTTACTTTCTAACCATTGTAGCAGTGATTTCAAAATCTCTTAACAGAGTTAGTTTAGCAACCATTTTGTAAATCCTCTAACAAGGTGACAGTTCAGTTGAATCGTTCTAAAGACCTCTAGCAAGGCCACTCTTAATAGGGTAATTAAATCCTCTAACAGGGTCACACCTAACAATGTGTTTTGTAACCTTTAACAGGGTTGGCTCCTAATAGGGCTCACTTTAGAAGAGTGAAAATTGGTAGCTAGTTACTTGGTGGTTTTTCCCATATTGGGTTTCCACGTTAAACCTAGTGTCTCTTGTGTTCATGTTGTTTTGTTTTTAATAATTGTGAATGCTTAAGGATCAATAACAAGTTAATCTATCGAGTTACAACAATTTTTGTGAATATTTACCGAGTGACAACAATAAGTAACTTGTTGACATCTAAGGGATCTATGGATTTGTCTTTGTGGTTACTATTCACCCCCCCTCTCAGTTACCCCATCTATAATTCCAACAAGAAAAAGGATACACAAATGAATCATCTCAAGAGAATCTCTCAAGACCATAAGTACAATGAAAGCCTCCATGATAGAAGCTTGAGACTCCATAGTCCCCCCAGAATGGCAGAACTCTTGTTTTGATGAACATACTAATATGGCTCCAATCTGAAGGAAAAAAAGGCAGTGGACAAGGATGATAAAATCCATGTATGTAAGGTGTAGCTAGAAGTCCTAGCTGATGCTCAAAGGAGAAAACATGAGAATCCTAAAATGGAATCTCCAATGGAGGTGAGATAATAGGTGTATTGAATCTATCATCTAAGAGGAGATGTGTGTCCTTTGATATATCCTCAACAACTACAATAGGTGGCTTGATGATTGGAGTTGCAGTAGTCAACAATGTTCAAGAGTAATCATGTGCGAGAGATAGAATTTAAACAAGAGGTGGAGGTGTAGAAGTCACAACACTGGTCTCAAGAACAACACATAAGTTCAAGTGACTTGACTTCACCTCAGTAGACACTCATCAAAAAAAAAGAATGAGTCTCTGATAGTAGAGATGATGGAACAAAATGTGAGAAGGAATATAGGCACGAAGCATGATCAACAGTCCCTGTAGCAATAATATTGTCTATCTCACTATCTTTGATGTGCATTGAATATTGTGCAAACTCAACTATCTTCCCTATCCCATTATGTGTAATCTGATAAATAGAGAGAAGGTTTGAGGACAAAGATGGAACAAAAAGTACATCATGGCATGTACCACCATCAATGTCAATAGAACCTTTCCCACATACAGTCATAACAATGTTGTTCCCCATCAAAATGTGTGGAGTAGGATAAGCCTCAAAAGAAGAGAACAAATCTTGAAAAGATGTCATATGGTGTGAAGCACCTGAATCCAGTAACCATCTAGAAGAATGAGGAATAGTATTTGCACATATTGCATGATCCTTTCCCATATCTTTACCATCTAACTAAAATGATGATGATGAAGGTCTATGAGAAGTATAAGGAATATAAATGTTTCTCTTTTGAAAGAGAATTATCGAATCTAAAACTTGTTTGGCATAGTCATATAACTTCTTCTTATAGAAATGTGAGTCATCATGATTAGGCTTATTACAATAAGCACACTTCATTATTTTTGGCTTTGGTTTACTCCCCTTAGGAGGAGGTGGCCCTGATGAACTATGAGTGCTAGAATCAATCTAAGACTCTGTAGAGTGAGATTTATGTGTCTTCTCCTTCATCCTTGGAGATGGTCGAGCTACCAATGTATAATTTTGTGAGCCTATGAGAGAATCCAATTGAGAGATCTTAGCTCGCTCTTAAGTCAAATGATCACAACAAACCTCAAAGGAAGGCATGGTAAATCTCTTGCCCAAAGCATCTTTGGTGGAATAGAAGGTAGAAGAAAAAATATGAAAGTTTCCATGAAGCTTATAAAGAATCAAATAGATACACTTAGTGTCAATCTTGTTCTTCCCACAACCCTACAATAAAGATCTATGTTATTTGAATTTCATCAACAAATCCTCAATGGAAGGAAAAGAATCTAGTATAAGAGAGGTAAACTCTACTGCAATCTAAAGTGCCCTAAACTCATTCATTGTACCAAACAATCCTTCAAGCTTGGTCCACATAGCTAGAGGGGTATTGCACCCATCAAGATGAAACTATAGACTATTGGAGAGTTGTAAAGAAATTAATCATATTTACACATCCATCTTGTTCCTATGTTGCATGATCTCAAAAGGCCTCTGTAAAACTAGTTGCACTACATCTAAACAAGACCACAACCTTTTTTACCAGAGAGGTCATATCATCAAGGTCTTCCATGTGTGATAGTTATGAGGGGTTAGAAGTTCTAGAGAAGAACAAGTTTCAACCATTTTTTTAGAAGGTGTTGAATTATTTTGTAATAGGGTTTTAGTTTACATAAGTAAATAACAAAAACAATATGAAAAAACAACCCCCACAATGCAAAATATTAAACCCTAGCTACTAGAAGGAATGTATAAATGAGAGAAGAGCAAAAAAGCTTAAGAAATGCATCACAAATACTTGGTACGAAAAAATGGTAAAATGATAGAGAATATGGAAAGTTCTCAAGAAGAGCTTTCCGATGCTTTTTTTTGGATCGAAAAAAGGAGCTATAACGAAGAAGTTATGCCACCTAGAAGATAGAATTCATCAACAAACTTCAAGTGCAAAAATAGGTACCAAACTAGAAAAAATCCCAAAAATACCTGATCCATCATCTCCATCTCAAAACTAGCTTTCTAGCACTTCTTTTGGATCAAAAAAAGACCCCTGTATGCTCAAGATATTGCAAAAAAATGATAGGGCCCATAGAAATGCATTAAAAAGGATATATATATTTTTTAAACAATATATTAAAAAATACTCTATAGGAGGAGTGGCAGTTGGGTAGGGGAAGGTGTTGCCACGATGGCGACATGGCTGAAGCAATGGCAATAGTAGATTGGCAAAAATCATGGCAGCCCTAGTGAGACGACGGTAGCTGGAAAACCTTTGCCCATGCTAGGAAATTTGAAAAACACCATCGATGTAAGAAAAGTGTAGCCTTGTTGAAAACACTGGTTTGTGCAAAACTGTTGCAATTTTCTCACTGCTTGCACAATAAATAAATTATTTTTTTTTTTTTTTAAATTGTGTCTTGATTTGCATGTAGAGGTCATATGACCCTACTGGGAAAAAACTTTTGCCTCCTAGAAAAACATTGTCCAAAATTGACAAACTTTATATGAAAATGGGGGTTTTTTATGCCTTCTAAATCCAATTGTGAGGTTTGTTTTGCCTCAAAGTGCTCCAAAAATCAAAGACTCCTTGTTTTCACAAAAAATATTTAAAAAATTATCAAATTTTTTCGATCAAACTCTCATTTTCCTTTTTCTCCAAATAGCAAACAAGCTATAGTAGATCTAGCTCTGATGCCATAAAGGATCTGAGCAATATGCAATACAAATCCACAAAGCCCAAAGAATACCTATATGTAAAAACCTGTCACAAAGAAGAAAAAGACAAGAAAAGGCAAGGGTTTGCTTTGAAAATATGCAAATTGTATTCTCAGAAATGAAAAAGATAAGAGATAATTACAAAAGATCTATGCTTATATAAGGAGATCGAAACCCAAAAAAGGGTAACCTAAAAGGAAAAATTCATATAATAATTACTAATTAAGTATTAAATGTGAATGTAAAAGTGCATAAAAGTGAAATATTAAGAAGGGAGAAAAGGTAATTTAATAAATTAAATTAAATTAACCTTTTTCTCTAACATCTCTTCTATCCTTTGATGATAGAATACTATTTGGGATGAACATCTAGACAATATTGTTGACTATTCTCTTGCTTGTGAAAAATATAACATGGTTCATACATTTTCTTTTCAATGTGACTCTTCTTCTCCTAAAACATACCCTCCTCTTAAGGACATTAATTCCCTTAGTAGAGATAAAACATGAAAGGAAGTTGACAATCTATATTCTAATGAATCCTTGGGAAAAGAGGATAATATGAATATCCTTAATGCTCTCTTATATCCATAAACCTATAAGCAACCAAGAGCTTAATCAAGTTAATATCCATTCACTATTTATCAACCTCCTAATAAGCCTCTCGTCATCTTTAAAGGTTTTCCTCCCACAAATCTTAAAGGGGAACCTATCAATTCTTTGGATTATCATGCATTATCTCACATCTATTATACAAGGAATAATCCTCAACCTACTAATCTGCCACCTTTACAACCTACTCTGCCTTTTCCACTCCAGCTTTCTGAAAATCTTACAATTAAGTATTATTTGGTAGCAAAATTGAGAAATACCCTTGCCATGATTTATCTTTGGAAAATTCTTCAAAAATATCCTACATATAATGAAGCCTTACAAATAGATTTAGCCACTTTTTCAACTCCAACTCCTAAACAAGATAGTATCAATTCCTTTTTACAATGCATGAATGATACTCTAGCCCCACCTTAATTTGTGTCTACTCAAGATGATTTTCCTCCTAAAGAGAATCTAGGTTATTATGATGCTCTTGTGGTAGTTTTCCTTATCAATGGTAATTCATTCCTAGAACATTAATTGATAATGGTCTTGGGCTTGATGTTTGTAGTATGGACATGCTCAAGGAAATTAAAGTTGATCATTTAAATATCCAACTTGACAATGTGCCTATATGTATCTTTGATAATGTTTCTAAGAAAATGTTAGGCATAGTTGTTAATCTCATATTGGTTTTGACAAGACAGTGACAAAACACTTAGTCATAATCTAGCAGAATTACAATACAAGTAGAGCACATAGCATATGCCAAGTGATCAGAGCAAGTCGAGCAATTAGTGTGAGGTGAGTGATCAAAGCATGTCGAGCATAAGTTGTTAGCCAATACATGTCAAGTGATTCAAGTGTCAAGTAAATAGAGAATGTCAAGCTATTCAGAAGTTGAGTTACAACATTAGGAGCACAATGAAGGCTAAGCATCAGAGTCTTTAGATGTTACGTGAACAGTTTTTGGCATAGTTGTTTGTAATGGCACAAACTTCAATGTAAACCATTTTTGGGCCAACATAATCATGTTTTACAATTATGAGAGATAAGTATGGAGGTATAGTGTGAATCCCTATGAATTAGATACAGAGTACACTAGCATACCATGACTTGCTAGGGCTAGTTACTCTTCCTTTTTTTTGTTACATGTCTTAGAATAGTCTTAGTTACTATTCTCATGGTATAGCAGTACTATATCATGGGTGTGTGAAGTTGCCAGAAGGTGCAAAGATGCAGAGTGTGTAAATCTACCACAAGGTACCAAACAAAATGGATATAAATTATAAAGTTAATGTTAAATGTATCATATTATAAAATAAATTTTTAGAAATCTAACACATAAGAAAGTTTAAAATTTTAAAAATATAAAATAATTAACTAATATTAATGCTAATAATAAATTCAAGACAATCATATTAAAAAGGACAACCAATAAAATGATTGAAATTTTAAAATAAAAAATTAGTAAAGCTAAAAAATAATTGGCAATCAATTTGAAATTGTGTGTAGTTTCCCATGATCTTTGGTTCAATTGTGTTAGAATTTGCACTCAACCCAAACCCACATGAATGTAGTTTTGGAACACAATAAATGTAATAACTCAAAAATAAAAAAATGAAAGGGTTGGATTTCAGGCTTACCAATATGACTATAGTCCCTTGTGCCCACACGTGCCTCACCACATCCATATTGTTCTTTGTTCACCCCTACATATCCATCTCTACAATATCAATTAGAGCTCCAAATGACAAAGAATCAATAGAAAATTGAGAGAAGTTAAAATATCTTCAACCTTCCTAGCCCTTTTATAAGATCCCTAACCTATTTTCTCTTTTTTTCCTCCCTTGTGACCCATTCTCACCTTCCCCCAACTATTTTTCCTTCCTGATCACAATTCTAACCCTCTTTTACCCAATCTAAGTCCTCCTACTTGCCCCAATTTTCTTACTTTTTAGGAACCTGTCAAGCCTCATTTTGTCTCCCCATCGCCTTCTCAAGGGGGCATCACACAACCTTGTATATCCTCTTTCTACTAAAGACTGGGGAAACTCCATTGTTTTAAAAATCTTCTTCATGTCATCTATCTTCAAACTTCTTTGAAGTACTATTGTCCCAACAACAATGTCAAAGAGGAGAAAAATGCAAACACCTAAATCTGATTACACAATTAAGTAGACCTGTTGAGTCATCTTCTAAGACATTATTGATTAAGTGTTTACTATTTAGTTAATTTATGTCATCCCTTAGTTAATTAATTGACTATAATCCAATTAATAATCAAATGAATAACCTACAAACTAATTTATTAATTAAATCCATTTTCTTCTATTAAATTAAATAATTGCACAAGCCTATTTAGTTTAATTATATTTTCCTTGTTTGATTAAATTAATTAATTAATAAAATCTTCAAACCATAGTATAAACTCCTAACCCAATCCTTACCCAGAAGCTTTAACCAAACCCAACCCATTCACCCATACTAATTCATCACATTAGCTAATTAAACCCACTTAATTAACCCATCCATTTGCATTCCTCTAACAAGCCCACATGCCTCCTAATCCAACCCTAACCCAAGCCTAATCACCTCCTAAACATGTGCACAACTTTAAGCATCGGATTAAGAATTCCTAAACCAAACCTACATCCACCCCCTTGTCACATCACTCACATCCCCAACCAATTTCTTTAAAGTCTACCTTAAATGCTCATACACATCCCTTACACACTCCAAATTCCTAATAACTCCTTTGTCCCCCCCACTTTTCCTCCATTTTGCTCATCCTCTCTCCTCTTGAAACTTGTCACAAGGCTATGGATTTGAGAAAGCACAATCCATGTGATTCTCTCTCCTTGCATCCTAGTGCTACCTCACAAATCCTCCATTCCACTACTTCTTGGCCTAAAAATTGGACCCTTCACTCCATTTTCATCCACCTTTTATGCTAGTGCTATGATGCCATTTTTAAGGACAAGAACATCCACCATACTCTCATCATGCCAAATTCCATCTCCACCTCCATAGCTTGAAATCCTTCATCCTTTATCCTCCATTGAAGCCACCTTGTGTTATTTTTAAGGATCACTTATAGATGTAATTGCGCTACCTCTGAAGATATGTATTTTCCAAATACAATGATCTATAATTATATAGAAAATGAATCAAGAATAGACATGTCTCTTTGTGAGACATTTCTATTCATTAGCATAATGATACTACACACACATTACTATTTTTTATATGTTTATTTGATTGAAGCTACAAACATCAACACTCCCTCTTAGCTAGGGAGGATAATCACATGTATTACCTCAATGTAGTATCAAATTAGCAATATTAAAGATATCTTTGGTCAAAAGATATCTATCATTTAGATATCATTTCATGATATCAAGAGTAATGGCTTCCTGAATATCAAGTCATGTGACATTCACCAAGTATTGAAAATGTTCATAATGTATGTGCACACACATTCTTATAATGCTTACCATATGAATAGCCATGGTCTATTTGAAGAACTTAATCCACCATGCAAGTTATCTACTATAGTGATCTTCTTAGACATCATAAGATGTCCATCACAATAGAAGGCCATGGTCTATTTAAGGAACTTAATCCACCATGCAAGATATCATCTATCATGATCTACTTAGACATCATAAGATACCCATCATAATAGATGACCATGGTCTATTTAAGGAACTTAATCCACAATGCAAGATGTAATCTATTATAATCTTTTTCAATCATCATAAGATGTCTATCACAATAGATTAATTTATTGAAAGATCGTCACCAATCAATAACTTCTACAAATACAAGTGATAATATTGTGGAAGTCGCCTCTTCTTCATGATGTACACAGGATGTAGGCCCATTAAAATCATAGTCACTCATAAGGACTTTTGAACTCCCTCTAAATATAAATCATCTGAGCTTCTCATTCAAGATTTCCTTTGAAGAAGTGTTAGACTCCCTCTAAATCCAATATCAATCTCCCTTTTCCTGCAGTAACATTCTAATAGGAAAATATCAAGGCACAAAGCTCTTATAGAAGTACAATAAATAAGATATCAACTATAAAATTAAATAAAGGTAGTTCTCAAGATATAACAATTAGAAGATACTTATCTCACTTAATATCCTAGATGTGCATTGCTCCAATGAGGGTCCATATGTCCATTTAGTTCTTGGAGTTGAATCTCCAAGATTTCAATCAATGGTTGACTATAAGTCGTGTACTTTGATTAAATATACTACCCATAGAATTTAATAATCATCCACTTAAGGTCCATTATATTTACTCTTACTTACATTTATAATAAAAGACTCCTCCCCTTTATTGATTTTATATATATATGCTCAATATAAGACCATGAGGAGGATATTTCAATCACTTATATCACATTTCTTAATTCTTCAGTATAGATTTCTATTTATACATCACATTTAATTATACCTTGTGATTTGGGATTTCAGATATGCCTAAGATCCCTCTAAACATAAAATTTTCATTATTGGGCTATCAACCTTTCCTAATATGACCAAGAGTAATTAAATTTTTTCTTATCTGGTCTACATGAGAGTACTTCTTATCTTCCCATTCACCCAACTAAGAATAATTTTCATTCAAAATACTTACTTGATACCTAATACTAATGAAACGATCAATTTGTAACTGTATGAAATTGCATACACCTCTGAGTATGATAAGAGGTTCATCCAACAATTATTGAAATGAGAAAGTATCGATCATCTATTCCAAATATTGTCTAAAAACATGGATTGTTGATGTGTGATAAGATATTATTCTTTTGCTTATACCCTCTTTATCAAGTTTCGTTCACTTGTTGACTACCTTTGGACTCTTAGGGAAAAGAGGAAACTCTTCTCTCTCCCCATCAAGATTTATCTTGATGAGGATCTCACTAGATCAAAGGTTGAAAAACTTGAGGAGGCTCGGGCTCTTGTTGTGGCTACCAAACAAGAGAGTAAATGGGCAGTGATCAGAAACCTCAAGGCTATGATTTGAGATAGTTTCCCTACTAGTTGGGAGTTGAGATCAAAGTAGGTCCTAAACATTACATACATTACTTTGGTGGCAGTGCTTTAGCCGTTCTTCTTTCTTTCTTTTCTCCTCTCTCTTTCTTTATTTCTTTCTTTCTTTGAGCTTGGATCCCTACTCCTTGTCAGGGTGGTTCTCACTTGCTTCCTTTTTTGGTTTTTGTTCTTGTTCTTTCTCATACACTATTTGATGTTCTCCTATTTGTTTCTTTCATGGTTGTAAGTTCTTAGTCCCATAGACCTCTGGTGGTCTTTCGCTAGACATTAATACATTTATCATATCTTATTTTATACGATAGGTGGGGAATAATTGGGATCCTTATTGGATCAAAGGAATGGTCAACACTATTACCATGACGTAAATATTGAGATGAATCTTCAATTTATATATATTGCTATGTCTCTACTTAAAAGAAAAAATTATCTACTACTTCTATTCCAATTGTTATTTTCCATTAAGCCTATTTGGCCCCCTTCCCCATCCTATTATTATTGCTTCAAACCCTTATTGATACCTTTCCTATAATTGGTTTGATGTTTTATTATCATCCATGATACTAAAGCCAAAACCATCTATAGATTTCTCTATGATTATGATGACACTTGGTGTCACATTAACACAACTTTTAACTTTTATCTTGACCCTAAATACTACTACAAGAGATTTTGTTTATTTTCAACACTATGGTTGGCACCAAAAAAACTTTTCTTCTTTGGGAACTCCTTCTACATAGGCTCCCTATCAAGAAGTCAGATGGTGATTTTAAAATGTTGTCTAATTTGAAGTTCCCTCTAACAATCCAAAATCTATTTTTTGACTTTATTTGGCTAAAGAAGTTTGGCTTCTTTTCAGAATTAATAGTTTTCATAATACACAGAAATTGCCAATATTCTCTTTGGCATGATTAATGATTGGATATAGGAGATTTCTAGAATTCATGAAATGTGCAGTTGTGTTTCTAGGCTAAGATTGAGTGCAAATTTTTAACATCAACATTTTGGATCATACTCCATTATTCATCATCATGACTTTTGCATTATTACACTCTCACATCTTGATGATGGATCATTGAGTATGATCCAAAACATTGTTATTAAAAAAATTTACACAATCTTAGCCTAGAAACACAACTACACATGATTAAGGATTGCAAAAAATATTTCAATTTCTTTTGGTCCACTTTCTCCTAAGAAGTTCTTTCAATGGGAAATCTCACATGATTTTACATGGGACAAACCAAATAAATCAATATCTTAGTTTGAGATAGCCTTACATAAATTCATGAGAGAAATACAACAATTTAATCATAAGAATACTCAAGAAATTGATGAAGTTGTACCTATTGTAGTGGCAATTTACCATCCCTATATATAGAACATATATACATGTAGATGAAACTCTGATATGAATTGTAGGTGCCCAAGGTTGGGTATCATGGCTGTAGGAACAATGACTTCATTTGATATCTATTTCTTGATGTGATAAAAAATCTTATATGTGTATTGATATAAACTCTCAATATTATTAAAGTTGTTTCCAAAGGGCTCCTAGCATTGTTGAAGTTGGCTTCTCCAAGTGGTTCTTCGATTCAGCTTCTTGATTATGAGGGTATTCATTTCAAATGTAGGAAATGTCATAATACTGTCCATCTTGCTGTCTGATGCTCCTCTTAGAAAAGTTAGATCAAAGAAATCACCTTCTTGGTGGTTGGGGGTTTTGGATGATCACTATGCAGTTCAAAAAGTATCCACAGATGTGGATGGGTCAGATAGTTCTTTGTATACTGACACATTGGTTGATGATTCTGTTGTTGTTTCTGATGATTCAAATGTTGTCCCTACAACGGATTTGAATTAGAATGTTGTTTCTGACCTATCATCTATTGTTGTTTCTGTTGATTCGATTGTTGTCCCTTTAGCAGCTTTGAGTCAAAATGTTGATGCTATCCCCTTTTTTGTTACTAACTCTATCCAAAACATTGTTGTTGGTGCTTCTCCTACTAAAAGGGTTTTGGGGGTTAATGAGGATTGGTAGAAGGTTTTTGGGAAGGTGGAGGATGGTTGGACATCAGTTAAAGGAAAAAAAGGAAAATCCTCCAAATATTCATTTGATATGTCTTTACATTCACAAAAGACTAGACCAAAATATAAATTTTGATGGTTTGTGGCTTCTTGGGTTGTTTTCCCTCTTGTTGGGAACTTTGGTGCGTTCCTCTAGTTTGTTAGGTGGTTTTCCATAGTTGTTTTAATATCCTCATTGTTATATATTTCTTGTCCTTTGTAAAAGGTTTTAGGTCCTTTCAAAACTTGTTTTTACTTAATCAAAACTCTCAATATTATTAACAAAATATTCCTTTGCATACTCTTTGTTGACATTTGTGTATTGGTCTATAATCAACAACCAAGACATAGCCATTAGGTCATGCCTTGCTGCCACTTTGTCATTGGCTGCCACCACCTCTTGTGTTTTAGGATTATGTGACTGCATACATTCTAGCACAAGTTCTAGACACTAGATGACCCATTGCATGTGTTAGGTCACTCTCTAAGTTTTTTAATGCTATAGGAGTTCTTTTTTTGTTTTCCATTGACTTTCAGAATTCTTGAACCCTAATGTTCCCCCATATTGTATGTGTTGTTTTTGGAAGCATGCATTTCAAAATGGGGGCATAATCATGTCCTTGATATTTTTATTTCATCATGTCAAAAAATATAGACACTAGTTATAAACAAAATATTCTAGAATGAAAAATAACCATTTAGACTCCCACCTGTCACTTACACAAAACTCACAATCTACCTTTCTTTTAAATGTTTTGTATTCCAATACTGATAATATCAATTTCCACTAAATTCTTATGGTAGCAATGGTTAACAACCAACTCAAATACAGTGGTTTCTCACCTTCTTAGAGTGTCTTTAATAGACCTTCATGTTCTTGCTCACTAGAACAATAATTCATTTTTTTCTCTTTTCTCAAGTCTTTGTTCACCTTTTTGCACTCCTAAATGTTATACATGGAGCTCCTTGAACTATCATTTTCAAGGGAATCTTCAAACAACAAATTCTCCAGACTTTGTCAAGTTCTTTGCAAACAACCTTGTTATACCCAAAAGGTTCTTAAACTTGTCTTGGATAAGCATATGAACCTTACAATCTTGAAGAAATGGATGTTGATACCCTCCAAACAATTTGATCAAATAATTGTCCAGCCCTATTTTAACATTGGATGAGACAATAAGATTGATGGTATGTATTTTATAGTTTTTATGGTTTTTGCAAAATCTTGACAAATCTTTCTTTTTTGAAAAAAAAAAATTCCACTGACAAATTCTCTAAATTTTGAAAAAATATATTATTTTATTAGCAATTATTTTTTAATCACAAATTTTCCCTAAAAAATATCAACAAGATCCCGTACATAAAACTAGTTATTTATAACTTGTACTAAACTCGGGCAGCTACTTCAAAAAATGCATTATGTGTATCCATGCAATCCTTGCAATCCATAAGTCATCCCTTGTAAACATTTTGTTAAACGTTTACCACGTATTGCCTACACTCCAATGTGTTCCTTGAAGTCATAATTTTATACCCAAAGCATGCACTTAAATGGTTCAACACTATTGTTTTATATTATGTTTTCAATGATGCCTTGTGCCTTGTGGCTCGAATATGCTTTGATACAAGTCCATAGCATACACCAACATATAGGGCCCATTTGGTTGCTAGAATATCATTTCAGTGTTGGCATTTGAAATCCTTGATTTGGGAATCAGGAACTCCAAATTCAAAGTACAAATTTGAGAATTTGATTTGGGACTGTTTGGTCACCAAGAATTCATTATGAGAATGTGCATTCCCTCCATTTGGTTGCACATTATTTGGAATTGGAATACTGATGTGAAGAAGAATTTTTTTCATAATTTTTTAAAGATGAATGAAATGTGTTTTTAATACATCATTTTAGCATGATTTAAAATGTGATTAAAATGTACCTTACACATTATATGACTTTTTAGCCATTTAATTTATTGTCATTAATATTGTGGTGGACATGGAAAATATGTGCTCCAAAAAAAGATAACTACATTATTATATAAATTGTTGCGACATTACAAAATAAACATGTCAAGGTTCATAGTTGCATAAGGTTCCAATAGACAAGGCTGAATAAGAGGCCAATAATTACACATTGTGACATTACAAAATAAACATGGCAAGGTAACTCATGTAGTAAGGTCATTGTTGCATAAGGTTCCAAAATACAAGGCCAAATAAGAGGCCAATAATTACACATAGAAGGTAGCATAAAAATATTAATTTTGCCTCCCATGCATCACACATTTTACACTTATGTCCTTCAGCATATATTTTAGCTTTGATTGTTGAAACAATGTCAGTTGTGGCCACCTCTCAAGTCTTACACATTTTCCACTCATTTCCTTCATTATGTGTAGTTGTAGAGCAGACCTCATCAACCCACTTGAAGTATCTACAACCATCATTCCCCTAAATACAAAATATATATTAGTTCATACTAAAGAGATTTACATGTCATTAATTTGAAACATACATAATATAACAGATCATTAATAACCTTTTTACTCTTGGAACAACACGAAAACTGGCACCCAAGATTTTTCTTCGTGTGCGACACTTTTAATATGCACGGCCCAACACCACATGGACAATTATGATTTGACATAACTCTCAAAGCCATGAATCCTGTATCAATAAAGAATGGATCTTGTATCAACAAAGAATGAGTCTTGTATAATCTCAATTGATAGTGGATATTATGGAAAAAATAGTCTATTCATTTGTGATAATCAACTTTCAAACAAAACCAATCAACAACTTCAAGACATCATTGTCATGATTGCCCCCCATTGTAATTAGATCAATAAAGATAGCATAAATGTTCATGATTAAAAAAATTTAACCTATAGAATCAAATATGAAATTTCAAATTATAGATTAAAACCAATATTGTAAGTATGTCATTGGCTACTATATAAAACTTACAACAATACCATCAACAAATGAGAGTTATTCCTATTTCATTATGCTGAAAGAACTCTAGTTGATCATCAAAAGTGGAGGCCCAAGAGACGCTATAATATTCACATAAAGTACGTGGATTGAAAAGATTCATGGAGAAATTTATATAGCCAGCCATTTTCATGGAGAAATTTATACAACCAGTACTCTCACACCTAACAATATTTCAAAATGCATTAAAAGTTGGAAAAAAATTGTGTTTACAGCCTTCGTCAAAGACATTTGATATAGAAATCAAGTAGCATCTAAATTTCAAATTGATATTAGAGTAATTGGATTCATGTAAAGATAAGAGATCATAGAAAACAAGTAGCATATAACTTTTAGATTTGTATTAATGGCTATACTTTACCAGAAATACTACAATTTGATAATAAAAAAATTACTACAAATTAAGACTAGACTAAGTATTGACTTATTGGCTCTACCTAAATGAACTGAAACTGTGTAACAAATAAAGTAGAGAGAGAACTAAAAATGACTTCTATAACACTAATGATCTACAACTAACAATCATTATCAGTCCATTAAATGATTTTTTGCTCACACTATAGAATCAATCTAATATATCTACAACCAAATCCATTTATAAACAAAGTATAAAATCTAATTATACTACATAATCTAATCCATCTATTCCATTAAAGACTATTTTCTATTTTATTCCATTTACATCATCCATTTGTAGTCATGCATAAGTAGCCTTATAACCGTTCTGAACAAGAAATCAAAAAGAAATCTCCAGAACACGTTAAATCCCCAAATAGATCTTGATTTTTGAAGGACTACTCATAAATACACACATACATAGTGATAGAAAGATACATGTATCCATTCCTAAAACTACAATACTAGTAAAATTGATACAAAGTAAGCATCTGCAAGAGTTGTTAGAAGAGCTGGACGAGAAATTGAACTAAGTCAAAATAATATAATATGAAAAAGGATTTTCTCATTTAGCTGCCAACTATAACTAAGTCACCTATAAGTAAGTAAAAATAAGATGAAGGATATTTGAGGTCATATGTTGTTACATAAACAACAATGATAGCAATGTATGTAGTGTAGATACAAAAATGTATGCACAAATAGCATATGAATATATTCAAATAGTACGACCATATTCAGATCATTAAATTTAAACAATGTAAATGTAAATATATGTTCTATATTCAGATCCAAAACTTCTAACAAATGATTGCAAAAAATCTGAAACCTTGCTCATATCCACCAAAATAAGCAACATCTAATAGTATAAAATTGAACTCAAAAGTATGTGAACAACAATAATTAAAGGAACTAAATCCCTAGAAGCTTTATTTGAACATATTTCGCTCTCTCCTCTTGGTTCATTATCAAGAACCCTTTGGCTTTATCAAGATCAACTACAAAGGTGTCAAATGTCACAATTGAAGTAGTAATACCAAGTTTACCAATCACTTTTAGTGCATCATAGACATCTTGTAAATCGTTTACCTTATGGTCTTCACCCAATTCAATAACTTGAGGCTTAAGGAGGGTCTCATTTAGCTTATGGATCGAATGAGACTTCCCATCCATAAAACTAGCCATACTTGCATTCTTCCTCTTTGGCTTCCTTGATGAAGTTGTTGATCAAGTATGTTTTCCTGCCCTAGCCACTAGATAATTGTGTTGTGCCTATCATGGATCTAACCTCCTCTAGAGTCATCATTCATGTGCAGGGCCACAAAATGTTGTGTTGTCATGTTTGAAGGAGAGATTGTTTCGATCTAGTGTCATTTTTTTTGGCCAAAGGTCGTTGATAACATATCTAGTGTTGCCCTTGTGGTTGAAGGACATTTTGATCTATTTTTCATGGTTGCCTTTGGATCTATTTTGTGTGTTTAGAGAAGGGTGTGAAGGTTTCGAAGGTCATTCATGTTCAGGGCCACAGACTGTGGTGTTTTCATGTTTGTGGGAGAGGGGTGTGTGCTTCTACAATAGCCTTGCTCCATGAGATAGCAACACAAATTTTCTTGCGACATACCAGTGTTGGTGTAAATGAAGGTCAAGTTCTAGCAGAGATTGTACACTTGGTGGGTGCAAGTTTTGGTATTGGGTATTAAGTAGCTTACAGGAAGAAGGTTAAGCTTCAGGTTCAAACTGTTTGACAGAATGTCAACCTTGGGTTTTTTGAACCCCCAACCCAAACCAATCATAGTCCAACAACTACTTTATCGCATGACAAAAATAAAGACTAACAATGTAGCCCTAAAGCACATTGTTGCTACGACATCCTCACTCTCTCTTAAGCTCTATAAACAGTTAAAAGAGGTCGAAGCTGAGATTTACATTCTCTATGATTCCTTGTTAGCCCTAGTCAGGATAGTTAATGATTTGAAGCAGCATGTAGAAAACTCTCTCACTAATATATGAACAGATTTGAAGGAAGACCTTGACTACTACCTACAACAGAACTCGACCAACGACCTTAATAGAATTCAAGAAACAATCCAATGCACCACAATGCAAATGATAGATATCTAGGATTTGAAGTTGAAACAAGAGGAACTCAATAAAAAATAATGCTCATTATAGACTAATACAAAACAACAACTGAAATCATGGGCATCTATTTGCAGCAACCCCATTTCCTCCTCTCCTTCTACTACTCTCTCTAGTGTAGAGAAGCTAGTCCAAACTAAGTTAGTTGATGAAAGGGTTAGGCATGCTTGTCAGTTAAACTTGAGGGTTTGTGGTCTCCCTCTTCCTTGACCCGAGCCTCTTGTAGCAAGCTACTCCTTCCTTAAAGACCAACTAGATATCACTGACATCTCACTAGATTATGTTTGGGTTGGGCATGACAATACCCTCTTTATTCGATTTTGTTCACTTGATGATCACCTTTGGACTCTTAGGGAAAAGAGGAAGCTCTTCTCTCTCCTCATCAAGAGGAAGCTCTTCTCTCTCCCCATCAAGATTTATCTTGATGAGGATCTCACTAGATCATAGGTGGCAGAACTTAAGGAGGCTCAGACTCTTGTTCTAGCTACCAGACAACAAGGTAAATGGGCAGTGATTAGAAACCTTAAGGTTGTGATTCGAGACACTTTCCCTTCTTCTTGGGATTCATGATCAAAGTAGATCCTAAATGCTACAAGCATTTCTTTAGCAATAGCACCTTTTTCCATTCCTCTTTCTTTCTCTTCTCCTCTCTCTCTCTCTCTTTCTTTCTTTCTTTGAGCTTGGATCCCTACTCCTTGTCAGGGAGGTTCTTGCTGGCTACTTCTTAGCGTGTTGTATCTGGTTCTCTTTCTCTTTTGTTTTCTTTTGCTTTCCCAACCACTATTTGGTGGTATGTTGGTTCTTTGCTTCTTGCTCTGTAAGTTTTCAATCCCATAGACCCTTGTTGGTTTCCCATTAGACATTAATAAATTTATCTTATCTTATCTATCCACTTGCCACACTACATTGATTTGACATAGGAATATCCATATCTTTGTCATCCAAATCAGCAGCAACCCGAATAGGTGTATGCATATCTTCATAATCATCATCAAGATCCACAATCTCATCCATAGTGTGTCCTTCTTTAGTTTCTTGTGATGTTGCGGCAGTGGCACCCTTAGCCATGTCATTCCTCAAAATTGAGGTTAAGTCGTTATAGTACTGAAATGATTGCCTCTTAAATACTTTAGCATTTTTAAACTCCTTCCTCTACATGTTAGCATAAAGATTGAATTACTTATTTGGCTGTCATTGCTAATAACTTAGATTGAAATAAGTACAAAAAAAATAGAACGTGCATGTTACCTTCAACAACTTTTCCCAGACACTATCATCGGCATCCATTGATTGTGTTGTCTCATTCCAAGCAAACCCACTAATATTTTTCAGCTACTTCATTATTTTGTACCCTTGCTTCCAAGTTTTTAGCTTGTTCTTAAAATTGTCCTTGGACAAGTTCATGTTCAAATCTCCATTGAATTTTTGTTCAATGGTTGTCCACACTTCTTTTTTAAATCCTCCCTCACCTTTGTTCTGAGGGTGACTTGTTCATGGAGCAAGTCTAAAAACTTACACTCCACTAGTGGCTTCCAGAACACCTTCTTACTAGAAGGTGTTTGAACAACTTGATTCATAGAAGGTGTTTCAGTGACATGAACATCATCATTTTCCATGCTCATCAAGAATGTTGTAGATGACATCAAGAATACTAGAGAAAATGGAACAAAGACATGAAAATAGCATGAGCTAAAACAATGGAACAAAGATATCAAGAGTGTTGAAGAAAATGGAACAACGACACCAACAATGTTGAACCATGTTTAATCTATTCACAAACAATCACAATGAAAATAGCATGAGCTGAAACAATGATTTATTTGTTCAGATACAAAACAAAGGCATAAAATGTCTACTCATACATAAACAGTGCCCAAATCAGTCCTCAACTAAGCAAAAACAAAACATACAGATCTTGCAGCCCACAAACTCCTACATAAAAGTGAATGCCTCAAAATACAATGAAATAAGAAAAATAATACTATGCAAGCAATTCAATGAATCATAAAGTATAATTGCCAAAATAATAGAAAGAAATAGACCATTCAAGTCTGTGAATATGAAAAATGGCTATGATATAAAATGGGTTGTGAACTTGCTGGTCTGGTTGACAAAAATAGTTAAAAACAAGATCAAAACTAGTGATTTTTCTTTTTGTGTTCTATCTTCTACTCTCAACTCAAAGGATTTATTTTTTATTTTTTTGCCTTCAGCTATACTTAGGAAAAAAATTATCCAAATGGACAATAAGAATTGTAGCATCCCATTTTCCCCGGGTCTTAAATAACAACTAACATACTCAAAGAGATACAATTATCACTTCATCTTTATAGGAAGTTAGTTAAATAAGTTTCATTCATATGAAAGGGATTGACAGTTAAAATCAGTTAAACAAAATTTCTTATGAAGAGCTGAAAACACCATTAATAAAAATTACTATAGAAGTTTAAAACCACATACCATGAAATTTGAGATTGAAATCAAAATTAGGGATGCTTATGCAACCACACGGGTTAGTCCACAAATACCACTATAACAATATCACATGACAACTACCACCTAAAAATTGCTATCTCAAAATCAAATGATGATTACAATTAAATACCACTATATTTAAAATTAGGGTATCGCATACCACTGTATCAATTAGGGCATCGATTACCATTGGTTCATTTAGGGCTTTCAGTTATCTTGGTATCACTTAGGGCTTTCGATACCACTAATTCAAATAAGGCTTCCGATACCACTAATTCAATTAGGGCTTATGATACTACTGTATCATTTAGCATTCCTATTACCACTGAATCAATTAAGGCTTCTGATTTCCTTTCCATCTAATTACCTAACTGTTGCTGGAATTCAAGATTAGGAGATATGCTCATATAAATAGAAGTTTGATATATGAATTTATCAGATAAAACTATCCTTCGCATCTAAGTGTAAAATAACTGTAATAATGAAATAACTCAATTAATCTTACCTTCTCGTAAACAAAAGTGATAATACCTATTTCCGTTAAACAATTCAATGTATAGCTTATCTTGTCTGATGCACATTCGGCAACTTATGGAGAGGTGAAACATTGTCAGGGGCCTAACTACCCAACCTTGGACCTCAACTTTATCCCCACACAATCTCTAATGAGAAAGGCCCTCCCTACCTAGAATAGATAGGGACCATCTTGTCATCAATTGAGCAACCTGGTATCTAATCATACCACTTGATTTGATAGTAGTAGATTACATTAAATAGAATCATGCATGAGCTATTAAGTAATTCATATTAAAATGATACATATTAATATGTCATAACTGATTATTGTAGATTCCTTTCTCTCACCACATCACCCATTTCCTTGGCTACACAGTCAGGTGAGTCCTAGGTGTTCGAAATTCTCAAAACAATTGGTTCTGTCAATTATACAAGGAGATTACATGCATCCAAAATTTCACAATTTGTGATTACATGATTATGTTCTTAAAAGATTCCAGAATTTGATTGCTTAATTTTAATATCCATCGGTATAATGATTATGGATCCATACTATGTTTTTCTTGGCTTCAACAAAAGATTCATAATATTTGTCTTTCATAAGAGTACATAATCATTTTATAATCACAGCCAATGCATTATGCCCGACCTGGGTATATGGCTTAGCAGGATTAAAATTGCTTTGTAAATTATTTATTGGTTCTTCTTGAGAGTGTTATCCCTTATCTCAAAGGTATATGGAAATTACTTTTGTATAAGCTTGCATTGATATGACTTCCTTTTAAACAAAGTTATGATATAAAATCTATATTCTATTATGGAATCAATATTTTGATTATAAAAATATTATCATTGATGTTGATTCATTCATACATTCAAGTTTTTATAGCTATTGTAAGGTTATTTAATGAAGACCTTCAATGAATTCTATATTAAGCCAGAAACCAACATCAAGGTGTTATAATCTAGTATCAATCTATTAATGTATAGCCAGTTATGGTTCTGGTTATGAATATGCAAACCCCTTCACATTATTGCCAGCTCTATCAATATGTACCTGACAGTAATCAATTAAAGAGGAACTATGAATCATAAACACATACGTCATATTCCATATATCCAACTATAGTCGGCACGTGCAAAATAAGGAAGGAATTTCTATGAATTGTGTTGGCATTTAATCATGACCTAAGTTAAGATTGCAATTGGTTTGGACATGGCTCCTTCGTCCTTGGTCGGAACCCCTTGCTGGCGAATTGCTTTACCCACTAGCTCTAAGACTTGACAAGTGTTAGCGGAGTAGGAGAAAACAGAATGATACGGGATCAAAAAATAGAAATGGAAGTTTGACTAAGAAAAGACTCAAGACCTGAATGAATTTGTAGCAAACATGGAGAAAGGTCCTATTGTTGGGTTGATTCATAGCTTGCTATAAAGAATTGTCAAGACCCCTTGACTTCCATCAGTTTTAAAAAGATTATAAAACCATTCAAATTCCAAGTATTAAATCATTGGAAAAAGAGAGGAAAAGAAAATAAAAGGTTGGAAGAGAAGTTGAAAAGATTATAAGACAATTTGAATTGCCAAATATTAAATCAATTTATTCTGCCAAGTCTTAATTGATTAAAAGAAAGAATATTGAAATAAAAGGCATGAAAAGAAAGTTGGAAGATCATAATTCAAATGTTATTATAATTCAAATATTATTATAATCTTATATGTACATGTAAACATTACTTTATTAAATTATTTAATTATAATGGTGCCAAGTCATTTTTATATTATATGCACGTATATAAATATTTATTAAAATAATATGATGAAAGATAAATTAAAATCCTTTGAGATATGTTTTGTATTTTAACTCAATTATTAGCCGATAGGCTATTATATGTGAGCATTTCATCAAAATCAGTCTGACAATTTAAACAACTATTTTTAAGAGGTGATTTGCAGTAAGATTGGATTAATGGGTCGTGTATCTCCTTTAGTAAATGCAATATCATGAAAGATCAAGTACTCTACACGATTGTAATCTTTTGCAATAAAGACCAAATATATTTTGTCGTATCACTAGATTTACAAATCTATTTACAAATCATATTTCAAATCAAATTTGATTTACCAAATCCATAGTGGGATATCTTTCATCATTTCCCTAGATTTACAAATCGATTTACAAATTGAATCTCAAACAACACCTCTGGTTGGGGACTTAAAGAAGGCAGTTGCAGTGTCATAGAAGATGATGAAGTACGAGTGCAAGACATGCAAGAAAATGTTCTTAGCATTTCAAGCTTTGGGCAGGCACAGGGCAAGCCACAACAAGGTCAAGGGTTGCTCGGCAAAGTAGGATGATGAATTCGAAGAGGAAATCATAACCAACGATGAATATCTCAGCACGGATTTGGATTTCCCCAAATCAAAATCATAATCCCCACCAGAAGAAGAAGAATCAGTGGGTCTGGGCAGCGTCATTTCACAGAACAAATCACCATGGTTGGATCTCAACTTGCCTGTTGCTCCAGATGATGATCCCAAATGGTTTCATCAAAAGGATTGTCTTCAATTTCTACTCCAGCGTGAATGAAATTAGGTCCTAGTTCTAATTGTTTTTCCCCAATTTTTTTTAGTTCCAGTTTACGGTCTGTAAACTTCAAAATCTTGGGCCTCGAGTAGAAAAGAAACCAATTCCCAATGTTGAAGATTTGTCAGTCACAACATTCTTTTGTAATTATGAAAGGCCGAGTAAGCTCTTCTGAACCATCCATGGCAACATTTTTACTCTTCTTTTCCTTTTTTTGTTCATATATTCAAACACAATAATCTGATAACTTTTAGGTCTAGAATGGTATGCAATTTTTTCTGAAGGGTCTTGATTTTTTTGAGGATTTTGAAATATCTATAGGCTCGAATGTTTTGCTATATTTTAAGTTTTAAAAATTGTTGTTTGTTTCTGAATGAATCAAATGATTATTTCATTTTTAGGTTCTTAGTACATTTGGGGATTGCAATTTCTGACAAAAAATTGTTGAATGAGAGATTAATTGGAGATTTTCAGGGAAGTTATAAATTTGTGTGGAAATCGACAACTTAAAACTTGAGATTTCTAATCAGAGAATGCTTGAGCCAAATTTGTCCAATGCACATGCACATTTGGAGAATCTGAGATCTGAGTTGAAAGACGCAAGAGCTTTAGAGGCTAGGGCTATCATGGCAGCCCGCGATGCCAACCTCAATCTGGAGGAAGCTAGGATGAAGATGAATGTTGCTAAAGAATATAAGAATAAGGCAATGGAGTCGCTAAGACAAACGAGTGCAAAGCTTGTAGAAGCCAACACTGGTCTAAAAAATGCAAAATGCGAGGTGGGTGCTCTAATAGAGGTAGTGCAGTACTTGAAGACCGAGCCTGAGAAAGCTAGAGTAGAGCTGGTTGAAGTAGAGAAGAGGGAAGCTGAAGGAGAAGAAACGACTAAGAAGGCTTGGGGAAGCCTTGAATTTGACCTCCACCAAGCTACAATAGAAACTGGGAATCTTAAGATTGAGCTTCAGGATGCTTATGAGGATGCACAGACTCCCAAATTTGAAGCTAAACAACTGAAAGCTCTGTTGGAAGTCACAGAATCCAATTTTTAGGCAAAGCTCAGTGAGGTCAGAGCTAAGGCAGAGCACGATAAAGAAGCAGGTATACATGAATTATCCTTATCACTGAGATCGGTACACATTGTAATTAAAAACAAAAGCAAAGTTTAGATAAAAATAAATATTTAGTAGGGAGAAGGGATTGTGAGATGGAGATGAAAATAGAAATGTAGAAGGGAGAGGGAGAGAGATGAGAGGAAGGGGGAGAGATGAGGTAGGGAAAGGAGGGGGGTGGGAAGATAGATGATATAGAGCTTGAGGAAGAGGATACAATATTAGTGATCATATTTATTATCATGAGAATACATACAAGATTCCAACTACATCAAGTCAGCGATAACTGATATATAAGTGTTGAGTATGTGAAGTCCAACAATCATACTGCCTTTCACCTTCTCCCACCTCTTCAATTTTTAGTTGTATATGCTTCTATAAATGGTTGTGTACATGCTAAGGATAATTTTTTGGTTAAAATTTAAAAAGATTGGGTGTATCCCAAATCAATGTCGGTGAGTAAATGTAACAAAAATTATTAGGTAAGAGTTGATATATGCTATGCAAATTCCTTTCCCCGCATATTCATCGAAAAGCCCAAGACATACTAGACTTTCCACTTTTCAGTAATTTTCTTTATGTACAGCCATGAAGTTTCTAAAAATTATCCAAATACTTCACAATAAATTTCACCTCCTCTTCTTTCACTACATTCAACTTTGTTCATCTCCTTCGCGTTGACTTTACAAATGCATTTTCCCTCTTTTTTCAAATTTGTGTGAATTACTTCTATGAGGTTAGATTTTGCCAAGTAATCTTCCTCTACATTGATATTTTTTGTATTATGTCTGGGTTGTTGTACTCGTGGTTAATGGTGAGGTCATATACCATATCTAGATGACATTTTCATATTTTTGGAATACAATCTCAATAAGCACCGTCTATATTATATATGCTATGGTATATTATGTATTGTCTTCTATTTTCTTTTACAGATTCATTTGTATTAGTATCTCTTATATGTACCATTAATTTATGGACTCTATTTATTATTTATTTACATCTTTAGCCTCCATCATATCTACATACATATGTTATTTCCAATTTAGTGATGATCTTATTGATCAAGTCACTTGAGTATAAAGGATACTATTTGAATAGTAAACTAACTATTAAGTAAATCAATATTGGCATTTTTACCATCTTCAACTAAGTGATATATGGATTTTTATTTTATCAGTTACCGTCATCTTTTCAATTTTAGATCATTGAGTATAATTCAAGATGTCTATTGAGTATATAAACTATGATTAGAATAGACACATGAATGAAATTATTGTTTTGTTTGACTATTAATTTGAATCCTATAGTTTTTAGACCATTTTCATTATAATTCAAAGTGATTGAACATGTAACAGTAGGTAGTTTTATAGTACTCCACGAATGTAGGATGATGTTAGTGGTAGTAATTTCAAGTTTCTTCCTACGTAGGTTAAGGGTTAAATTTGTTTAAAACAAATAGAAATAAATTGCATTGAATTATAGATGTAAGGAAAATATTAATTACTTACATTAATAGTGGAACATGGGATGCATCTTGCATTTTCTTATGCAAAGCCCTGGCTTCATCTGCCTCCAAAACACAAAGGTCAATCATTACATTAGAAACCCATAAACCATGTGCATCTAACTTGGAAGGACTTGGAAGGAATTTTCATGGTAAGAGCCTCTCTGTAGTCCATAGATGAATTAAGTCTACCATCTATTAAACTTTTCAAGAAATGTGACAAAGTAGAGGAAATCTATTCTCATAATTGAAGAGAGAGTTCCATAACTAGAGTGAAGACACTAAAAAATGCACTTTCTAACTCTAGCATGATTGCCAAAGAAACTATAATCATTTTCAGCCCATTACAAAGCCAACCACCATTGTTGAGGGCCAATCTTTCTAGCCATGGTGGTAGGAAAGTCCACAGACATCTCCTCAAAAGGGATTTTCCTGCACCCCCATTTCATGGATGACCAATGTATTGTATTTTTCGTCCTCCAGTAATAGTCTTTGGAACTTACTGACCTCTACATTTGGACAAAAATCTAGTAATAGTAATTGTGGACAAATGTTCTACTAAAAGTGTACAAATTGGTCAATTAGCAATCAATTTTTTTTTTAAATGATTATTACTTAAATACTCTTATAAAATTAGTAATTGGGGATCAATTCTATGTAAAGCATGCGAGAATTACGCATGCTCTTCCCCAAAACTAATTGGTAGACTTTGACATTTATATTGTTGGTATTTTAATTGGTAAATATACGCATGCTCTTCCCCAAAACTAATTGGTAGACTTTGACATTTATATTGTTGGTATTTTAATTGGTAAATAGATAATCATAAAAGTACTTTATAGAAAAATATACAAATAAAAGTGGATTATTTAGGATGTCACATTTCAGTTATAATTAAATATTATATTATATTTTTTAATATTAATGTCAAAATGTATATTTCCTATTTTTTTCTCATTGTTTTAAACTTAGTTTGTTCATTTTTCCTTTCTAATGCATTGATATGTGTCAAACATAACTATCAAGTGAAGAAAGTAAAGTACTAAGTTTTTAAAGTTTTTTTAAATTGTTCTCTATGGTAATTATTTAGGTTATGAATTTTATATGAATATTTTCAATATTAAAGATAGTTTATAAAATACATCATGAAAACCAAATTTATATCCATCCATAGTATTAGCAAAAAAACTAAACTATGAGAAGTTCCATTAGAGTTTAGTTAGTTATAGTAAAATTATACATGTATTATATTGCATTAAAAATAATAATTAATAGTCCTAAGCCTACTAAGATTAAAACAAATCCCTTGTCATCAATAATCCCAAGGCCCTATGATGTTATTACTTCCTTCACATTGATCAATTTCATATGTACCCAAGGGTGGTTCAATATCTAAAGCAACTTGTATTTCCTAATTAAGAGCATCTTTTTATTTAGGTACTCTATTTTTTGCACCTATAGATCAACTTTAGTAATGTGTTTATCCTTCAACACCTATTCCAAGACTTGGAGTTCATCTTTATCTAACATATATTTATATGCACTAAATAAATGGGTAGAAATAACATCATATTTGTAGAGGAGCATAACATCAATTGAATATTGATAGCAATATTACAATTTGAGTTGCTATGGAAAATATCCACTACTTATCAATTAAAGAGATTTTAAGGGCTTTCTAATCAATGGTTGATAAGGCACAATACTTGGAGAAGGTTTTGCAAATGGAGTTGCAAGCATAGTCAATTTAAACTATGGGAGAAAATGCATAGTTAAGTACACTTGAGCTAGAGTAGAATTGGGATGGTTGATCTTCTAGGAAGTCCTAGTGACTATATTAAATGTTTAACATAATATATGTGTGGCAAACCTTCTTATCTGTACTTGCACCTTTTGTCACTATCGGTGTACCCCTTGCTCCTTTGGGTGCAAGTGCTAGTTTAATGTTTCTCAATTTTTTTATTTAAATAGCTCATGCGGGTCCCACAGATGTATCCTATTTCAAGTTGTTAGGTTCTCAACCCATTTACTTAGTGATGGTGATGCTCCTACCTAATTCTTTTCTAACAATGCTTCCACCCCTTCGACATGCTTCCTACAAGGAAATTCTCCACAGTTAAATTATATTACCATTAATAATTTATTTAATTATAAATAATCATAACAGTTAACCATCTTCTTAATTCCATGAATTCGTGATTAACGATCAACTAACATGTTATATTCACTTGAAATCACAATGACTAACTATCTTACCATTTTGCCAGATTATAAAAAATTAAACTACCAACTGACTTCATGTGAACCTCAACAGCTATATTTTAAATTAGGTCAAAAATTGGGATGTAACATATCATTCCCCTCATGGTTCATCGTCCTTGATGAACTTAAAATTGAAATGAACATTATAAAGGAGTATTTACAATTGGAATGTAACATACTATTCCCATTTGTGTTTCATCATCCTCGATGATCTCTGCAAATTAGACACTAAAAGAATATTCCAAATACAAGATATATAGCATTGTGATATCATTTCTTTTCAAAGTCAAAATCATAATTGAGACTCAAGATCCATTTTTACTTCAATGTTTCCAGAAAAATACTTGCATGATATCATAAAATTAAACACATACTCACCTAAGTTCTCTTTACCATTCTTGTGGTCATCTCAACACCAATTGAGTTGATTCTATTTCATATTCCTGTCATACTCATATAAACACTCACCATATCATTACTTTGATTCCATATGGATATCTTCATTTAAGAGAGTTTTCAGGTTTTAATAACTAAAAGTAAGATAAGTATTCAAAGTTGGAATTCTTCAACTAAGAATTTCTAGATCATAATTTGGTCAAAATTTTAAATGACTTATACATACCATTTGGCATATGACACTTATTAATGGGTAGATCATCCTTGCAACTTATAGATCACCTGAAAAGGATTAATAAATCCATGTTTTTCCATTTATGCAACCTTGGCCTTCATGCCCATCATTTCATTAGAATAAACATCTCATGATAATATATTTCCAAAACAATATACAATTGTTCAATATGTAATGTCAACATCGCATGTGTATTATATTTGTATAGCAATTTGTCAAAGGGTAAAAGCATGGTATGCTATGCAAGATCATCATAAATCCAATCAAGATCATAAGCATCTGAAAAAATTCATAAAATTCTCATGAGTAACTCATCATTCATCTGTAAATATCTAGAAGGTTATCTTTTCCACTTGTGTGACCTAGGCTTTCATGCCTATCTTGTCAGTATAATTGTTTCAAGGAATAACTTATGTTAATCAAAAGTTTACATCTGTAAACAAGCATTGATAGTTTCAATTATGCAAGTATTTTTATTCCATACCGGAACACAAAATGATCAACATGAGAGAAGGATCATGGTTCACATTTTGTTTTCCTTCAATTCAAGTTCAAAAATATATAACAAAAATATTATTGCCATTTCATACAAATAGGAATATAATTACGTAAAGTAAATGTTGGGAACATTTAACTGAAAAGATATATTTAGCCATCATCAAGTTTTTAGATAACATATCATCAAGGTTATAAGAGTTGGTTTGGATTGTGCAAGCCTTGGCATCTGGACCCATTTTAATCTTTTCTTTCTCTATTGAGAATGACCCTCCCTCCTAGGATAAGGCACATATACCATTTTGGTCCTGTCATTCAAGCATCCTAGTGTTAGAGTGTCCTACTCAGTAACAGTCAAGGTTGAGGATCCGCTCCACCAACCCATCATTCTGTCAGCTAGCACCACTGACCTCTTAGTGATCCATTTTAGGCAAGCATGCCTTTAATCTACCTTGGCCAAGGATTTTAAATGGGCAGATAAATGGCCCTGATCACCACTATTCGACTTTCCAATCATGTCATCTTCTTAATTCTATTTCATCTTTATGATATTGCAGATTATCCATCTGTTCATTTCATCTCAACCCTTCCTCGACTATTATGAATGATTTCCTGGTGTGATTTTTTTTCTAGCTTTGATTGTAATAAATCTTTTTCAACATTTACATTTTCAATTTCTCAAAAATAGTGTTGGGCCCAAGGTTTCAGGGTTGAACCCAACTCTCTAATATCATATGCAACATCTCATTTTCATGGGGTCTTAAATAACAACTAACATACTCAAAGAAATACAATTATCACTTCATCTTTATAGGAAGTTAGTTAAATCAGTTTCATTCATATGAAAGGGACTGACGGTTAAAATCAGTTAAACAAAATTTTTTAGGAAGAGTTGAAAACGCCATTAATGAAAATTACTATAGAAGTTAAAAACCACATACCATGAAATTTGAGATTGAAATCAAAATTAGGGATGCTTCTACAACTACCTAAGTTAGTCCACAAATACGACTATAACAATATCACAAGACAACTACCACCTAAAAATTGCTATCTCAAAATCAAATGATTATTACAATTAAATACCACTATATTTAAAATTAGGCAATCACATACCACTGTATCAATTAGGGCATCAATTACCATTGGTTCATTTAAGGCTTTCAATTATCTCGGTATCACTTACGGCTTTTGATACCACTGATTCAAATAGGGCTTCTGATGCCACTAATTCAATTAGGGCTTATGATACCACTGTATCATTTAGGGTTCCAATTACCACTGAATTAATTAGGACTTTCGATACTGTTGTATTATTTAGGGTTCTAGTTACCACTGAATCAATTAGAGCTTCTGATTTCCTTTCCATCTGATTACCTAACTATTGCAAAAACTCAAGATTAGGAAATATGCTCATATAAATAGAAGTTTGATGTATCAATTTATTAGATAAATCTATCCTTCGCATCTAGTTGTAATAATGAAATAACTTAATTAATCTTACCTTCTCATAAATAGAAGTGATAATACTTGTTTCCGATAAACAATTGAATGTATAGCTTATCTTGTCTAATGCATGTTTGGAAACTTATGGAGAGGTGAAACATTGTCAAGGATTTAACCACCCAATCTCGGACCTAAACTTTATCTCCACACAATCTCTAACAAGAAAGGCTCTCCCTACTCAGAATAGATAGGGACCATCTTGTCATCAGTTGAGTAACTTGGTACCTAATCATACCCCTCGACTTAACAGCAAGAGATTACATTAAATAGAATCATGCATGAGCTATTAAATAATTCATATTAAAATGATAAACATTAATATGTCATAATTGATGTTATTGCAGATTCCTTTCTCTCACCTCATCACTCATTTCCTTGGCTACACAGTTGGGTGAGTCCCAAGAGTTTGAAATTCTTAGAACAACCAGTTCTATCAATAATACAAGAAGATTACATGCATCCAACATTTCACAATTTGTGATTACATGATTATGGTTTTAAAATATTCCAGAATTTGATTTCTTAATTCTAATATCCATCAGTATAATGATAGATCCATACTCTGTTTTTCTTGGCTTCAACAAAAGATTCATAATATTTGTCTTTCATAAGAGTATAGAATCATTTTATAATCACAGCCAATGCAATGTGCCCGACTTGGGTATATGGCTTAGCATGATTAAAATTGATTTGTAAATTATTTATTGGTTCTTCTTGAGAGTGTTATCCCTTATCTCAAAGGTATATGGAAATTACTTTTGTATAAGCTTGCACTGATATGACTTCCTTTTAAACAAAGTTATGATATAAAATCTATATTCTATTATGGAATCAATATTCTGATTATAAAAACATGATCATTGATGTTGGTTCATTCATACATTCAGGTTTTTATAGTTATCATAAGTTTATTTAATGAAAACCTTCAATGAATTCTATATTAAGCCAGAAACCAACAACAAGGTGTTATAATCTAGTCTCAATCTATTAATGTATAGCCAGCTATGGTTTTAACATTCAGACCAAGAAAGAAAAGGTTATGAATATGCAAACCCCTTTGCATTATTTCTAGCTCTATCAATATGCACCTGATAGTAATCAATTAAAGAGGAACTATGAATCACAAACACATTTGTCATATTTCGTATAGCCAACTATAGTCGACACATGCACAATGAGGAAGGAATTTCTATGAATTGTGTTGGTGTTTAATCATGACTTGACTTAAGATTGTAGTTGGTCTAGATGTGGTTCCTCCATCCTTGGCCAGAACCCCTTGCTAGTGAATTGCTCTGCCCGCTAGCTCTGAGACTTGATAAGTGTTGGCAGAGTAGGAGCAAACAAAATGATACGGGATTAGAAAAAAGAAATGGAAGTTTGACTAAGAAAAGACTCATTGCTTGAATGAATTCATAGCAAACATGGAGAAAGGTTCTACTGTTGGGTTGATTCATGGCTTGCTATAAAGAATCATCAAGACTCCTTGACTTCCTTAAGTTTTAAAAAGATTATTAAACCATTCGAATTCCAAGTATTAAATCGTTGGAAAAAGAGAGGAAAAGAAAAGAAAAGGTTGGAAGAGAAGTTGGAAAGATTATAAGACAATTTGAATTGCCAAATATTAAATCAATTTATCCTGCCAAGTGTTAATCAATTAAAAGAAAGAATATTAAAATAAAAGGCATGGAAAGACAGTTGGAAGATCATAATTCGAAAATTATAATAATTCAAATGTTATTATAATTCGAATATTATTATAATCTTATATGTACATGTAAACATCACTTTATTAAATTATTGAATTATAATGGTGCCAAGTCATTTTTATATTATATGCACATATATAAATATTTATTAAAATAATATGATGAAAGATAAATTAAAATCCTTTGTGATATGTTTTATATTTTGACTCAATTATTTTATGTTTCTCAATTTGTTTATTTAAATAGCTCGTGGGTCCCATAGATTTATCATGTTTCAAGTCGCTAGGTTCTCAACCCATTTACTCAGTGATGGTGATGCTCCTATCTAATTCTTTTCTAACAATGCTTCCACCCCTTTAACATGCTTCCTACAAGGAAATTCTCCACAGTTAAATTATATTATCATAATAAATTATTTAATTATAAAAAATCACAACAATTAACCATCTTCTTAATTCCATGAATTCATGATTAACGATCAACTAACATGTTCTATTCACTTAAATCATAACAACTAACTATCTTACCATTTTGTCAAATTATAACAAATTAAATTGCCAACTGACTCCATGTGAACCTCAACGGCTATATTTCAAATTAAGTCAAAAATTGGGATGTAACAAGAATCTCCTATTAACAACATGATTTGCAAGACATTTCCTAAGGATCATCGCAAAACTTGTTGTCATATTCAATGCAATGTAAAGTTTCACTCTAATCCCCAATCTTGATAAACATGTTGCAGCCACCACACTTTATTAAATTTATCATTTACTTACACATTTGAAATGCAACTTATAAGTTAAATGCAACGAGAAAATGAAGGTCTACAGATGTTAAATACAAAAGCAGCATAAGAAAAGATAAGATAATGATATTAATATCCAACAAAAGACCAAAAAGAGGTCCATGGGACTGAAAGATTACAACGATGAGGTAGACACTAGCAAGAGCACACAAAGGTGTCCGAAAATAAGTGAAAACAACCAAAGAAATAGCAATAAAGAACAGAGACAAAGAAAGCACTAGGAGGCTTTCTTGGGCGAAAAGAAAGCAATCACAGAACGATACACATGCTGATTTGTAAAGGTATTGCACTATCTCTGACCAATCACAAAGGAGTGTCTCTAGTGCAAATAACCAAAATGGGATCCGACGCATCTAGAAAGCCCATTAGGTCAAATAGAGCTAGAGGACCTTTTCACACGACACAAAGGGGATAATGGTGTAAAAAAGGTAGTAATGAGTTGAGTAGATCAGTGCCAATGTGGAAGTAGTGTTTGGAGCGTGCTATCATGGAGCATGGTGGCCTCACAAAGATATAGTGCAAGGCATCTTTGATCATAATAGATAAAGAGTTCATAGAGGGAGGCACTCCCATAATAGATAAAAGAATCTGCCTCTGATCTTATAACAAATAGTGCATCGAAAAAGAAAATGAGCCTCATTCTCAACCTCCCTTAAAGTACAGAGCGTACATATCTGCTCCCCACTGTCAATATGATGATCATTTTGAGCCCAAAGATGGTGAAAACCAACTTTGAAAGAACTTAAAGAGATCTGCATGGCATGAGACCAGTGCCATGAGAGATAGCTAGGACGGGCAATAATCCCATCAGAAATCTCCAAAAGATGCGCTACATAAAAAGACATCCGTCGGCTTAACCTACCAGGAGGGTTAACCCAAGTAGTAGTAATATAACGTCTATAAATATCTAGACAAACATGCTCATTTAACTCCTACAGAGAAGGGAGAAGATGAGTTGGGGCATCCAATGAAAACTGAAAAGGGGGGAGACGATCAATGTCAATCCCAATCAAACTTAGCAAAGAAGAAACCTGTGCATACCAATGTCGCACACGAGAACCAGACTCAGCAATCGCAGTGGAAATGGAAGAGCAATAAGCTAAATAGGAGTAGCAGTCCTGGTCCCCAACATTATCCGCAAACCCATGAAGGTGATGAAGGAACCAAACCAAGTCAACAATGGTCGCGAGTCTGAAAGAATGAGCACCGAACTCAACAAGAATGAAACGATGAGGAGTGAACCTGTGACATATGATAATGCACCTCAAGAAAAAAGTTTGAACCCGCTCAATCAAGGCCCAATCAGAGCTAAGAAGAGAAGGGCCCCAAACCACAAAACCATAAAGAACAGTCGGTTGAACAAGGGCATCTAGGAGAGATAGCTTAGACAAGGTATCTTGGAAGTGATTTCTGAAGCACCATTTCTCAAGCAAAGTAAGAGAACCCATACCCTTATTAACTCTGGGTTGAATAATTAGTCCCATACTAAACCACGGACTGGAAAACATAACCCCTAGATATGTGTAGGATGAAGTGATCTCAATCTCTTGACCCTAAATATGAAGTGAAGATGAGAAGTCTTTAAACAATTAAAGATCATGACCTGAGTCTTACCCAAGTTAACCACAAGTTGTCTCTGATTACAAAATAAAGCCAAGTCATCGAGAAGTCTCTATAACCTGTCTGGAGAGGAAGCAAGGAGACCAACATCATCTGCAAAAAGTAGGATATAGATCAGAACCTAATGAAGATAACAACCATCTCCTAGGAGCAAATACTTCAAGAGGAAGTCCTCAAGCTCATCAATATATAACCCAAATAAAATAGGAGAGAGAGGACACCCCTGCTTAACCCCAATGGTGCTATGGATTGGATCCGAGAAGCCCTCAGGGGTCTAGAATCTGCCAACCACAGTCTCATACAATTTCATTATAGCAATACATAGCATCTCAGAAATACCAATCTCCCTAAGTCTCTCAAATAGAGCCACCTTAGGAACAGAGTTAAAAGCTTTGCAAAAATCAACAAAGCAACAATAGACTTTCTTTGATCTGTTTTTGGCCTCAATAATAGCTTGTAGCATGAAGATGTGATTCATACTCTGATAGTCTACCCAAAAACCAGCCTACCCTCTAGCCCTACAACCAATTCTATCGAGCTCTGTAGATAGCATAGTATTAAGAGCCGTCGCATACAATTTAGCAAATGTGTGCCCAATCATGATGGTTATGTAGTTCCCCAGATCAAAGACAAGGCTGGTCTTGTGAATAGGATAAATCAAATGCCTAGACCAGGAGGCCGAAAACCTAGTGTGAATCACTCTATTAAAAAGAATAGAGAGATAGGGGCCCAGAACTGAGACACTGGACTTGAAAAACTCAGCCTGGAAACCCTCCTCATCAGTAGCTCTACTACACTTCATGGATCTGATTGCCTCAAAAATATGGGAAGGGGTGAAAAGGCAGACGAAAGGAGGCGAGGAGGGGTGGATGGAAGGCTGCCCAGGAATGTCATAAAGAGCCATGGTGTGAAAGGTAAGGGAGCAAAAGTCAAGGGTGGAAGGCAGAGAGGAATTATGGAGGAAAAGAGTGTGCCAAAAGAGCTGGGGATTGTGAATCAGCATCGAGCAAAGTGACTTACACTTAGAGGTAGCAAAGTTACGCTTCTTACTCTGAAGCAAGCGGAGATAAGACGAGCGAATATTGGCAAAGTCAGTGGAGTGAGCCTCAAAAGTAGAGCCCATAACATGATGGAAGGATTTGCAATCCGAATCGAACCACTAGTTCATGGAGCAGGTAGATAATGGTTACTTCATTAAAAACAAAAATATTAATTATAAAATGATCCACAAGTGCACAAATTATGAAAATGGATGAAGGTGACAATATCAAATAGTTTGATGGGAATACATTATGAAGTTTATATCAATAGCAGTGGCATATGAAGATCATACACAATATGAACGGACAATAATGATAAGAAAGCAACGATTTTACCCAGAAACAATGATATAATACTCAAGGTCATTAGAGGTACTTGTTTAGAATGTTGTAGATAGATATGGTTGTATGCTTCAAGCAGCATAGAATAACAATAGCACTTCAAGAATTAATTTTTTATACAAATAAAATGGTAACAGAGATTATCCATTATGGTTGTTCACTAACACGCACAAGGAAAACTATCTAGGTTAAAGGATAGAAAAGATTACAAAGTTGTTAAACCTTGGTCATGAATACAAAACAATGATTGATGACATACACATCAGATTATATATGGAAGCCAATATCACGAACAAGGGGCATTTCAGTGATTCACACATCAATGCCATTTAGATTCCTTCTCACAATTTCAAAGACAAGCTCATTCCATGTGTTAGTTGGAACAGGCATACACAAATGTAAGCAATCATGAGGTGGGGGTTGTCCATTTGGACCTCACTGAGTTATAATGAAATTCAAAATTTAGAATTCATATGTCCACGAATTTAGAATTTATAATGATACAAACTGGAAGCTATGAACAACAAATTTGCCACTAAATAAATTATGTAAAAAACTACTTAATGATTAAGTGAAGATAAATTCAGTCAAATACAATAGGGATTGATTTAGTCAAATACAATAGGAAACCCAAGGAATAATAAAAAGAAAGATGTAATATCCCAACAAAGAGGAGGATAGCTGATTTTTCTAACAAGATGCACATAAAGAAAGTGGAGTTTACAGCTAATCCTAAATAGTATGCCTTGATAACTAAGATTGAGATCTGTAACCATCCCACATCCTTTTTGCTATTTCATCCCTAAACTTCCCCCAATCCTCTCTATCACGTTGAGTCATCCCATATGTCTCAAGTATTGGTACATGTATCCCCTCACAATCATCTACCTCATCAACGTCTACTTTGGAAGGAAAGCCGTCTTCAATTGTAATGAAGTTGTGCAATATGCAACACGCCAAAACTATCTTTGTTTGGGTCATGATTTGATATGACGTCACGTGCCTCAAGATTGGAAAATGTTGCTTCAAAATGCCAAATGTGTGTTCTATTACATTCCTGAGCAACGAGTGGTAGTGGTTAAACAACTCTTCAGGACTGTTTATGGGGTTTGCTCTTGAGAACTCTTTTAGGTGGTAACGTGTGCATTGATAAGGTACAAGAAATCCAAGCACATTGGGATATCCAACATCAACCAAATAATATTTGCCTACATACAATAAAAGTATATTAAAATATAACTTTATAACAACTGTAATATGCATCACTATATAAACATATTTGACATACTTGGGGGAACTACTAATGGATCAGATCTTGACAAAGCTAATGCTAGAACATGATTATCTGCTACTGACCCTTCCCAACCAGCAAGAATGTATTGAAACTTATAATAAATGAAGACACACCCATTACATTCTGTGACAAGTTGCCCTTTCTATCACGGTATGGAGCTTGAATGTCAACATTGATAGTGACTAGAGTATGTGTTCCATCAATTGCTCCCACAGCTACAGTATGCAAATTTATGATCAAACAAACATGCAATAATAGGATTTAGAGTCTAGAAACCAAATTGTATAGACATGATATCTACCTTGAAGTACGGATCAAAATGATCCTTCCCACTAATTTCTAAAGGAGTGGTTGGACCAGGTGGCAAAAGATAATCACCATGGAATGCCAAGATTGTTGTCAAAACCTTGTGGAAGTATCGGCTGATTGTCTCTCTTGAGTGACCAAAGTTATGGGCAATCTTACGATTCTTTAAATTATGGCCAAGGGTGTGGAGGAACATCACTAGTTGTTCTTCCAATGTTAAGTGCACCGTATTTGTGATGCTACCTTTTTCCCTAAGAATAGTTGCTAGGTGAAAAAAAACTCCTTTACTCATTCGAATTTGATCATGACAATCAGTCTCATTTGAATAAATAATGTGTTTATAAAAGGGAATCTCGCCTCATTTAAACTTACATATTGATCTTCTATCTTCTTGCACAAACACTGCTATAGATGTAGCGAAAGCAGCCAGAGCAACTACAAGAGCACAAATGACTCTTCTCTTTCTAGCAATGTGTAACACAGAATAACTGAACCACCACCAAAAATTACTAAATAATGTTACATTGGCAGTAAACCCTAAGCAAGCTTGAAATGGGCTAGCTAACATATGACTATTTTTCCCCAAAACATGAGAAGAAAATAAATAAACAATCAAACACACATTTTATGGACGACCTAATGAAAGTAAAACTGTATGCTGATACTACAATGTAATCCAACGAATAAATGGAGAAATATATGTCACTGTGTTGGGCTCATGGTATTTGAAAAAAAACATAACCCATTATTAATGACAAGTGATTTAATTTGGTTGCTTGGCAGAAGTTGAAAACAATAGCATGTCGAGAATGTCGAGAAGATTGGAAGTTCATTAGTTTTGGATGCCATCATTAGCAGATGGCCAAATGAAAGATCAAAGATGGCTACACCCCAAACAAGACATCAAAAAACCCTTGAATGTATACCTGTGTACAGAAACTCCAGACGTGACAAGATTTCTGAGCAGAGAAATGTCTGATCGAGACTAATATAGGGTTGAGCCAAAGAGCGGGAAATCAAATACGTCAGGCGGACCTCAACAAAAACTCATTTTTCATAAATTTGCAATTCACGTTTTCGCCAAATTGGAATTAAAATCAGAATTAAACCAATTCCACCTATTTTGGTGGAATACGAAATTCAAGTTTTGGGGGTTAAATGGGCACACGGAATTCCATCTTTTTACAATTCCCATTTCGATTTGACAGACCCAAACAGTGGATATATTTTTTTCCGGAATTCCAAATACCAATTCCATCCTAATTTTGGCAACCAAACAGGCCCATAGTGTGTACACACGAAATAAAATTGGAACAAGGTTTACAATTTGGTTTTTGCAGCTTGTCTTTTCTCTACAGGCCACTACTATGGGAAAACTTGGTCATATATCTCGCTTTGGTGTACACCCATATTCTATTGTCAATTTGCTACGACGTGTATGCAGCAAACATTTCCCCTCATTCGCTAAGGCATTTGAACATATTCATTTTGTGTATACTGCGGAACCATAATATGCTGGAAGACGATATGTCGATGAATCGTTCTGTATATACTTTGCAATCATTTCTTTTATTTCGTTGAAGCAGGCAGCTGGTGAGACACAGTCAAACTATTTGCATCCAATGTCAGATTCCACATCTTGCTTGCATAAAAACATAACATATCAACTATAAAAATTCAATAGAAATCTTTCCACCATTACGTTGTCACAAAGATTTCACTTTATACTAGACGTAGGGGAGAAATGGTGCATGTTGGCAAAAGTTGTCAAAATTGGGCTTTATTCCTGCTAATTCCATAAGCTAGAAAACTTTCTCTGTTAGTTCTTTAACAGACGTTTTTCTTTGCAAACCCTTGTGAGTGGCATATTCTATGACCTATCAATTGTTTGGGACATTCTGTCAAACAATTACTATACATTGTCATTGATTCCATATTCAACCAAAAACAATTGAGTGCGAATTTCTAAAGAATATTAACAAATCTATTTCTTGCATTACAAGGAATCACAAGACAATTTTATTTTTTGCGTTGCAAGTAATCACAAGATTTCTTTTGAGCATATGCTGTGGTTTATATGATCACCTCTATTAGAGACACGGTTGCTAAATAACCCAGCTCTACTGTTAACAATTTTCATTTCCAGCTGTAATATTAGACAGTAATCTTCTTCGATTTGCTTTAATGGTCATCCACAGCTCTAATATTATCACAGATTACCTTTTCAGAATTTGAACCCATGGTGGCTAGTTGTATTTGGTAGATAATTTTCAGAGTTTAAATTCATGGTGGCTATTTGCATTTGGTTGACAATTAAGCATCACAGCAAATTTATTTCAATCATTAGATGTCATGATATAGAGTACAAAACCATGAGCATTTCCATCCAATTCTTGAAATGAGTTTCAGTTATGAGGTTAGATGTGCTTGAATCTTGAGTATCTTTTAAAAAATCTTCACTTTTTGAACATTCCTAACCCTCTAGGTTTTCAGTGCTCAATTTTGTACTATGCTATCCTGGGTTATCAAAATAGAGATAGATAGATAGATGGTTTTTAATGTCCACAAGGCTAAACATAGCCTATGGGTTAGTCTTCCAACTTAAACCAGTTTTAGAAATATTAAAATAACAATAATAATTTTAACTATTATTAGTTTTATTTATTAAATCCATAACCTAAGTCAAAATGAACTTGGTGAAAAATCACAACTGTACCAAAAATAATCAAGAAAAGAAACTTTGGACCACTAACAAATATACAGGTAATACAAGGATTTTTGAACCCTGAATCCTGGGATTAACATGAGATTCCTTTTATATTATAGCTCGTTTACAAACTGTATGCTCATTTGCACAATATAAGATCATTACAAGCTTATTCAATCATCAAACCGACAAATATGACCTCCTTACGAGTAGCAACACTAGACACAACAATTGGAAGACCAAGAGTCACAACTTAGACTAGGATTTGAACCAGGATCTCCACAATGAGAACTCATTGCTTCAACCAAGGTAAACCCCTTGGATGATTGACATGAGATTTTGGAAAAAGAGGGCTGACAAAAATGAGGGTAACAATGCCTAAGACTACAGTTGATATGAGACTGTGGTCGAGAAATAAGATCATTCCAAGGTCCTTGGTAAAATGGAAGAATCTCCAGCTCAAAAACTATAAATGAGAGAATTTTTACCATTTGAATGTGAAATTTCTTGAGACCAAACAATATACTTAAGAGCAGTCATGTCCCCTCTCCTCGGCCAACATTGACACAAGCATTTTGTATTGAAAAAATGTTTATTTAACCCTAAACTAACCAGGCACTCATTGTTGGCTGGAGGGAACTCATCCACCAGACATTTGTTTTCAGCTTTCCAAGCTGAATTTCATCTCAATACTTGCAAGTATGAACATTGAAAACCATAGTGATACTCCAGGGTTAGGATGGGAAACCTAACTATCTTTGTCGAAAGAAAGGTTTTTCCGGTCCACAACCAAATTTGTAATTTTGTAATTATGGATAGTGCAGGCTGGTCGCCATCCATTACTAGGGTTTGCAATCTGATTGTAGGTTGTCTTTGGTGAACTCAATGAGCGCTACCCTAAAAATCAGTCCCAAGGAGGGTCTCTACCATCACTCAGAGAGATAGGTCCCAATCAAACTACCATCTGGGTGATACCCTTGTTGTATATCAGACTCAAGGACACTTGGCACCATCAACCTAGACCTGGAGTTACCTCATGTCAGCTGCTACAGCCTGAAATCATTCAGTACAAGCAACCCTACAGGTTTGTCTACACCTGGCACCTAAAAATTGCCAGATATGCCTTTAAACTGTCATCCAATGACCTTGCTGGGCAAAATCACGATGACTGAGTGACAGTATACCAGCAAATCGGTGGCCAAATCAGTTGAGAGTGTCATCAATTGATAAGGTGTCAACGATATCAGTTACTAATCTTTTTACATGTATATTTTGCATCAAAACTAAGGTTCTAATGTAAAGAACACCAGGTTCTGCAGCCCAGAGCTTTTAGATCAGAATAAATCTTTGCTTTGTGGTATATTCTACTCCATGCTCCTTCTCGCTGTGTTTACCAAAGGTAATTACCATTGTATATCAGTAAGTTCTTTAATTGAAGATGCTACGGAACAAGCCCTAAAATATTAAGGAATATTTCAGTCCACGAGCAATAAACTCAAACAAATTAAACTCTGTGCAGGTGCTCGTGGTTGCTGTGTGTGCATGAGCCCCTCTGCTTGTCTCTGTGCACATGTTCTTGTGTGTGTGTGCATGTTACTGTGCACAAAGATCTTGAACCCAGAATTGACAGGAAGGGGCATCAGAAAATGCTGTTTTGATATACCCATCTTTATGGCAGATCCTCGGTTTAAAGTTCAAGTTTATTGAACACTATAGAATCCTCCATATTGTTAAAATAGAAAGTGTATGTCTTGCCGTGCACATCTTCAGCAAAGGCCCCTTTATAGAGCATCATCCTGATTGTTCATCATTTGGTTTTTGAAAGGCACTTGGCAGAAAGAAAGCAAAACTGCAAGAATCTCTTCAAGGGATGAAGTATTTTAACCTGTGAAAAGTTCAATAAATATTTCTGTAGCCACTTGTTCGTAAACATATGAAACCCAGAAAGAGTATCCAGCTGAGTTTAATGAAACAGACACTTTGACAGGATTTCAGATGTTTATTACAGATCTCTCCACAATTCCAACTCTCACAATCTCCTAAAGCTAGCAGGGCTAGCCAAAACTGATTTTAAAATGCATCCAAGAATGAATCAACATGTCTACAAAACAGTAGAAGTCTCTTCATACACATGAAGAAGCTGCATCTCATTGAGGACTTACATTCACAATACAATTCCTGCGCCTTCTAGCTTTTACCACCATTCTTAACAAACAGAGAAAGAATCCTCATATTGTATTGCCTACTAATAACATAGCTGATAATATAAACAAGATTCCATTATTATTCCTGTAAGTGACTGTATTTTACATCATTACTGTCTCAATACACAGTCAAATTGCACTTCTGATTCTGTACACACTGCACTCACTCAACCCAGTAAGATGAATATTTGAAACTTCTATGTAACCAAATTATTGACTTATAAAGTCAAAGGGCTACAATTTAGTGGCTATGCCATCACTAAACAACAGTAGTGACACAGCCCCAATTGTTTCCCATAACTGTAATGAATGCAACATTCAACCCAATTATTTCATAGCTTCTTTCATTGATCATTTATTTATGATCAAACCAAATATTGGATTACAAACATGACAGAATAGAGGTAAAAGTATTGTGCATTTGTCCAGATGTCAGTGCCTATCTCGAGGGAAGGGGGAGAAAATACTTTGGCAATAATGTGTATTTGATATTTGGTACCAAAGTTCTATGGCATTAACCTAACTGATAATTTCCCTGTAACACATCTCCCTTTGTTAGAGAAGGCTAAGTGAAAACAGAGCTTGTTGGAGCAGCCCTCCACTCACAATATCCCCAACTCAAACAGCTGCATTAACACACAGATACACTTGCAAGAATTAGAATCTAGGTTGCCGTCTTGGGAAACGCCCAAACTCACCACTAGACCACAGCCCAACAGGAGTGGCATGTCTTCTGTTGGCTTCCTTGGTTTTTTGCTGTCTCGGGAAGCGCCCAAACTTCCCACTAGACCGCAGCTCAACAGGAGTGACATGTCTTCTGTTGGCTTCCTTGGTTTTTTGCTGTCTCGGGAAGCACCCACACTTACCACTAGACTGCAGCACAGCAGGAGTGACATTTCTTATGTTGGCTTTCATGGTTTTTTGCTGTCTTGGGAAATGCCCAAACTCACCACTAGATTGCTGCCCAACAGGAGTGACATGTCTTATGTTGGCTTTCTTGGTAATTTGCTGTCTTGAGAAGCACCCAAACTCACTACTAGACTGCAGCCCAACAGGAGTGGTTTGCCTTTTGTTCGCTTTCTTGGTATTCATTTCTGGTTTCTGCGAGAACTTAACAAACACATCTGCAACATCCAACTTCCCTGTTTGTCTCATATGTTCTCCAAGTTGCTCAAATATATGATGCCTGCCTGCTTGTGAAAAATCAGCAAGGAATTTATCATAACTGAAACGAGGAGCCTTCATGCCCTTCTCAACCATTCTTTCAATGTAGGTGCATGCCTCCTGCGATCTGCCTTCCCTAAAAAGTCCTCCAATAAGCACAGTGTACGAATTGACATCTGGACTGCACCCATTCTGAGCCATCTGTTTCCATATATCAAAGCCCTTTTCAAATTTCCTTGCCCTGAAATATAATTTCATAAGCATGTTGTAGGTATGAATGGTGGGTTTGAAGTCACATTGTATCATCTCATCATAGAGTTTAGCAGCTTCATCTGGTCTATATAGATCCACCATGACTTTGATTAGAGCATTGTAGGTCTGGCAGTCATGAGGGATCTCTCTCTCTTTCATTTCTAGAAGCAACTTATAGGATTGGTCCAAATTCTCCGCATTGCCATAACCTTTGATCAAACAAGTATAAACAGCAGCATCTATTGGGCAGCCACTTTCCTGCATTTCAAGAAAGAACTTCAGGGCATCCCCCATGTTGTGTAATTTACAAAGGGAAAAAATCACAATGGTGTAGCTCCTAGTATTAGGAGTAGGGCCATTTTTTTTCATTAAGTCAAAGAGCTTTAGAGCCTCATCCTTCCTTCTTCCTGTAAAAAGGCCTTCCAACATGATGTTGTGGGTGACAAGATCTGGTTTATATCCTTCATCCAACATCTCATTCCAAATTTTACCTGCCTGTAATAGATTCTTCACCCTGCACCATCCTGACAGAAGCACAGTGTAGGTTTTTGCATCTGGATGAAACTTATCTCTCATTTTCTCAAACAGCATTTCTGCTTCCTTTGCAAGTTTTGCTCGACCCAAAGCATCCAATAGAAGGTTGAAGTTGTTAACGTTGACCCCAAATTTGTACCGTTCCATCAAAAGAAACATCTGAACAGCTTATTTCATTTCTCTGCCAGCTGCACAGGATTTGATAGCAATCTCAAAGGTATCTGTTGTTAATGCAGAACCTTTCTTGCCCATCTCTTCAATTAGCTCACACATAGTCTCAAACTGTTTTGCCCTTCCCAAGATATTCATCAACATATTATAAGTAAGTGAATTGTGAGAAAAACCAGCCTGATGTCCTGCCCAATTGAAAAACCTCAAAGCAGGCTTCCTGGCATTGGAAAATCTGCTCAAGACATGGAATACCAATGAGTGGGACAAATTAACTCCGCATTGATCAAGAACTGCTTCCATATTCCTATCCAATGCAAAAAGCTCCTCCACCACTTTAGAAACTCTCTCCACTTCCCGAAAATCAACAATTTCACACTCCTTCAGACAAGTTCCCTGTTTCTTATCAGTAATTTCGTCATCTTCCTTCTCACTGCAACTCCCATCTGGCTTAGACATTGGCATTCCCTTCGTAGAAACAAGACCAGAACAAACAGCCCTAGAAGCACAATTTCTCTGTGGTGTCCCAAATTCAGGCAGGAAACCTAAAATTGGCTCTACTTTCTGCCAGGGTTTCTTCCAATTGTGTGCACGGGTGTTCAAGCATGCTTGAACATTGACAAACCCCACAGAAGGTGGATAATGACGATCAATGGCACCAGACAGGATCAATACATTTTCAGATATAATGCTTGACATTTGACAAGTACAAAATATTCTTCTTTCTTCTCGTCCTCTTCTTGCAAGGCGACATCCTGTGCAGCAACGGCTGCTTCTGCTGCTAGCAGCGTTACAAGTGCGGTGAAAATGAGAACGAAGAAGCCGGGAATGTAAACTAACGCTTTCCAAACCAGAATAAGAGGAGCATATTTCAGAAACCCACTTCCATTTGCCCATGCCCTTAACAGAAACTACCCCTGCCTTTTCCTCCTTTAAAACTTTTGGCCTTAACCCTAACTCCCTGTAATCTATTCCCTGTCTCCATTGATGAAGGCAATGGAAAAACTGCTGGAACTATTCATTTGTCGATTATTGGGGATCTCCAAATTTCATATTGTTCATAGAGATTTAGAATATAATCACATATAAGCCTCCGCAGCAGAAAACTGTATAGGCCGACTTACAGAAAAACAATTTTTAAAGAGGGAAAAACTGTATTGCCTTACCTCTACATTGAAAAAACGTTATCCATGTTCTTCAGTAGTTTTTCCTCGCACACAGGAATTGTTCGTCCAGACAAAAAGACATGTTGAACAACTCTACCAGCAGCGATTTCGCATATTGCATTTCTCCTTTCTTTATCGACTAATTTTGACCCTCCCAGTTCCGCCTCAAGGTTCAGTTCACCCAGAAATTGTTCGTAATTCTAAATTCAAAATGGAAGTAATATTCTATCTTCTCTATTATATTTAATTTCCGATGGTTGAAGTTGTATTTAGAAATTGATTTGAAATTAATTTTTGATATTCTTATTTTTAAATATTTATTATGCTTTTAGTTTAGTTTAAAAGCTAGTTTTAATTAATTTTGTTTATTTTAAAATTATATTAATTTTAATTTAATTTAATTTTTTTATTATTTTATAATATATTATTCATTATTTTATTACTTTTAAAGTTAGAAATTTATTTATTTATATATATTTTTTTAAAAATCTAAAAGGTAAAAGTCATAATTTTTTAATTTTTTTTAATTTAATACATTTCATCTATTTAAAATAGGTAGTGGTGGGAAATATTTTATCTTACATTGTTCATAAAAAAAACTAAAATATTTAAAAAGGCATTCCTCAATTTAAAACATTCTCTCAATTATAATTTAGATTTGGAGGATATCCCCTTTTATACATTCATATAAATTCTTCTTTAATGTTGGATTTACTAACGAAGTACTACTTGACCTACTTGACCATGGTTAGCTAGTTTAAGTAAGTTAGTTATTAAAAGTTACAGTCAAATTACTCAATGTTATATTTCTATAATGTATTACTTAAATTAGATTTGAATGATAATAAGTTTAGCCAACTTATCCACTAAATCTATATTCAGTCAGTGTGTTTCTCTTCCCTTGGCTTTTATTCAAATAGTAATTAAAAGATCACTTCCTTACTTAATCAAATTATTTTGTAATTTCAGTTTTATATATATATATATATATTTTTTTAAATTTTAAAAACAATAAATTTTTAAATAAGTTTTATGCAATTGATATTTCTAAAAATAAAATCTTGATTAAATTAAATTTTAAATGATTCTTTATACAATTGATATTTCTAAAAATAAAAGGTTGATTAAAAACAATTAGAAATTAATCACCTTAGGCCAGCACACAGGGATGAGTTTGATAGCTGGGTGTTCTGTCGTAACTCCATTGGTGTAATTGATCCCATTCATGACAAATTTGCTAGCCATTCAGAGAACTGGTATACCTGGTCCAACTGCAGAATGGGAGATAGTAGAAAATTAAGTAGGTTGGACAAGTTTTATATTTCCTCTAGTCTCTCGCTGATTTATGATCCGTCGGGGATTTGTGTTCAAGTGGATCAGTCTTCTACTCTTTCTGATAATTTCCCTATTGTATGCAGCATTAGTTTCTCTCAAAACTTAACTTCAGAGAGTTCCCTCCATTTCAAACTAAATGTTTCTCATTTAAAGAATCCTACTTGCCTTGTTGCCCTTGAGGAGATTTGGAATTCTATCCCTAGAAGGAGATTCTTGGATTGATTGGTGGTGTCTTGCCATTTCTCAATGCATTAATTTTCTTCAATCTTTTGGGGAAAAAATGGTCTAGCGGTGGAAGCGTAAAGAAAGATCTCTCCAAGGTAAACTTGTGCATGCAAGAAAACTCCTTAGTGTTGATCCTAATAACATAAACCTTCAATCTGTTATTGCTGCTACTGAAAACCAATTGCACAAGATGGACAATTATAAAGGTCAGGGAGCAAAAATCAGATCTAGATTACATTGGATAAAAGAAGGTAATAAGGGTACACGATATTTCTTTAACTATCTCAATTATAAACACAAAAAGGAAAAGATTGGTGCCATTAAAGACAAATCCAGTTCTTTTCTTACTAACCCGGCTGAAATATGCGAAGCTTTTAAATATTTTTATGAACATCTATTCAAAGATGATCAATGGCCAGACATTCAAGAGGCTCTAGAAGATATTGTTAAAGTTCACATACCTCAGCGTATACCTGCTGATTACAACAAATACCTTGATAGACTCCTTACATTGGAAGAGCTGGAAAATGCTCTTTTTAATATGGCTCCTTATAAATGTACGGGCAGCGATGGGCTTCCTATGGAGTTTTACAAAGCAATGTGAAAACACATCAAAGAAGATTTTTATTACTTATACCTAGAAGCCTTTGAGAAAGGATCCTTGGGTCCCGTTATTAATGGTGGTATAATCAAACTTTTGCCCAAGGGGAAAAATGAAGATTCTATTTTAGGTTGGCGTCCCATTACACTTCTGAATACTACCTACAAAATTATTGCAAAAGCTCTTGCTAATAGGATTAAACTAGTGGTGCAAGAAATTGTTCGACCTGAACAAACTGGTTTTATTGTTGGTAGATATATTCTTGATAATTTGATTTTAGCGTGGGAAACATGCAAATGGGCTCAACAAACGTGTCAAAATGCTATTCTTGTCAAACTCGACTTTGATAAAGTTTATGATAGAATCCGGTGGAATTTTATTTTGAGCATGCTCAAATGGTTGGGGTTTGGTCCTAAACTTCAAGCTCATGTTCATATGTTATTTCAGGATGCTAACTCTTGAATCATTATCAATAATATGATGACTGATCCTTTTCCTCTTCAACGATATATTCGTCAAGGATGTCCTCTTGCCCCTTACCTTTATGTTCTAACTATTGATGCATTAGGCTATATGTTGCAAGATGCAAGGAAGTTGAAACTTATCTCAGGTGTTTCTATTCCCCAAAGTTCTGTTGTTATTAACTCACATTATGCTGATGACAACTTATTATTTTTACAAAACTCTGAGCAAGAGATCTCTAATACTTTGGATGTTTTGGAAATATATTATGTTGTCTCTGGCTCTAAGCTAGCTCATGAAAAAATAGAATTTTTGATGATTTGAGATGGGCATATTCCCCATTGGATTCCACGTGAATGGAAGCATATTAAGCACGGTGAAATTATGAGATATCTCGAGATTCCCTTTGGTCTAGGAGTCACTCTCTCTGATATGTGGACTTCGTATCTTAATAGAGTCAAATCTAAACTTTCTAATTGGGGTAATAAATTTCTGTCTCTTGCTGGGAAAATCCAAGTTGCTAATAAGATTTTTTTGGCCATGCATGTTTATTATTCATCCAACTGGATGCCCTCCAACAAAGGTTATGAGGAATTAATAAAAATCATTAGACATTTTTTATGGACTAAATGGGATGGGGGTAAGGGGTTTATATCTACATCTTGGTCTCATTGCATACAACCAAAGCATAAAGGAGGCTTGGGATTAATTGACCCGAAAACCCAAGGGTTTTGCTTGGCAGCGAAATGGATTATTAGATTTGCTAAAGGGGATGAACCTTGGAAAGTTCTAGTTCAGAATAGGATTTTTCTTTCTATGGTTAGAGGAAAATGGCAAGGAGTGGGGTGGCTAGACAAGTTACTTCATGCTCCCTTCTTTTCTATTAAGGCTTCACCTTCTCTCCAGTCAATTTGGAAAGCTTGGCAAAGGGTCAGCCATCTTTTAAAATGGAGAGATGGCTCTCTCCAACATGGTTTTAGCTTTTCCACTTCTTCTATTTGGTGGAATAGACATATATTGTATCATGATCAGCCTTTGGCCTTGAGTTTTCCTAAATTATCTTATTTGTTGTCCAAAAAAGGTATTAACACGGTGGGAGATCTTTGGGACTTCAATATTTTAGATTGGCTACCATGGGATGTCATTAGAGCCCAATTTAATCTGAACAATAAATACAAATCATTTTTAATCTTTGTGAAATCTCTAGTGCCTCCAGAATTGTATATGAAATTGTGTACCCTAATTCAATGCAATTTCTTCAAAGACTGGCTATGGCTTTCAGTATTTCCTTTCTTGTCTTTTCCTTTGAAGAAAATATATTTGCAGTTGCTGCCTAATCTTCCCATGAAGTCTTGGTTGAACAGCAAATGGAATTGTAAATTTAGTGAAAAGTTTTGGGCAAAACTCTTAGCTAAAATTTGGAAGTCAAAGATTAACACGGAGGCACAATTAATGGCTTGGAAGATATTACATTACAAGTTACTAGTTGATAGCAGGCTAAAATATATCATGGTTAATCCCATTAATTGTCCTTTTTGCAAGAAATTTGAAGACATGCGTCACATCTTTTGGGGCTATTCTTTTGCGAAGAAGTTATGGAACTTTATTTTTCATTTTCTTCCTGCTATCTTTTGGCATTACCTTAACTAGAAGGAGGCTTTACTTGGAGTTGGGCTTCGAAACAATGTCATTGCTGAAAGTGTTCGACAAACCATCTTATTGCACATCTGGAGAGTCCGTTGTAAAGCAGCTTTTGATAACTCCTATGATCATCAGGAATTTGCTTTTCTAAAACTTTATTCAGACATATTTTATTGTCTTGCTTCTATTTTCTCTCAATTGCAGGTGTATTCCAGGAAGAGTACCACGATAACATATCAGGTCCAATGTATCCAGCACCAAGTAATTCAGCTAATCAAGAATCAGCAAAATGGTGTGCTTCATAGTCTACAGCCTCTTATTTGAATTCTGATAAATTGTATTTGAAATTGTGCTCTCTTCTCTATGTACACCTGTGGGTTGTTTTGCCTCTTGTTTCTCCACTGTAATGTTGTCTTCATTCTTTCGAGCAGTTTTTTGTGATCTGCTCTTCTTACCTTTGTAATTTGCATTATTTCAATATTTAAAAAAAATTAGAAATTAATGACCATTCTATGTTTAGAACTATCTATCAAAAGCGAGCAAATGTAGAAAAAAATCCTTAAAGTTTGGCATGTGTTAGAAAGTCTATATATTTGGGAAGTCGGATCCATTGAAGTTGTAACAATTTGGATCCTTTGAGAATCATTTAAGCAGTGTACAATTGGTGATGATGGACTATTTTAGTGCAATTTCAGAAGATTTGACAAAAGAAATCTTGATGAGAGTGCCTTATACATCTCACAGAAGAGTGAAGCATGTATGTAAGAATTGGAAGGGAATGTTAGAAAATTCAGAGTTTTATGGAAGGAGAATGAGTTGTGGAAGGTCTGAAGAGTTCATATGCTTGATCGATAGTGTGCATTGTTAGAATCTCCGCATAACGATGTATGATCCTATTAATTAGTTATGGGAAAGACTCCCTCCCATCCCTGCCAAATTCAAACTCTACTCATTATCCAAGTGTGTTTGTGTGAAGCATAAACTGGTTTTACTAGGGTTATATAAGTGTTGGAGATCCAAGAGATCATCAAACAGGAACGTTTTGGTCTTTGATTTCATATCGTTCAAATGGAGAAAAGGTGCAAATATGCCCACCCCACAATTTTTTTTGGAGTTTACATGTTGCGCATCTCCTCAAGGCGAGATTTATGTTGCAAGAAGAAGACCGTTTTTGGAAAATAAAAACCAAACTACAGTTTACGATGTGGAGAGCGATGAGTGGAGGCTTCTTTCCAACATGCTTCAAAGACAATCTTTATACCACTATGTTTTCATAGAAGGAATGCTCTATGTTTTTAGCTTGTTTGCTAAAAAGCTTCAAACACTCGATCCAGAAGGAGGAGTTTGGTCCACTGTGCCCAACGTTTGGTTTGTTGAAGATTGTGAGCATCCCATTGTGGCTGCATTTGGGCATTTTTACTGCTTCCAGTGGTATGTTGTGGCAAGATTTGAGTCTACACAGAATTTGTGGAAGATTGTTGATGTTCTTCCTGAGCCTCTTGAAAGAGTTGATGCAGTTGTTTTTGGGGATGATGGGATTTTCTTGAGTGGGATTCAATTGGGCACAAACATTAAAGTGTTGTACATGTACTACCCTCCATTGGAAACAGGGGACGTGAACATAGGGAGATGGATTTCTGTTGAGATGCCTCCATGCTTGTCCCACAGCAAGATCGAATTTGTGGCCACCATCATTATTTGATTGGGTTTTTCTTTTTTCCTTCAAATTGATTGTTTGATTGTTAGATTGTGTTTTTTTCCCTCAACTTGCTTTGATATTGTGCATAGTTGCCTTAGACTTCCTCTTTGTAAGCGGGTGCCACATCCGAGGATGTAGATGTATTGCTTTACTAGTTTGGTCAGATTTAATATTTCTGGGACATAAAAGTATGACTATCACATCTCTGAATCAAATCATTTCAATATATGTAATTTTTTTGCTTTTTCTCTATTTACAGAAACAGAGTTACATGGAGATTGATTTTGGTTCGCTTGAATTTCTCTGATAGGGTTTTGAAGTATATTTCCTGCAAATTCCCCCATTTGATTTTCTCAGTTTCGTTTACATTGTTGGTATTTTATTAGGGATGTTTGTTGGTTGGAATGAAACGGCTTGAACATTTCACACATATTAAGTTTAATTCCTAGACTAACAGTGTTAAATAGTTGATTTTTTCAGAGCGGACAGTTCACAAAATAAGAACATTTTGAATAAAAATTATTGTCTACGCATAATTAATCCCCAATTCACATGGCAATTCTACCACTAAGGTTCCCGCTGATGTGTAGAAAGAACTCTATTACAATTTGTACAAGTAAATTTAGTAAAAGGATATTTTTATAAATATTGTTATAAAAGAATAGATTAAATAATCAAGGATTGAGGGTAGTCATTCTCTTAGGGGCATGATCCGGGCCGCATTCTTTTCAGAAGTTGAGGGCTTTGCATTCGGCAACAATGGATCTCTCATGAGCTCTATGTGAGCTTTTCAATCTCACCAATAGATCAAAGGCCATTGACGATTTGTTTAAATTTGAAAAAAAAAATGTATTCTTTTATTATTTAATATAAATAATAAATTATATAATATTGTTAAAGAATTTAGATAGATTTTATAATAAAAAAATTATAAATTTAATATTTATAAAACATATTTAATAATATTATCTAATTGAAATAACTGTAATTATGCCAATTATATTATTTGAATTCAATTTTTTTTTTTCAAAACTTATTTGAAATGTTAAATTCTATTGGTTTTTATACAATTAAATTGCTTATAAAATTATGATATCATAAAATTTAAATTATTTTGAAAAGGCTAGTCTACTTCATAATGTGTGTGGTTGTGGGGATATGCAATATAACAAACATGTGTCACCCTTTTAAAAAGGAAAAGACTAACAACAAAATAAGTGTCAAACTCCAACAATGTAAAAGTGTTATTTCTGTTTTGAAGTTTAAGATGGTGTAAATTGATGAAGTGCATATAAATGAATGAAGTTTATGTTTGTTATTTTAAAAAAAATACAAAAATAAAGATAGTATTTTTTAAAAAAATTCTAAGGCCTTTTTTGATTTTCTAAAAATTACTCCAAATCAGGTGTTATAGTTCCCATCACAAAAATATACATAAATAAATGTGTTTGCATCTAATTTTAAAGTATGTTTTAGATGACATATGTAGCTAGAACTATCAAAAAGAAAGATTTGAAAATGTTGTATATTTTACCTGTTATAGCTATTCCAACTTTGACTTTTAGAATCTAACTATTTACGGTTACCACCATCTTTTCCATAGAAAATCTATGTTAACCAATAAACAAGTTATATATTGTCAAAGAAGACTCTTCCCTCTACAACAAGTGATAATTTTTAGTTCTTTTCATTGTCATCTACTATTTTTTCTATCTTTTTTCGAATGCACATTGAAATACCTACTTGCAATAATTTTTAATTATTGTAAATGATATGTACTCACCATTTAAAAAAAAATTATATGTGCATAATTATGACTTTGAGCTCTATCGAGCGATTAAAAAAAATTCTGAAACCCTAATTTTGATGTTCAAATAGGTCTATGAAATCCAAGGTTTTCTAGAATTGCAAAAATGCTCGAAGGAATTACCACATCAAATGACACATAGGTAGTCCCAGTTGAAATAGTTCTAGCCATAACAGATTCGATCAAACCACTAGTGACCATCCATGGTCACATGCAGACGATGAATCGCTTAAAAGTTTAAGTTTTAATTTTATTTATTAAATTTTGATTAAATGAAAATTAATTCTTGCATTTTGAAGATTTATTTCAAAAAATTAATTAATTTAACTTTTATTGATTTAAATCAATTATATGATATAAATTCTACTAAATTAGTTTATTTAACTTATTTTTTATATTGAAATCAATTAATTAAATATTTTATTTGATATAAATTAGTTATTATATTTATTTTAATTGTTTTAAACTATTATTTAAATTATTTTTTAAAAATTAATTAAATTAAAAATATATATAATATACACTTAATGATTATATTGTATTTTGGTCATGCATTAAAAATGTAGCAACTCCACGCAACCAATTCATTTATTTTTTATTTTATTTTTATTTTTTGATAAGTTGTTTAATTATTTTATTTAAATTAATTAATACATTAATTAAGTTTGTTTTATCTAAATTTAGCAACACCTGAATGCAACTAATTCATCTTACGACTATCTATCTTTTCATGGAACCAAATATAACGAGCTTCTAAACTTGACAATATTTTTCTAAATTGTTTATGATTTAGTATTGCGTATGTAGGTGAATTTGAAAGTCTTTTTTCTGTATGTGATTCAAAGCTCTCTTTTTCATGTTTTTGTGCAATGAGGAATAAAGAGAAAATAGAAAAAATGCATGATCGAGTAATAGATAACTAGAAGAAGGGATGGACAAAACGTATTGTAGAGATACCAATTGAAGAGCAATTGATTAAAGTTGAAGAAGATCATGGTGAAGTTCTAGAAAGTAGTAGGAAATCTACAAAGTTTTCTTTTGGGTTGGAAATTTGATGGAGATGGATGAAGAATCTATTTTTATAGAAATTGAATCGTCTAAACACATGGTGTGTGAAAGTACAATTAAGCTACATCTCAAAAACATGTGGGAGCAATATTTTGAAAAAAAAATCTTTGGTTGGTAAAGCACAATTATTTGCTAGGTTATTTAGGAAAAGAGAAATGAGTCTTGTTTTGGAGTTGTTGGGTGTGAACAATAAGAAAAGCCTTGTTCTGGAGGAGCTTCAGTGATTCGATCCAAAAGGAGGAGTTTGGCCCACTTTGCCAATATCAGGTTTGTTCAAGATTGTGTTGAGCCCAATTGTTGTTGCATTTGGGCATTTTTATTGCTTCCAATCGGATGTTCTGGTAGAATTTGAGTCTACACATAATTTGTGGAAGATTGTTGATGTTCTTCCTAAGCCTCTTGAAAGAGTTGATGTTGTTGTTTTTGGGGATGATAGGATTTTCTTGAGTGGGATTCAAGCGGGCACAAACATTAAAGTGTCGTCCATGTACTACCTTCCATTGGAAACAGGGAATGTGAACATAGGTAGATGGATTTTTGTTGAGATGCCTCCATACTTGTCCCACAGCAAGATCGAATATGTGGCCACCATCATTATTTGATTGGGCTTTTATGTTTTCCTTCAAATTGATTATTAGATTGTGTTTTTCACTCAACTTCTCTAAATTTCACCTTGCTATTGTATCAAATTTAATGCAGAGTCACCTTAGACTTCCTCTTTGTAAGTGGGTGCCACATCCGAGTATGTAAATGTATTGGTTTAATATTTTGGTCAGGATTAATATTTCTAGGACATCAAATTATGGTTTTCACATCTCTGAATCAAACCATTTCACTATATAAACAACAAATTATATAACATTGTTAAAGAATTTAGATAGATTTTATACCCTTTTTTAATAAGTTTTATATTTATAAAAATATTTAATAATATTATCTAATTTAAATAACTATAATTATGCCTATTATATTATTTGAATTCATTATAAGGTTATTTGAATTCAATTTTTATATTTGTTTACACTTATTTGAAATGTTAAATTCTAGTAGTTTGTAAAATTAGTTGAAATATTACAATTTTAAAAAACAAAGTTTTCTAAAGCTTTGAATTTTAATTTCTTATAATAATAAATTTTGTTTATAGAATTATGATATCATAAAACTTAAATTATTTTGAAGAGGCTAGTTTGCTTCATAATGTGTGTAGTTGTGGGGATATACAACATTGTTGAACTAGGTGAAGGAGACTTTAGTTGCAAGGGTCACAAAATAATATTTTAATTATATTATATTATCTTAAATATATTAGTATCTTAATTATTATATTTATTATGTATAGATAGTACACCAAATTCTTACTATTGTAGGTTGCCTAGTATTTCAATTTATTTTTTAATAGGTAAGAGGCCAAGAGGCCCAAGATTGTGTTTAGATTAAAAATCATCTCAATTGGACACCAAAGATCAAAGATGAATAGGTATCCTTGGCCTAGCCCTTACATAAATATCTCAAAGTAATTTAACTAATTTTAGCACATATTTTTATTTATGAATTTTTAGCTTTGCTCTTGATAATTTCTTGTGAATATAACTTGAAAATTAAACTTGGTTGTGATCAAGTTGTTAGAAGGAAATGAAGTATGCTTCATAATAAAAAAAATGAAACTTATCTCTTTTTAACTTTAATTTTAAAATCAAAATAGTATATAAGGAAAAGCTTTGACAACCCTAAAATACGTCTCTTATTAAAATCAAACTTCCATGATATCAATTAAATTGGTCAATCATATAGCTTGCACATAAACACATACAACACCTATCAAAAGAATTAATATGTTTATTTTGATAGTAAAAGTTCTAAACCAATTTCACTCCAAGAACATGTGTCTAACTTATCATATTAGCTTGTCTTATTAGAATTTGTTTTCCATCTGCTCCTTTGTTAGCAAGATTATATGTTTATCTATTACCTTCCTTGTAAATATGTTTTATGATTGCTTCTTCAAATTGATCAATGGTGACTATGAGATATTCAAGTTTATAATTAAGGATCCAATTTGGGTTTTCTCTTTTTCATAATGCATTTAGGATAATTTGCGAGTCTCCTTTGATAACTAATATGTTAATACATATTTGTCTACTTAGAGTTAATCCTTCTATTAGGGCCTCAAATTCCACTAATTTATTAGGCATTACTCCTAAAGGTTTGACATATTTAATTAGGCATAATTTGGTATATGAATAAATAATACATCATAAGCCTACTACACTTGGATTACCTCTAGAGGCCCCATCAAAAATTAACTTTGACCATCTAACAGAAGGAAATCCCATTTACATTTTCATAACAATCTTGTTGGATTTTTGGTATATCGTTGGTGGATTAATTAGTTTAAACCATTTTTTTCACATATCTGCATCTTAGTCTAAAAAGGAACCTTCCTTTTTATATGAGTTTCTAAGATTATTGTTAGCTACCTCAATAATGCAAGCCTCCAATTTATTAAAAAATGATGTTAGATCTATCTTTTTATTACAAAAAAACCATCTATTCCTTTCTTTCCATAATTCCCATAGGAATATGGAAGGGGATATTTTTCATAGATTACTATAAACCTAGGAACAATAGTATTTCGGCTAACCTTTTTACAAAATTAATGGGCTATCAGGGGTGCAATTTGTCAATTTAATTTCTTACATAACCAATACTAGAACAATTCTTAGCAAAGGGATGATCATAAAGCAAGTGTTCAGAAGTTGAACTGATTCTTTTTCCCAAAGTGGGCATCTAGATGGCCCTTGAAAACCCATCTTCGTAAGGCTATCTGCTATTGAAATTATCTTTTGAAGAGCGGCCCAAAGGAATATACCTTCTTTTGGGAGGCATTTTGGATCCCAACATAGATTTAGAGGAATTTCAATCTTATCCATTGTTGAGAATTTATTATATTTTCACACCCTAGTTTGGCTTTATAATTTCCATCCTTTGAGGCTCCCCAAATTAGTTTATCTTTCTTATCTTTATGATAATTTGCCTGTCCACTTTCTAAAATTTGTTTTAAAATGTATTTTTCCTATGATGAAAGTGGAGTTTCATCTAGATTTTTCTATTGCCACCCTCCATACTAATTATCATTAATTTCAATGTTATAATCACTTATATTCTTACCCCACAAAACTGAAAGAGTGTTTTTGATGTTGATAGGTAAAACTACACTATCTGGAGAAGGAAATACATCACATGAATCTTCTCAAAATAAAGTATCTTGCCATAAACCCACATCCCAAGTTAAGTTATTAGATATTAATGGGTGATAGGCCAACATAAAGTTCCAAACTCTTGAACATTTTGAAGGAATTTTAGTTCTAAACAAACACACAGGATTATTATTTTTTAAACATTTATGAAATAAATTTTGGCCCATTTACTATTATGTTCTTTAGACATTCTCCAAATAGGTTTTGCCCATAGTGCCTCATTTTTCCAACTCAATTTTTTTATGCTTATACCTCCAAATTCTTTAGGTCTACATATTTTTTCCCATTTTATCAAAACTAGTTTTTTCTTATCTCCAGTACCTTACCAAAAGAAGTTTGTAAGTTTAAAGTCTAATTTCCTTTTTAAACCTTTGGGTAGGGGAAGACATGACATAGGATATGTGAGGATGGTTGAAAGTACTGCTTTGATCATAGTCATTCTACCAGTTTTAGCTAACCTTTTCCCTTTCTAACTTCCCATTTTTTGTTCCATTTTTTTTCTAAATTTTTATCCCAAGCTTTACTTTCTCTAATGCCCTTTTCAAATTGAATACCAAGGTATTTGCATGGAAGGTTTTGAATTCCATTATTCTACAAATTTCTCTCTCCACTTCCTCTTTGCTATTAATAAAGAAAGTATATGATTTGTTAGTATTTACTTTTTGACCTAATGCTTCCATATAATTATTTATTAATTGATTAATATTTTGAGCTTCTTCCAAAGTGCTTTCTCCTAGTATAATTGTATCATCTACAAATAGTTGATGTGTTATTTTATGGACCTCTTAAGTTACTGTGATTCCTCTAACTTTCCTTTCAGATTGAGTCTTTATTATAACTCTGCCAAAAGCTCCTACCATAATAATGAAGAGAAAATTTGATATCACTAGTACATTTGGCCTCCATTTTTGACCTAAATTTTTGACAACATGCCAATTTGGCTTGTCAAATTCTCTTTTTAAAAAATATGTTCCCGATAACATTGAAAGTTTGACGAAACTTAAGTTATTTGGTCAAAATTTTGATGTTTACCAGATATTAAAAAAAAATGAAACACTACATTTTGTTTTCGCGCTGGCGGGAGGGTTCAACACTTGAGATTGCGGTCAAGAGGGTTCAGCAAGAGAAAGCATTTGCATTTTCTTCCAGTAAGTATGCCAAGCTCACATCTTACCAAGTTGATTTTAGGGTGCTAGAAATGTGCCTCTTTTGGGGAATTAATGTTGGATCTTGACCAAATTTGTCAGCTCTCTTGACTTGCTTTGTATTGTGTTCCCTCTAGTATGAATTTCTAATGTGTGCAAATTTCAAACTACCAGAGCATCGCACTTTAACACAAAGAATGGAAGGCAATTTTACATCACCCCATTTGATCTGCAAAAGCACTATCTAGACCAGTAGATCCCACCCATGAAGATCCACAATAGAAGTTTTGACCTCCTATGATTATTGCAACCTAACAAGGACCATAAGTTACAATGTTTCAGCATTCAAGTCATCAAACTAATATCACAGAAAAATACATGCATATGCTTCTACACAATATGAATCTAACATGGTTACTCACAAAGACAAGTTCCCTCAATCAGGATAGATTTGATTGGAGAATCTACATATATTGAAATAGTGAAATACCTCTACACCAAGGTGATTAACAAATGCAATTTATTGAGCAATTAACATTGTAACCTACAAGAAGAGGACATAACATTCCAATTTCTATTTAGTTTCAAAATATCTCCAAAGATATATACCTAAATTATTTAGTGTGCAGTCATACAAAGGAAGTAGTTAGATTGCATACTAAATGATTTTTAGAATTCAATCATGAAAGATTGCTACCTTTGGATCAACATTTTGGGCATTCCCAACTAAATTTGTTCCACTTATTTTAAGTAGCACTCTACGCCATCTTAGAACTAAGAGAGTTTTAGTTTTAAAATTATTAGGTAGACCAACCGGAGAAGTCATAACTACAACCAAAATTATTTAAGTCATGGAAGATCCTAGGTTTGAGTCTTGGAATGTACAAAATGAACTTGTAATGTTGTCCTGCAAGCAAGAATGTTTTCAAGAAACATGTGAAGGAAGAGCTCTACTTCTCAAAATTTTCAATTGATTTTCAAGGCATACAATCTAGTCCTCTATGTATTTTGGCAATATACCTATGTGGTTTTTTATTTCACATTGCTAGGGTTCTTTAGATATTATTTTTGATACTTTTAGTGCCATGATAAGTTCATTTATTTTTACAGCTGTAACATTCTATTTTCCTTTGTTATTTTCAACACTAGTGGCTTAGGTTACTCAAATTTCTCATCTTACATCCCCACATTAGGTGGGCTTCTCAAAATGATACAACTATCTCTAAAAATGACCAATGCCTCTATTATTTTGGCTCCTGATTTGACATGTTTTACACATGACCAATGCTACCAAGATCACAACATGAAATGCCTAAGGTATAGCTAATTTCTATGCTTCTATGCTTGTTGAAACATAAACGAAAAATAGGTCAATTTATAGAAGATCATCTCACCATTTGTCTATGCTTGTTGAAATGGAAATGAGAAGTAGCCAACCTCCACTCTAACATAATTTGATAAAGGGCCACACCACCCTTACCCACTCACAATCAAGAAAGCAACAATATGGAGACCAAGAGAAATTAAAAAAAATGCTCCACAAGCAATTTTATTATACTTGAAAATCCTTACAACACCCACAAGATGATATGATAGATATGACTTCTTCAAAAAGAAGTTTACAAATTCTTCAACATAAGAGAAATCCCAAATAAGAGTCTTCACACCAAGAGCTTCACCAAGAATTTCTACTTGAAGAGCTACACCTTTAAAGCTTTCACACCTTGAAGTCTTCACGCCTTCTAGCTTCTACTTCTCAAACTTCTCCTTGAGCTTGATTAGAGATGCTCATATGCCTTGCTTAAATAGGCACTTACCACCCCATGCATGACTTATCCACAACCTTCTAGAATTCCTCCACAACCTTCTACAACTTCCACAACCTTCTACACCTTCCACAACTTTCTACAATATACATAACTTTCTAGAATTCTACCCACACACCTTGATAAATGGAATGACAACCATTTATTTTTTTATTTTTTCTATTATGCCACCTATGCACCTCGAAAATAGAAATCCTCTTTTTCTTTCTTTTCTCCTTTTTCCTTTTTATATTATTTCTCCTCTAATTTTTGTCACTTTCTCTCTCCTCCACAATTTTTTTTTTTTTACATTCAACATGTCTCCCCTTTATTTTGGATGCAAGATGCTCCTGCATTAGATTCCCCAGGTCCGAAAAGATGTTCTAATAGCTAGAAGAACATCTTTCAGGATTTAGCACATAAATCCCAAACTGGTTCTTCACATATATGTCCTCCAAATCTTCAACTTGCACACTCTTTCCCTTGTTTTTCTTCTTCTCATTTACATCCACCACAGGTGTTCTATAGGTCTACTTCCCATGCTGATTTTCAATCTTCTCAAAATTTGCCAACTCAACTTGACTACCAACACTCAGGTTTCTCCTACCAAGCGATTCATTTTGCAAAGGAATCAAGAAAAAATTCCTACCACCTTTCTCAAGAGTAAACACATTCCTAACACAATCATGCATAGCCCTACAATCATACTGCCAAGGTCTACCAAGTAACACATGACGACTGTTCATATCCACAATATCACATAATACTTGATCCTTATGCTGCCCAATCTGAAAATCAACAAGACATTGCTCTCTCACTTCCAAAGCATGCTCACCTTGCAACTAGCCAATCCTATAAGGACAAGGATGTCTCAATCTCTTCAAACCAAGTTTTTGAACCATCTCCTCAACAACAAGTTTATCAGTACTACCACTATCTATAATCACCTTGCAAACTTTCCCACCAGACTTACAACAAGTTTTGAACAAACTAGTCCTCTGACAAGAATCCAATGTCTTCTTACCCATTAGTACTCACCGAGCCAACAGACTTTCTCCTTCCTCAGGCTAATTTTCTTGGACTTCAACCTCATTCATAATAGTAGCTGTCCTACCAATAGAACATTCAAAAGATCTATGCCCTTCTTGACCACACTTGAAAAAATTACCTCTAAATACACCTCCACTTGTCCTTCTTCTTTGTTCAATAGGTTTTGGTTCACCTTCTACTTTTGGTTTAGCTTGTACCGAACTATCCTGCTTCTCCTTCCCTCAGGAACTACCTTGATTCTTCCTCTTTAGCTTCTTCTCTACTCTCAAAGCATACTAATAAGCATGCTCTACTGTGGAAATATTCAGCATACCAACCTCATCCTAAATATTGAATCTCAAACCATTAATATATCGTGCTACTTTCTCCTTTGACAATTCTCTATGCCCAGACTGAATAGTCAACTTGTAGAACTCCTCGGTGTAATCCTTCACAGTCATATCCTTCTATTTCAGATTCTACAACCTCTTAAACAATTCAAGCTCATAATTAGCCGGAATAAAATTTGCCTTTAACTTAGTCACCATCAATTTCCATCTAGTGATCTTCATTTCACCTTCCTCTTCTCTATCTCTTTGCAGTTCCTTCCACCAAAGAGCAACATGTCCCTTCAACTTAGTTTGTGCCAACCTTACTCTCAGTGGATCTTCAATACCCTCAAGCTCAAAGTAGTCCTCTAATTCACCAATCCAATCAATTAGGTCTTCAGGATTCAAAGTACCTAAAAAATTAGAAACCTCCATCTTATGCTTCAGCTTCAACTGAGATCCAAGTCGAGCAAACTGACTAGCCCTAATTCCAATAGGTCTCTCCTCATGATCACTTCTATCCTCACTAGCAGCTTCAAAGTCTTCGGCAACTTTGTCATATCTGTCTTCAGTACCCACATGCCTAGGTACACCACCCAAAGCACTCACAATTTCAGCAATCATGTCACTCTTCATCAATGCAATCTCTGATTTGACCTCTTCTCTTATCTTCTCTAAGATTCTTTCTTCCATCGCTTCACTAAGGTCATCATTTTCCTTGGGGTCCAATCTTCTTGGAGGCATCTTCAAAAAATTTAGCAAACCCTAAATAAATCCACCAATCTAAAAGATCAATCAGCCACAAGATCAAACTTCTTTGCAAATCCTGGTGTAAACTGCCTCACATTTGGCGATCTGTCCACACACTCAGGAACTCCTACTCTGATAAACTTCACCCAACCAAGGTCCTGGTACAAACTACCTCACACTTTGGCGATCTTCTTGTACACTCAGGAACTTCGGCTCTGATACCACTTGATAAAGGGCCACACCACCCTTATGTAAGGAAACTTGGCAATAAAGAATATAACCGTTTCCACATAACCCATAATAAATCTGAAATAAACACGGAATTAAAATCCACATGCAAGAGAATAGACAACATACCCACAAAATGTGACACAAGATATACCCTGGGAAACCCTCATTGAGGAAAAAACCCAGCCTCCAAAAGCATCCATTATCATGTATTATTCAGCAAAAAATACCATTGCCATACAACCATGGAAGCTTTCATGGCCATAGCCACAACCGAGCAAACTATGTGAACAAGCATGAATCCACACATCCCATGCCATGCTTTCAACCTTCACAAATGCTCCCTTGGCTAACCTGTCAAACCTTGTCCCGCTTGACTCTTGCCTTTTGTCTTCTCCTTGTCACTCTCTCTCTCTACAACAACTACCCTTGTGACTGCTTATATAGTAGCAAGTCCCACAAAACCACCAAGTGGTATTACATAAACCATGTGCTACCTAACCCACTGACCCCACATTTAATATTGGGCATTTAATTCTTTTCCCCAATATTAAATAATTACATGAAATATTTTCACAATGTTACAATACAACTCATCAAGAATATTCCATGGGAATCTTTACATGTTGCACGTCCATCTAGGTACAACATTACATAATAAAAATAAAATAATAAAATAACAATATTATGCAATGTGTGCAACACCCATTATCTCAACAATCTCCCACTTTTTGTATACATTGCATAGGGTCAATCCATAGCCACATAAATGAACAAGGGAACAATCCCTCCCAGCAGATCCACCATCATGGATCAAAATACACCAAGTGCTTCATCCTGGTACTCGCAACAAAATCAAAGTATCCAGCATCTCCAACATGAATGATCTCACCTCCTATTATGCTACTCCCACTGGACATACATAGAAGCCATCCAAAGAGAAAGCCACCCAACCTGTCGCATTAGAAGATCATAAAATCCTGTACCAACTGAAATTACAAGCACAAAAAAACCTGATCCAAAGGTAATCACATGTATCCATAGTTGTCAAAATATCCATAGCTGAAATAGCACCCACAGCAAGTGCCAAACCCATCCAACTATCCATACTTCAAAGGTATAACAAGTGAATCTCATATCACTGACATATCCAATCTATAACTTGCAATCACAAGCCTCAAGAGCAATACCTGCCACATATATACCAAGAAGCTCCCACTACAAAAGATAATGTCAAATCTATAACCAATGCACTCAACACATCTCAAAGAAGTGAATCCATGTAGTATCAAGGACATCTACAATACATCAACTGATAACCTACAAGAACAACTCTCATAACAAGTCTCCAATGCTCTCCCAAATTCTCCACAACCAACAGAGGAAAGAGATAAAGGAATAACCATGTCATCTCTCACATGACATACATGAGCACAAACTAGTGATCACAATCTCTAACCAATCTCAAATCCAATGTAGGCAAAACTGAACATCTAAGAAGATAACCAAGACCAGAGAAACCATGCAAATCATAGCCTGTATCATGTCCTTCTACACACACCTCTAGATGTAAACTGTGCAAGTTAAATCTCCTCCATAAAACCCCAACAAGAAGCCTCAACAACACCCAAACCATACCATAAAACTCATCATGGATGTAAGCCTCTCACAAGAAGATCAAACTCAATAAAACCATTCCTAAACCAAGGAATAACCATTCCTAATCCAAGGAATATGCCCAAGATAAAACCATCTCCCAAACTCAACCAGCATAACAACATATGCACATGGAGATAACCAATGCTAAACCATCTCTCAAATGAACCCTCCAGAACTAACTCATGTACCATAGCTCAAGATCCATATCCATGAAAGACAAGCATAAATATAATGCAACTGAGAGAAACAATGAGCTATACCTCTCAAGTAGCAAACCGCCGAGTAGACCAAGAGTGGGGAATGAGAATGCTCATCAAGATACCCAAGTCTCCAACCAAGACTCATCTAAGAACAATCTCCTCTCAAGTCCATATCAGGTGACTGCCCCTCAGACTTCCTGCTGAAACCATCAACTGTCCCAACAAATACTTCTCTAATCCAAGAGAAATCAGCGTCACCACCGTCTCTAAGTATCCATGAGCACCTGCAACCAATCAATCCATGCCAACTTCAAATGCAACATAGCAATATCATGAAGTATCCAACTTATGATCAGTGTACTCAATACCAAGAAACTAAACCAAGATCAATGTCAAAGTTCCAACCATGGCCTCAGGAACATAAACATGACAACATGATCTTACCATCTCAACTAAAGAGATAACATGCTCCACATGAACATACTATAACACGTCACAACTCTAAACATGTATCAAGAGTATACCATGACATAATAATGAAACCATCCTCATACCAAGGATAACATGCCAAATAAAAGCATAAACCACACCTTTTCCAAGAACCTTGTGAGTCCTCACGATGCAACCATCTCCACACACCATGAATAAAACCATCTCCACATACCAGGAAGAACCATCTCCACACACCATGAAGATAACCAAGAACTCCATGAGTCCTCAAGATCTAACCATCTTCAAACACCATGAAGATAACAAGTGCACCATGCAAATGTCAAAGACGCTTCTGCAGCAACAGGATCTAAGACAAACCTCCAACATCTGTAAACACTCAATAAATATATCAATGCCAACAACTCCCACTCAACCGTGGTACCAAGCCACCTATGGCATCATAAAATCCATCCTCTCGAAACCAAGAAGATATAAACCAAACCAGGAACTAATCCTGCACTGTCACCCCATCACTGTCACAAGCTCCTACTAAAATGTGTATCCAAGCTATCCATGACATAATGATGAAAGAATCATCCTCTAACCATGAGAATCAACCAAGGCATCAAACCATCAAAGAAATCAAAGTGCACATCATGAGCTCCTCAAAAGAAACTAAATAACCATGATCCTCAACCAAGAAGATATACCACCATAACTGAATCAGAAATCCAAGCTAATGAACATCAAGGATGTACCTGTATATCCAATCATGTCATGCCAAAATCCATGACACCGTGATCACATCCATGAACCGAGCATCAGGCTCTCAAAGTGTCCAACCTGTCAGCATAGTCAACCACAATCTTCCACCATGACTGTACCTGGTAACAACATCTCATCCCTTCTACATGAAGAATAAAATCAGAAAATCATGTAACTCAGGGCATAGACAACCCAAATCCAAGCCACCAATCTGAATATGCATCAATAATGAAAGATCAATGGGCAAAGACAACCCATAACCAAGCTATAAATGCAACCTGTAAGTATAGACCGCTTACAACACAGCACAACTTGTAGATCCAACAAGTCATCATACATATCCAAGCTAAACACTGATAACCATATCATCATGAGACCAAACTTGAGTATACAATGACATCAAAACTTAAATCACCAATGCCATAAACTCAGAATGTTACCATAGTCAAAATATATCAATAAACTATTCAGAGCAATATATCAACAAATAAATCATGCCAAACCTACACAAAATCTAAACCAATGTGTAAAGCTCTCCAAGAGCTTTCCGTTGACTACTCGAAGTCCAAAATCTGACTCCGTATGCCCAAGTTATGCCCCAATCCGTGCTCAAAATAAATAACATCTGACTTTAGGACTCTTAAAACCTAACAAAATCTCAAAATCATAGAACCAAACCTACACCATCTTGTAGTGCTCTTAATTAGCTTTCCAACGCCTATAAGAACTCTGAAATCCGATATTCTGAGAGAAAGTTATGGCCATTTTACTAAGACAGTGTTTTTACCATTTTCAGTACGATTTTTCATTTTTAATTTTTTTCAGTGATGAAAATTCCGACGGGATAAATTTGACGGCCATCATGGGCTGAAACTAAAAATCTCTTTCATTTCCTCTGAACATGGCCAAACTAGGGCATATTATATATCAAAATTTATGGAAATGTTGACCCGGATCCAATGGTGAGGTCTGTTTTTATCCAGGAGGTCATTTCTGCAAGCTACCCCCCAAAACCCTCATTTAAATGAAACATCCAAAAAAAAGCTTTTGTCCAACAATTTCACATGCCCAAATCTTTTAACATCCCATCATAACAGCAAACCCAAAAGCCTCAGATCTGCAATAAATCATTCATATATCTTGCCCTTTCTTTTATCCTCTCATGCATTCCCATGGATTCAATCTAGGGTTACAATAATAAAACCATAGCTCTGATACCACTTGTAAGGAAACTTGGCAATAAAGAATATAACCGTTTCCACATAACCCATAATAAATCTGAAATAAACACGGAATTAAAATCCACATGCAAGAGAATAGACAACATGCCCACAAAATGTGACACAAGATATACCTTGGGAAACCCTCATCGAGGAAAAAACCCAGCCTCCAAAAGCATCCATCATCATGTATTATTCAGCAAAAAATACCATTGCGATACAACCATGGAAGCCTTCATGGCCATAGCCACAACCGAGCAAACTATGTGAACAAGCATGAATCCACACATCCCATGCCATGCTTTCAACCTTCACAAATGCTCCCTTGGCTAACCTGTCAAGCCTTGTCCCGCTCGACTCTTGCCTTTTGTCTTCTCCTTGTCTCTCTCTCTCTCTACAACAACTACCCTTGTGACTGCTTATATAGTAGCAAGTCCCACAAAACCACCAAGTGGTATTACATAAACCATGTGCTAAAACCATGTGCTACCTAACCCACTGACCCCACATTTAATATTGGGCATTTAATTCTTTTCCCCAATATTAAATAATTACATGAAATATTTTCACAATGTTACAATACAACTCATCAAGAATATTTCATGGGAATCTTTACATGTTGCATGTCGATCTAGGTACAACATTACATAATAAAAATAAAATAATAAAATAACAATATTATGCAATGTGTGCAACACCCATTATCTCAACACCTTACCCACTCACAATCAAGAAAGCAACAATATGGAGACCAAGAGAAATATAAAAAAATGCTCCACAAGCAATTTTATTATACTTGAAAATCCTTACAACACCCACAAGATGATATGATAGATATGACTTCTTCAAAAAGAAGTTTACAAATTCTTCAACATAAGAGAAATCCCAAATAAGAGTCTTCACACTAAGAGCTTCACCAAGAATTTCTACTTGAAGAGCTACACCTTTAAAGCTTTCACACCTTGAAGTCTTCACACCTTCTAGCTTCTACTTCTTAAACTTCTCCTTGAGCTTGATTAGAGATGCTCATATGCCTTTCTTAAATAGGCACTTACCACCCCATGCATGACTTATCCACAACCTTCTAGAATTCCTCCACAACCTTCTACAACTTCCACAACCTTCTACAACTTCCACAACTTTCTACAATACTCATAACTTTCTAGAATTCTACCCACACACCTCGATAAATGGAATGACAACCATTTATTTTTTTATTTTTTCTATTATGCCACCTATGCACCTCGAAAATAGAAATCCTCTTTTTCTTTTTTTTCTCCTTTTTCCCTTTTTTTTAAAATTTTAATATTATTTCTCCTCTGATTTTTGTCACTTTCTCTCTCCTCCACAATTTTATTTTATTTTTTCAATTTTTTTTTAATTTTACATTCAACATGTCTCCCCTTTATTTTGGATGCAAGATGCTCCCGCATCATAATTCAACAGTAAAGTATGAGATAACATTCAACTTACCTAACAACATAACACAAAATGTAATAGATTTGGTTATTTTAAATGATGTTTATACAAATATTGATGACCCTAATTGAAAAATCACTATCTTAGATCAATGCCTTCTCCATGGGAAATAGAGTCAAATTACCACTCATATAATGTAATGAAAAATTTAAAATATCTATCCTACCATCTTGTAATAATATGTATCATTCATTTCTAAAATTTTCCTTATTGGATTCAATTCTCCTTCCATATTTATATACTCTCTACCTTCATCCATTTAACAAATTATTTGAATTGAAGCTATGAATTAGAAAATAGACATCATAACAATGCACTAAAGATAACTAGAAATTTGTTCAAATTACTCTAAAACACACAAGTATAGAAATGGAGAGGAATAAAATCAAAAAAAAATCTGAGATTTTATTTTATATTCAATTAATAGATCAAATGTTCAACAATTGACTCAAAGATATGCAAGAAAATAAGATTGGCATTCTAGAAAAAACACTATGGTCCTTTGTATTCACTGTTCATAAATATGACATCATATATCAATAATGGATAGACGTAATTGGAGAAAATATGACTCCTTTAATCAAATTATAAACCCTACATTTTGGTCTTGGATACTCTTTTATAGACTAAGGGTAACAACAAGATTTAGACATGGAGGTAGTACACATGTTAAAATAAAAATTGTTTACCAATGACATACATAACCTAAAGTAAGTTACAACTAAAATTGTAGATATTTGCTTGTACTTAGTCATAGTCACCTTTGATGTTGACATGTTAACATACCCATTACACCTTTGGTTGCAAGAAGAAAGGTGCTTGTCCTAAAATGTGATGTAATCATGTTATTTTTGTTATGCATTTGATGACGTGCCTTCTTTACTAATATATGTATGAATATTCCTCCCCTAATGACCAATCAAAATCCATAACCCTATCTACCATCTTCCTATATGGAATATACTTAAATGAACATTGTTTGGCTTCCCTCTTAGAGTTCTCATAGTATAACTATGAGGTAATTAATTTTTCCAATATAATAGTTAATGTGGGAAACTTACAATATGGAAACAATCACAAACTTGGCCTTAAATAGGCCTATAGCATTACTTTTTATGCATCTAGTTTGCAACAACATAATGATGATTTGTTTCATACTTTTTGATGATTTTTTATCAATGGTTTTTGATTATTAATGTTGACATTATTGTTTTTGAATTGAAACATTGGCATGGTGGTATATTTTACTATGTTGCCTTACTATTAACATAGTGGTGTATGAGCTTATTTGTTCTTGCATCTATGTACATATATACGTATATTTAAAAAACATATATTCTTGTATGGACAAACCCAAAAAGAATTTGAACCCAACCCCAGAAAGATGCAAGGTGGTTCAATTTTGCAAAAAGTTGTCAAAGTTGTCAAATGCAACTTTTGCAAAACTTAAAATTGCTTTAGCGACTTTTTGCAACTTTTCATTATGACCAATTATGAACTTAAAAACCTTAATCACATTAAAATACTAAGTCCAAATCATGGTGGAGGGAAAATATTAGGAAAGATGATTTGGGAAGGAATGTGCAAATTGGTTGGCCTAATCTTGTGAGCATGATTTGTGTGTGTATTTGTAAATCTTGTATAATCTTGTAATATATTATTATTTTTTATTATATACAAGATACTATTAATGCTTGTATGTTTACATTTTGTATATTTATAGCCTGAATATTTTCCTGTCAAGAAAGATCATGCCTTCCAATATGAACCCAGAACAAAATAACGAGATAATTGCTAGATTGTGGTCTCAATTCTGAAGAAATGTTGATAAATGAAATTGTCCTTGAAAAAAATTTAAGGGCTTAAAGAATCAAATAATTCTAATCACAAGAGCCCAAAGTCATTATAGGAAACATGGTCACGTTGAAGGGGGGCATGATTTTTCTCAATTGGTGAATGTGGATTTCCAATTGGAGGAACATGGAGGTGTGAATATCCAAGTCGATGATAACACTCCCATGGAAGAAGATGATCAACACAATTGAAGACGATGGTATTGGCATAGATGATAATGTACTAGAGGAGATGATTGAAGATGGTATTGGTGCAGCTGATCAAGATGATCATGATGATGGAACTAGTGCATTTGATAATGATGATGAGCATGGTCTTGATATACCTATACTTGAGAAGGTATGTGAACCCCTAAACCAAGGCTTCCAAACAACTCTTCTCTCTGCTATAGTGTTGTTGGTGAACTTGAAGGTTATGAATGAGTTATCCAATGTAGCAATGTCACCTATCCTACGTTATGTCATTTTTTGTTAGAAATACAATAGGGAAGTAAACTCTAAGAGCGGGGGGGGGGGGAGGTGCAAGGGTGAATCAACACTTAAAACTTTCAACCTCTAAAAATATTCACCACACTTCCATCTCACAATCGATGCATATAATGTAAAATACCAAATTAAGCATATACATCCATAGCATGAAAGTAAAGTATTCAACACATGTTTGACACAAGATATTTGGTTACATAGAAACCCTCCAAGGAGAAGGTAAAACTGGGGTGGGGATGACACCCACAAATCTTCTCTACTGCAATAATAAAGTGTATCCAATGAAGGTTATGGCCATGAAACATGATCTACCCTGTGAAAAGTCTGCCCTGTTAAAGGCTTACAAGATTGTTAGATCTTACCCTATTAAAGGATTTAAACACCCTGCTAAAAGTGTGCTTGGTAAAAGGACTTTAATTTACAATGAAGTAAGCACCCTATTAAAGGATTTACAACACCCTATTAAGACTACTCGGTTAAGAGATTTAACTGATTCACCCATTAAAATGTCTCAACAATGATCCTTCGGTTAGCACTTTGTTGCTTGATGTCAAATCACATCTATATTGATGTGTAGTTGATCTTTTCTTATCAAATGTACCTATGCTATCTTCTGATTCCTTTCATCTATTCTCCTCTAAGTAATACTACAATGTAACTCAATTCATAACACCTTAATTACCTTGAATACTATGTTTGCACATGAAAACTCTCTTCAATTCTCCTTAGTGAATTAGGATGGCTGGGTTTAATGAACTCAAGACTTTGTACCTTGAGGATCCTAATTTTGTAGAGGCTTGGAAGGATTACAAGGAGCCTGTTACTCTAGATCAAACAAGGTGGCTATACTACATGATCCAAGATGGTATCCTATTCAAAGGGAGTCAATTATGCATTTCAACAAGTTCTCGAGGGAGAATTTGATTGAAGAGAAACATAGTGAAGGAATGACATGACACTGTGGTCAAGATAAGACCATTTCCATTGTTAGTAAATATTATTTTTGGCCTCAATTCACTCATTCCCACTCGTTGCTCCCTACTTGCTACTCTTTGCCTAGTCCGTGGATGGCTATTGGGTCCACGTCTTCTCAGCCTATCTTTGATGATCAGTTGCGAGATAGGGTTCCTACCTTGACTGCTAGTAGTTGTGCTAATTCCTTTGCAGATATGGTCGAGGTCCATGGTTTGGGGGTTCTAACTATGGATCGTCTGGTTTGCTCCTCGGGTGTGACTCTTGTCACGATCTACAATCCAATCTGATTGGAGTTGGAGGATGATGTTGCAGAAGAAATTGCTCAAAAGATTGAAGACTTCTCTAAGAAGGAAGCTATTTTCAAATTTTGAGGCTTCTAGCCTTCCCTTCTGAGTCTTCATTGTTGGATCTCTAATAAGCACTAGGACCTGTTGATTTCTGAATCTGTCCAGATATACCCTATGGCTAGGGGTTTTTTCATAGTAAAATTTGATGTTTCTGAAGATAGGAGGGCTATTTTGTGTAGTCACTTTAGTTGGGAGGAGTGTTACCCTTTGTTGGCCAAACCCTGGCATGAGGGTTTTAACCCTACTTCTGAATCTTTTTCTCATATGCCTCTTTGGGTTAGGCTCTCAAATCTTCTTCTTCACTTGTGGCTAGATTCAGTTCTTGAAGTTGTGGGAGATGTCATTGGAGACTTCCAAATGGTGGATTCTAAATCTTTAGATATTATTCATACTACTTACACTTGCATTCTTGTGGTGGTTGATATTTCGAAGGGCCTCCCTGAGAAGATCAAACTTGAGGTTCCTAATGGTTCCTAGATTTAGACTATAGATTATGAAGGAATTCCTCTCCGTTGTAGAGTCTACTCTGGAACTAGACATGTGGCTGTGCGCTGCCCTGCAGAGATGAGGAAATCAAAGAAAATACCTTCTTGGTGGGATGGGGCTTTGGTTCAACATTACTTTGTCCTTAAAGACCCTACTCCTTTGGTTTCCCCCGTGTCTGTGGTTGATTCGGGTGCCTATAGTTCTTCCTTGTCTGACCAGGCTTCTGGTCCATTGTTGGTTTCCCCTCCATGGGTTGGGATCCCGTGGGTAATCTTTCTAGTATGGTTTTTCCTATTTCTCCGGTTCAGCCTAATGTCGATGCTTTCGTTTGGGAGAAGGAGGCTTCTTTGGTAGAGGAAGGTTGGACAAAGGTTAAAGAAAAAAATTGCAAACGATCCCAACAATCCTCTGATTGGCTTCTTAGATCTCACTCTTTTGGGACTAAAGGGTCCTAAATGGTTTTATTAAGTTGTAATATGGTAGCAGAAGTGAACTGTGTTATCTATGATGCCACCCTGGTCACATTATTTTGGTTGAGGACCTGTTTCTTCTCTAATTTGTTGTATCTTTTGTTTGCACTCCATTGAAAATATTTTGATGTCTAAAGGGTTGCAAGCACCCTTCAAAACCTATTTTACTTAATCAAAAACATTATTTTTGGCCTCAGTTGTCACAAGGTGTAAATAAATTTGTGTGAAGTTGTCAAGTGTGCCAAAGAACTAAAGGAGTTAGTCTGACCACAAGACTCTATCAATCACTTCTTGTTTCATCAAGGCCCTAGGAAAGTACAAGTATAAATGTTCTTCTTGGTTTGCCAAGAAGACAAAGGGGCAATGATTTAGTATCTTGACAGGTTTTCAAATATGGATCATTTCATTCCTTGTCACAATACCCATGATGTGGTTCACATTGCATATTTGTTCTTTAGAGAAGTGGTGAGTCTACATGGTCTTCCAAAGAGTATAGTTTCACACTAGGATACAAAGTCTATTGGGTATTTTTTGGAAAACCTTGTGGAAGATGTTGAAGACAATGCTGAAGTTTAGTTTTCCACACCACCTACAAACTAATGGGTCAACTAAAGTAGGGAAAAAAACGTCTTGAGTAATCTATTGAGGTGCTTAGTAGGTGATAAGCCCAAGGGATAGGACTTGATTCTACCACAAGTAGAATTTTCTCACAATAATGCACTAAACAAAAGTAATGGTAGGTCAACATTTTGTATTGTGTATGGGAGTAATTTGAGAACTACACCATAATTGAGTGAGATGGATCATGGAGGTAGGACTAGTGTTGAGGCAAAGGACTATAGTTTAAGGCTAAGGTAAATCAAAAGAGGAGACATATGGAGTTCCAAGTTGGAGATGAGGTCACACAGTACTTGAGAAAAGAGTGTTTTCCATTGGGCACCTACAACAAGATAAAGATGAAGAAATTTGATCCCAGAGGGATTTTGAAGAAATACAACTCAAGAAATGCATATAAGGTGGAGTTTCCATATGAAATTCACATTTCTCCTATTTTCAATATTGTATAGGAGGTGGAGTTACCATGGATAAGGTGGTATAGAGGAAGAATTAGTACTTGAGTAATGTCCAATTCAGTTACTTTTTTGGGTTGGTATTTTGGCACACCTCGGGATATGTGCAAATGTAGAAAATGAGTTATTTTGTTGATGAGCCATTATTATGAGGAATTGGAAGGTGTCACCTTAGGAGAAGGTTATAATTGAAACTTTAAGCACTCTGAAAGAAATAAATCAAAATGTTTCATTGTTTGAAATTATTGCAATTTAAGTTGCCTGATGACCTAGAAACCCTTTAGAGTTGGATTTAAGGCACTAAAGAGGCCCATACAAACCCCAAAATATGAGCAATGAATGTAGGCAGACCATAGGGATATAGAGTGCTTAGAGAACTATTCGACGATCATGTAAATAGTTTGTCAATGGACTCTCGGATCATAAGTTACACTTCCTAAAGGTTGGACCACTTTTTTCTATAACCTTATGTTCTTGCATTGACTTCTAATTTGAATACTAGAACCTTTGTCTTGGCATCATCTGCCTAATGACAAAATGTAAATTTTATTCCAATCCCTAACCCTAAGTTAGGTTATTTAAGGTCCATCCTTGAGATAAAAAGATAGCTTTCAGAGAAGTTTAGGGGAATATACTATGAGAAAGGTTTTTCTCCAAAATCTAGTAATATTGTAGCCCATGGGTATGTGTAGGATCATGGTGTACCAAACTATGGCCTTAAGTGGCAGTGAAAAATCAGAAAATCAGGGTTATGTCAACTTGACACATAATTTTAAAGTGGTTATGGACTTTATATCAAAAAGTTGTAAGAAAATAATCTGTAATCAATTGAATGTAGTTTCTAAAATACTAGGCCTTATTAGGAGAAAAAAATAATTGATTGGTCAAAAGTTTGAATTTTAATGTAGTACTACAAAAATTTTAGGGCAAAAATAAAAAGTAGGTGTATGTATGACCAACTTAATCAAAATCAAATGATAATATTTTTTTAATATAATTATAGATATGAAAAGTAGACTCATGCCCGGATTTGATGCATATTTGTCGGTATTTTTATTCCAAATAAATAATTAAATATGAATTTTCTACCAAAACTTTTTTGGAAAAAAAAAGTCTCGTGTCTGACCACCTTAACTAATAGAAAATTTTATCAATTTTTTTTTTCCTATACTAGGAGAAGCATAGAATGTGACGCAACTTTTAGATTTAAAAAATGTTATACTGTTTAAAAATTATAGTTGTTTTTCAATCAGTATGTCAATAACCACTTTATAATAACCTTCATTGATAATTAACTAATAAATACTTATTGATCTAGAATTTGACAGAAATTATATTGATGGAATCTTGAGAGCGATATTAAAAAACTCTTTTCGTTTCATTCAATTTCAATCAAAATAACATTGTCAGACGACTACCCGAAGTCTAAGTATCACTAAAACCCTCTTCAAACACGTCTTTTGGGTTAACTGGGTAGGCTTGGTAAATACCAAGCCTAATCGGATATCGAATTTCAAATCGGATATCAGATTTGAAATTCGATATAGGATTTCAAATCAGATATCCGATTTGAAATTCGATATCTGATATGGCTAGGTGAATTTTGGTGTGAAATTTGAAATCCCAACCCATTTTGGAGGAAAAACTGGATTTAAGACTTATAGCTTATGATTTATAAATAATTTTTGTTATATTACTATGTAAATATGTACTATAATATATTATATATATAATAACATAATGTAAAGATATAACATATAATATATTAATATATAATAATATATTATGTTATTCTCATTATAATCTATAAATATAATTTATATTATTATTATTTTTACTAAATATAATAACGTAATATATATATATATATATATATATATATATATATATATATATATATATATATATATATATATATATATATATATATATATATATATATATATATATATATATATATATATATATGTTATTAATATATATATATATATATAATAACATAATATTTTTATTAAATATAATAAGGTAATATATATATATATATTATAATGTAATATTTTTATTAAATATAATAACCTTATATATATTTTATTAATATATATATATATATAATAACGTAATATTTTTATTAAATATAATAACCATATATATATATATGTTATTAATATATATTATTATATTAATATGTATGTTATTAACATATATATGTATATTATTAATATATATGAGTCAAAGGGGGTCATAGGTTGACCTATGACCCCCTTCGACTCATTACATAACAACATATGTCCCTAGGGGTCCTAGGACCCATAGTGACATATTAGAATCGTTCTTATGGGTCGAAGGAGGTCATAGGTTGACCTATGACCCCCTTCGATACATTACATGATGACATATGTCCCTAGGGGTCCTAGGACCCCTAAGGACATATTAGAATCATTCGTATGGGTCAAAGGGGGTCATCGGTTGACCTATGACCCCATTCAACCCATTAAATGATGGCATATGTCTCTAGGGGTCTAGGACCCATAGGGACATATTAGAATCATTCTTATGGGTCAAAGGGGGTCATAGGTTGACCTATGACCCCCTTCGATCCATTAAATGATGACATATGTCCCTAGGGGTCCTAGGACCCCTAGGGACATATTAGAATCGTCCATATGGGTCAAAGGGCATCATAGGTTGACCTATGACCCACTTTGATCCATTACATGATGATATATGTCCCTAGGGGTCCTAGCACCCCTAGGGACATATTAGAATCATTCATATGGGTCGAAGGGGCTCATAGGTTCACTTATGATCCCCTTCAACACATTACATAATGACATATGTCCCTAGAGGTCCTAAGACCCCTAAGGACATATTATAATCATTCTTATATGTCGAAGGGGGTCATAGGTTGACCTATGACCCCCTTTGACACATTACATGAGGACATACATATTAGACTCGTTCATCTGGGTCAAAGGGGGTCATAGGTTGACCTATGACACCCTTCGACCCATTACATTAAGACATTTGTCCCTAGGGGTCCTACCACTAGGGACATATTAGAATCGGTCATATGGGTCAAAGGGGGTCATAGGATGACCTAGGACCCCCTTCGACCCATTAAACGACGACATATGTCCATAGGGGTCCTAGGACCCATACGGACATATTAGAATTATTTATATGAATCAAAGGAGATCATATGTTGACCTATGAACCCCTTCGACCTATTAAATGATGACATATGTCCTTAGGGGTTTTATTAGAATTGTTCATATGGATCAAAGGGGGTCATAGGTTGACCTATGACCCCTTTCAACACATTAAATGACGAAATAGGTCCCTAGGGGTCCTAGGATGCCTAGGGACAATTAGAATTGTTCATATGGGTCAAAGAGGGTCATAGGTTGACCTATGACCCCCTTTGACCCATTACATGACGACATATTTCCTAAGGACCCCTAGGGACATATGAGAATCATTCTTATGGGTCAAAGGGGGTCATAGGTTGACCTATGACCCCCTTCGACACATTACATGATGACATATGTCCCTAGGGGTCCTAGGTCCCGTAGGGACATATTAGAATCGTTAATATAGGTTGAAGGGGGTCATAGGTTGACCTATGATCCCCTTTGACCCATTAAATAATGACATATGTCCCTAGGGCTCCTAAGACCACTAGGGACATATTAGAATTGTTCATATGGATCAAAGGGGGTCATAGGTTGACCTATGACCCCCTTTGACCAATTACATGATGACATATGTCCCTACGACCCCTAGGGACATATGAGAATCGTTCTTATGGGTCAAAGGAGATCATAGGTTGACCTATGACCCCCTTCAATGCATTACATGATGACATATGTCCCTATAGGTCCTAAGACCTCTAAGAAAATATTAAAAGCATTCTTATGGGTCAAAGGTGGTCATAGGGTGACCTATGACACCTTTCAATCCATTACATGACGATCTATGTCCCTAGGGGTCTTAAGACCCCTAGGGACATATTAAAATCATTCATATGAGTCAGAGAGGGTCATAGGTTCACTTATCACCCCCTTCAACCAATTACATGATGACATATGTCCCTAGGGTTCCTAGGACCCCTAGGGACATATAAGAATCATTCTTATGGGTGTAAGGGGGTCATAAGTTGACCTATGACCCACTTTGACCCATTACATGATGACATATGTCCCTAGGGGTCCTAGGACCCCTAAAGACATATTAGAATGCTTTTTATGGGTCAAAGGGGGTCATAGGTCAACAAATTACATAACGACATATGTCCAAAGGGGTCCTAAGAACCCTAGGGACATATTAGAATCATTCTTATGGGTCAAAGGGAGTCATAGATTGACCTATGACCCCTTTTGACCCTTTACATGATGACATATGTCCCTAGGGGTCCTAGGACCCCTAGGGACATATTAGAATCATTCTTATGTGTCAAAGCGGGTCATAGGGTGACCTATGACACCCTTCAACTCATTACATATTAGAATCATTCTTATGGGTTAAATGACGTCATAGGTCAACCTATGATCCCCTTTGACCTATCATATGATGACATATGTCCCTACGGGTCATAGGACACCTACGGACATATTAGAATTGTTCATATGGGTAAAAGGGGGTCATAAGTTGACTTATGACCCCATTCAACATATTAAATGATGACATATGTCACTAGGGCTCGTAGGACCTCTAGAGACATATTAAAATTGTTCATTTAGGTCAAAGGAGGTCATAGGTTGACCTATGACCCCCTTCGACCCATTAAATGATGACATATGTCCCTAGGGGTCCTAGGACTCCTAGGGACATATTATAATTTTTCATATGGGTCAAAGGGCTTTGACCCATTACATGATGACATATGTCCCTAGGACCCCTAGGGACATATGAGAATCATTCTTATGGGTTAAAGGGTGTCATAGGTTGATCTACAACCCCCTTCGACACATTACATGATGACATATGTCCCTATGTGTCATAGGGCCCCTACGGAGATATTAGAATCATTCATAAGGGTTGAAGGGGGTCATAGGTTGACCTATGATCCCCTTCGCTCAATTAAATGACAATATTTGTCCCTAGGGGTCCTACGACCCCTAGGGACATATGAGAATCATTCTTATGGGACAAAGAGGGTCATAAGTTGACCTATGACCTCCTTCGATGTATTACATGATGACATATGTCCCTAGGGGTCCTGGGACCCTTAGGAAAATATTAAAATCATTCTTATGGGTCAAAGGTGGTCATAGGTTGACCTATGACCCGCTTTGACCCATTACATGATGACATATGTCCCTAATGGTCCTCGAAACCCTAGGGACATATTAGAATCATTTTTATAGGTCTAAGGAGGTCATAGGTTGACCTATGACCCCCTCTGACCCATTACACGATGACATATACCTAGGAATCATACAATCCCTTAGGGACATATTAGAATGCTTCTTATAGGTCAAAGGGGATGATAGGTTGACCTATGACCCCATTTGATGCATTACATGATGACATATGTCCAAAGGGGTCCTAGGACCCCTAGAGACATATTAGAATCGTTCTTATGGGTCAAAGGGGGTCATAGGTTGACCTGTGACCCCCTTCGACCCATTAAATGATGACATATGTCCCTAGGGGTCTTATGACCCCTTGGCACATATTAGAATCATTCATATGGGTCAAAGGGCATCATAGGTTGACCTATGACCCCCTTTGACCTATTACATGACGACATATATCCCTAGGGGTCTTAGCACCCCTAAGGACATATTAGAATCATTCATATGAGTCGAAGGGGGTCATAGGATGACTTATGATCCCCTTCGACCCATTATATAATGACATTTGTCCCTAGCGATCCTATGACCTCTAGAAAAATATTAGTATCATTCTTATGGATCAAAGGTGGTCATAGGTTGACCTATGACCCACTTTGACACATTACATGTTGACATATGTCCCTAGGGGTCTTTTAAACCCTAGGGACATATTATAATCATTCTTATGAGTCAAAGGGGGTCATAGGTTGACAATTGACCCACTTCGACACATTACATGATGACATATGTCCCTAGGGGTCTTAGGACCCTTAGGAACATATAAGAATGCATCATATGGATCAAAGGGTGTCATAGGTTTACCTATGATGCCCTTCAACCCATTAAATAATGACATATGTACCAAGGGGTCCTAGAACACCTAGGGACATATTGCAATCATTCTTATAGGTCAAAGGGGGTCATAGGTTGACCTATGATCCCTTTCAACCCATTAAATAATGACATATGTTCGTAGAGGTCCTAAGACCCCTAGGGACATATTAGAATCGTTCTTATGGGTCAAAGGGCATCATAGGTTGACCTATGACCCCCTTCAACCAATTACATGACTACATATGTCCCTAGGGGTCCTAGGACCCCTAGGGACATATTAGAATTGTTCTTATGGGTCAAAGGGGCTCATAGGGTGACCTATGACCCCCTTCAACTCATTAGATGACGACATATGTCCTTAGGGGTCCTAGGACCCCTAGGGACATATTAGAATCGTTCTTATGGGTCAAAGGGGGTCATAGATTGACTTATGACCCTCTTCGACACATTACATGACGACATATGTCCCTAAGGGTCTAGAAAATTTAGGGACATATTAGAATGCTTCATATGGGTCAAAGGGTGTCATAGGTTGACCTATGACCCCCTTCAACCCCTTAAATGATGACATATATAGCTAGGGGTCCTAAGACCCCTAAGGGCGTATTAGAATCGTTCATATGGGTCAAAGGGGGTCATAGGTTGACCTATCACCCCCTTCGACCAATTACATGATAACATATGTCCTTAGGGTTCCTAGGACCCCTAGGGACATATAAGAATAATTCTTATGGGTCTAAGGGGGTCATAAGTTGACCTATGACCCTCTTCTACCCATTACATGATGACATATGTCACTAAAGGGTCCTAGTAACCCTAGGGACATATTAAAATCATTCTTATGGGTAAGAGGGGCCCATAGGAGTACCTATGATCCCCTTCGACCTATTAAATAATGACATATGTTCTTAGGGGTCCTACGACCCCTAGGTAGATATTAGAATTGTTCTTATGGGTCGAAGGGGGTCATAAATCAATCTATGAGCCACTTTGACCCATATGAATGATTCTAATATGTCCCTAGGGATCCTAGGACCCTTAGGGACATATGTCATCATGTAATGGGTCGAAGGGGGTCATAGGTCAAACTATGACCCCCATTTGACTCATATGAACAATTCTAATATGTCCCTAGGGGTCTTAGGTCACCTAGGGACATATGTCATCATGTAATCTGTCGAAGGGGATCATAGGGTCCATAGTTCAACCTATGACCCCCTTGAACCCATAAGAATGATTCTAATATGTCCCTAGGGTTCCTAGGACCCCTAAGGACATATGTCATCATTTAATGGGTCAAAGGGGGTCATAGGTCAACCTATGACCCCCTTTGACTCATATGAAGCATTCTAATATGTTCGTAGGGGTCCTAGTATCTCTAAGGACATATGTCATCATGTAATGATTCAAAGGGGGTCATAGGTCATGCTATGACCTCCTTTGACCCCATAAGAACAATTCTAATATGTCCTTAGGGGTCTTAGGACCCCTAGGGACATATCTTGTCATTTAATGGGTAAAAAGGGGTCAGAGGTCATCATATGACCCCGTTTGACCACGAAGCATTCTAATATGTCCCTAAGGGTCCTAGGACCCCTAGGGACATTTGTCATCATGTAATGTGTGGAAGGTGGTCATAGGTCAATCTATGACTCCCTTTGACCCATACGAACGATTTTAATATGTCTCTAGGGGTCCTAAGACCCCTAAGAACATATGTCATCATTTAATGGGTCGAAGAGGGTCATAGGTCAACCTATGACCCCCTTTGATCCATATGAACAATTCTAATATGTCCCTATGGGTCCTAGGACCCTTAGGGACATATGTCATCATATAATGGGTCAAAGGGGGTAATAGGTCAACCTATGACCCCCTTAGACCCATATGAAAGATTCTAATATGTATATGTCATTATGTAATGGGTCATGAACAATTCTAAGATGTTCCTAGGGGTCCTAGTACCCCTAGATAAATATCTCATCATGTAATTGGTCAAAGGGGGTCATAGGTTAACTTATGATGCCCTTTGACTCATAAGAATGATTCTAATATGTCCCTAAGGCTCTTAGGACCCCTAGGGACATATGTCATCATTTAATGGGTCAAAGGGGGTCATCGATCAACCTATGACCCCCTTTGACCCATATGAACGAATCTAATATGTTCTTAGGGGTCCTAGGACCCCTAGGGACATATGTCGTCATGTAATATGTCAAAGGGGGTCAGAGGTTAACCTGTGACCCCCTTTGAGCCATAAAAATGATTACAATATGTCCCTAGGGGTCCTAGGACCCCTAGGGAGATATGTCGTCATTTGATGGGTTGAATGGGGGTCATATGTCAACCTATGACCCACTTTGACCCATATGAAGCATTCTAATATGTCCCTAGGGGTCCTAGGACCCCTATGGACATATGTCATTAGGTAATGGGTCGAAGGGGGTCATAGGTCACCCTATGACCCCCTTTGACTGATTAGAAGGATTCTAATATGTCCCTAGAGGTCTTAGGACCCCTAGGGACATATGTCATCATGTAATGGGTCGAAGGGGGTTATAGGTCAACCTATGACCCCCTTTGACGTATAAGAATGATTCTAATATGTCCTTAGGGGTCCTAGCACCCCTAGGGACAAATGTCATCATTTAATGGGTTGAAAGGGGTCATAGGTCAACCTATGACCTCCGTTGATCCATTGATCCATAAGAACAATTCTAATATGTCCCTAGGGGTCCTAGGACTGGTAGGGACATATGTCATCATTTAATGGGTCAAAGGGGGTCATTGGTAAACCTATGACCCCCTTTGACCCATATGAACGATTCTAATATATTCAAAGGGATCCTAGGACTCCTGGGGACATATGTCATCATGTAATGGGTCGAATGGGGTCATAGGTCAATCTATGACCCCCTTTAACCCATATGAATGATTTTAATATGTCCTTACAGATCCTAGAACCCCTGGGGACATATGTCGTCATGTAATGGGTCGAAGATTCTAATATGTCCCTAGGGGTCCTAAGACCCGGAGGGATATATGTTGTCATTTAATGGGTCGAAGGGGGTCATAGGTCAACCTATGACCCCCTTTGACCCATATGAAACATTCTAATATGTCCCGAACATATGTCATCATGTAATGGGCCAGAGGGGGTTATAGGTCAACCTATGACCCCCTTTCACCTATAAGAACTATTGTAATATGTCCCTAGGGGTCCTAGGACCCCTAGCTATATATGTCATCATTTAATGGGTCGAAGGGGGTCATAGGTCAACCTATGACACCGTTTGACCCATATGAAGTATTATAATATGTCCCTAGGTGTCCTAGGACCCCTAGGGACATATGTCATCATGTAATGTGTCGAAGAGGGTCATAAGTCAACCTATGACCCCCTTTGACCCATAAGAATGATTCTAATATGTCCCTAGCGGTCTTAGGACCCCTAGGGACATATGTCGTCATCTAATGGGTCGAAGGGGGTCATAGGTCACCCTATGAGCCCCTTTGACCCATAAGAATGATTCTAATATGTCCCGAGGGGTCCTAGGACCCATAGAGACATATGTCATTATTTCATGGGTCAAAGGGGGTCATAGGTCAACATATGACCCCCTTTGACCCATATGAAGCATTCTAATATTTCCCTAGGTGTCCTAGGACCCCTAGGGACATATGTCATCATGTAATGTGTCGAAGGGGGTCATAGTTCACCCTATGACCCCCTTCAAACCATATGAAAGATTCTAATATGTCCCTAGGGGTCTTAGGACCCTTAGGGATATATGTCATCATGGAATGTGTCGAAGGGGGTCATATGTCACCCTATGATCCCCTTCGACCGATATGAATGATTCTAATATGTCCCTAGGGGTCTTAGGACCCCTAAGAATAGATGTCATCATGGAATGTGTCAAAGGTGGTCATTGGTCACCCTATGACCCCCTTTGACCCATATGAATGATTCTAATATGTCCCTGAGGGTCCTAGGACCCCTAGGGACAAATGTCGTCTTGTAGTATGTCGAAAGGGTTCATAGGTCATCCTGTGACCCCCTTCGACCCATATAAACTATTCTAATATGTCCCGAGGGGTCCTAGGATCCCTTAGGGACATATGTCGTCATGGAATGTGTCGAAAGGGGTCATAGGTCATTTTGTGAGCCCTTTTGACCCATATAAATGACTCCACTAGAAATAATATAGTAAAAATAATAATAATTTATAGCATAACAATCATATATATATATATATATATATATATATATATTATAATAATAATAACATAATATATTATATATTATAATTTACATATGATAATAGTAATAATATATTATAGATTATAATTTATATATGATAATAATAATAATATGTATTTATAACATATATATAATATATTACGTTATTATATTTAATCAAATTATAGTAAAAATAATAATAACATATTATAATAATATATATTATATTTATAGATAATAGTAATAATAATAATAACATAATATGTTATTATATATTAATAGATTATATATTATATCTTTATGTTACGTTATATATATATACATATATATATATATATATACATACATATATATATATATATATATAATATTATTATATAATATATAGATTATATGCTATTTTATATATAATAGTTATGTTATTATATTATATATTTATAGATTATATATTATATCTTTACATATTTCATAACTCAAATTAGTTATATCACTTACAAATTTGTTTTTCCCTCTAATTTTTGTACATTTTCTCTCCAATTTTTATGCCACCAATATCAGATATCGAATCTCATATTGGATATCTGATATGAGATCCGATATCCGGTCTCAAATTGGATATCCAATCTCAAATCAGATATCTGATAAGGCTTGGGCCTTACTTTCCAGGTTTGGTACCTAGATAGGTGAAAAAAAGTCAGAGCGAATTTTGAAACACTTTTATACGTGTTCAAACTCTATTTTTTTTACATTGCCACTTTTTGGCACACCATGATCCTGCACATACCCCCATAAGGCATGTAGTTAAGTCTATTTAGATTGTAGTGCACGTAATATCTTCTTATTTTAGATAACATAAATTTTCCTTTTTTGTTGTGTCCATTATGTCTCAAGTTGTGCCCTCATCATCTCATCTTACGACTTAACTTGAATTTCATTTTTTGTCACCAACCATAAATCAATCCCCATACAATCAAATGTGTTTGCATATTGTTCTTCCAATTGTCACAAGAATTTCCTTCCTATAAGCCAAAGATCTCCTCAAGCTATTAAGCTCCCTTCTCAAAGAGGACTTGGTACTCTTATACCAATCGTTGAGAAGTAAAGTTCACAAACAACTAAGAAGCAGAGGGAGGTGAATCAATTGTAACAAAATATACTTCAAACAAAACTTATAAATTTGGTCTCCAATAATTAAAACAATGATTCACACCAATAAGAAACCACACACCATAACATGATGACTTGTTTACAAGGGAAACCCTAGAGCATAAGGAAAACCCTGGTGGGGATGGTGCTCGCAAGAGAGCATACTAATTCATAAGCTCCTTGTGAAAGGATGTGACTCTGTTAGGCATCAAGCACAATGTGTTTGGTACAACAATCCATGATAGAGGATAGATCCTTGTTAGGAGCTCTTGAACCCTTGCTAGAAGGTTCAAACCCCATTAAAGGCTAATAGAAAACAAATAGACCCACTACCAAAATGTTTTAGCAAGTGTGAAATCCTTCAAGATAACATATCCAAAATCATGAGCTGACCGATCTAAAACTTGCTTTCCAAAAGAATTCATTTGAAGCTCACCAGCATGACCACTACACTATTTGGATCATTCATAATATAAGCATGCATCCACATCAACCGATCACATACATGATGATATATCAACCAAAAAAAAATGTCTTTCCTTTATTCCCCTACAAATAATTAATTAGGTTGGCTAGTTAAGGGTGTCCCAATGTACATTTAATTATATAGGTCCATGCTAAGGCATACACACCTTCACAAAAATAATTACAAATATTATAATAAATCTCTCACATGTTACAACAAAGATATTACATTTTATAATGATAAAATATACGCTTCCTCAATATTGTTAGCTACCAATAAAATACATTGTACACTACACACAGAATACCCCAAATGCTTTTTACTCTCAAACATAGGTGAATGAATAGGTCTTCTATCATATCCTAAGCTTGTTGACATTAATTCTAGCTCACCAATAAGATACAACAAAAATACAACAGTCTCTATCATTAATCCCTACTTACTAGTCTACTACTAGTCTTCACCAAACTAATTGTGACTCATCCAAAACTAAACATAAGACCCAGCAAACTTAACCTATCACATACCAAAATTGTTGTACTAATAACAACCTACATTATACAAAAGTTGTGTATGTCCCGATCATACAAACATATTTTGTCATCAATGACAAAACTAGTCATCAAAGAAATACACATGAATGCCAACAAAGACCTTAATTGCTAACAGTAACTTAACCTTGCTATCAAATCCAAATATTCCTAGTTTAATCTTTGACTAAATGAAGGAATCTAAACCTAAATTGTGACCTCATATAGTTTGATTGAAGAACATATAGCGATATCCTTGCTAGATCTTGTCCTGCAATCCTTGATTCATCTCTATACTATTGATTAAAGATGCAAAAAGATCCCAAAATTTATTCTCAATCTCATCATAAGGTTTTTGAGTGGATGCATTATCTAATTTGAAAAGATGGTTATCATATGCCCTATGACATATCCACATGTTAGTGTGTATACTTCATTTCAAAATTAAATATTTCCAAGCTCTCTTTAATTGATTCTTTGAGATGATAGTCATAAGTTTTATAAATGTAGCTTAGTATCGTGTCTTCTTCATTTCCTTGTGTCTTATGGATCATTAATTGTTGCTTCTTGTATGTTTTGATACTTAGTTATTAGTTTAACCTTTCCAAGCTTTCACGATTTACAAACATCAACCTCTTCATATTGCCTCTCTTAATTTTCAAGGGCTCTAAATTTATTTGTTGTGATTTTTTATTGCATGTTTCTGTGTGAGAAAATGCTAGTGCAACATCATGATTAATTTGGTAACTCATCTCTTGTCCCTCCAAGTGTCCATGCCTTTGCTTGGATTTTTGTAACCACTCTTTTTCTTGTAAAGTTACCATCTTGGCATGCTTAGCCTCCTCAATCCTCCATTCACATAGTCGATGATTTATCTCCACATCTTCAACAATATCCATTAACTTTCCTTGCTCTTTTCTTTTCCATGGCTTCATACAAGAACTTCCTCATCTACTCAGCTTTAACTTTTGATTTTACATTTTCTTTTGTATCTTCCTCAATGTGATTATATATGATACCTAATTTTTCCCTTGGTTCACTCTCATTGGAATTGTTATCAATCTCATCCACAATCACTTGTTGTTAGTGGATGTTATTTCGATTTAAAGAGATGAATGAGACTTACAAATGCTATTCTACTTTCTAGAATTTCTAGACAAGTTATCCTCAATTGAAGATTCTTAAAATGGGTTAATAAGATAATTTTATTAATGTCCAACAAGAGACCACAAGGGTCTATGAGACTAAAAAGCATACAAGATACAAAACCACTAGTAGCAAGAGCACCAAATAGTGCCAAGGAAAGAAAGAAAATAGGAAAAAAAAGATACAAGAAGAAGCAAGGAGCACAAGACAAGGCAAGGACTAAGGGTCCTTCCTTAGTAAAAATAAGCCAAGCAATAAAGGGTATGAACTAGGGCAAGTAGGTACCCTAAATCGTCGTTGAGAAGAGTTGGGAGGGTGTCGTTGACATTGATGAGTATAACAACTACGAGGTCTCATAGATCTAGAGGGGCTAGCAATGGTGGCACTGGAAGGCCGAGGTAATCTCATAATTCTAATGAGTTATTGCATTGGTGATTAAAAAGAAGCATATGAAGATAAGCTTATTTTGTTATTTTTAATGATGAGATAACACATCTTTACTAGCTTCTTGCTTGCATCTTCTTCAATGCTTGATGTTTCCTTCAATTGTGTTTTCCTAGTTCTGGATTAAGTAGGTTCTTTGATTGCACCTAGCACAGAATCTGCTTGTTGAAATAATTTTGTCTTTCTACCTTCCACATTTCAATGGCCTTAAAAAATGTTTATGGGGTTGTAGAGATGCAAGGATTGGTTGGGTGCCTATGTGATCATCAAATGTGTTGGCTTTCCAGATAATAGTTCATGGCTATCACTCCATAACATGAAATAGGTGAAAGTTCATGTCATTAGGGTCAAATGGAAAGGATAAAATGAGAGGAGTGATATAGATAACTAGCTTGTTGCAGCCTAAAGAAACAATAGAGAGGAAGAATAAGAAGAATGGAAGGAGCGTGCATGCCAATAGACAAATCCCCTTTCCCTTATAAGGGCACAACACAAAGTAACATGCCTAATAGAGATCACAACCAAAGTAAATTATGCTTCCTCTCTCACCTTGAGAACAAATCTCTTTATACCCATGATTGAGTACACTTAATCTTATCTATGTATTCTTACATGAGTGGGGGCATGCTACATATAGAATTGAACCTTTGTCCACTAATTATTTAATGTTTAGTTACTTCCTTCTTGTAATATATCAATGTTATTTAAAACAAGTTATTGTGTAAATGCACCTCTTTAGATATCTGAAATATAATTGTTGATTATGATGTCTGAGATTAATATTTGTTTATTAATTAAGGTTATTATCAGTACTTGTCACTAATAGTGGTTGATTGTAACAGTTTAACAAATTCTTGTCAAATGTTACATTAATACAAATTGGTTTTCTATCTATGGAGGTTGTGGGTTCGGACTTTGGACACAGGTCTCATTGTTGTTACACCTAGGTCTTTACCCTCTTGGGCTCAATTGGTATTAGTTTGAATCGTCTTCCCCCCTTCAAGTTTTCTCTTGATGCTCCAGCCCATCTTCTTCCACCTCAACAAGAGTTGAATGAGCATGTTAGACTTGACATCTACAGACAGTATGTTATGATGACTTGGAGGAACCCCCCAAGTGGGTTTCACCTGTGTATGGCCTTCTATGCCCCTAGTATCTAACTTGTCATTAGATTTACGCTCTTCGCATCTCCTTGGGATCTTTTAGAGTGGGATCTCACCGGCTACATATTCAGACTGATCACTAGATCAACAGGTTGGATAGGATTTGTCGGCTTTGTCACCTCAGGGAGGTTGAGAATGAGGCTCACTTTATTTTTTGTTGTCCCATTTACTATGATATCCAAGGGAGATTCTATAGTTTACTTAGAGAGTGTCGTTCTCTTCCCTCATTCCTCAGATATATTGACCATCACTGTATTGCACTCTACCTTCAAGAGACCACGCGGCTTCGCGAGCACACTATACAACTCCAACTTTTCTCGACATCGACCCCTACGTAGCTCATCACCTCTTTCTTCAATCCTTCAGTCCCTACTTGAGGATTAAAGCAACCTCCTTGTACTATATCGATTTAGACCAAATCTGTAAGACCCTGCAGAGATCACAATCAACAACAACCTTCCAAAGTACCTAATTGCTCTAATGCCCAGCTTTCCATTCTGGACTACTCTCCTATGAGGAGTTCTTAGTTGTTGTTATTCCTTTTCTTGGTTCTTTTGTTGTTTTAGTTACATGTTCTTTTTGCAGACACCGTTTGATGCTCCCCATTGCTGGCGTTTTCCCTTTGTATTGTTTCTAGTCCCTTAGACCCTCCTTGGTCTCCTGTTGGACATTAATAAAATTATCTTATCTTATCTTATTACCTATCTATTGCAAATTGTATTGATATTTGACTTGTTATCTTCACTTCAAGTGTCACTATTCTTTAAACAATAGTTGATTCCTCAAGGAAATCATTACCAAAAGTCAATATTTCCATAGAAATATCAAAGATCCCTTATTGTTGCCTTTCACATCTACAAGATGAGTTTTCTAACATGCAGAGCTATTATATAAATTGATGCTTAACCAATGCTGGTCAAGATGGATCTATCAATGGTGTTACTCATCCCTTAATTTATCTGCCTTATTTGATCTTGAAACATTGTTATCACTAAATCTCCTTGGTAGTCTCACATCCTCTACCAAACAATTATTATTTATTTAGTAATTTTCTTTTATGTGACTCAGGAAACTCTTAAAACTCTGATGTCTTATTTAGGATTACTTTTTCCATGCTATTTGTTCAATGGAGAACTTTTGCAACAAGACTTGGTGATCAACTAGAACCTCTTACTGGCATTGCAACTCATTGTTTGTGGTTGCCTTGCTTTTGCAAATTTCTCTATTTATATAGACATTTTATCTCTATTGAAATATTGTAGGCTTGTGACCACAATTCATTAATAATATCATATAGGTCTTTTTTGTTTGACAAGGATAGCGATGAGAATGTTACCATATTCATTCTTCATTTCAATGTCTTTTAATACTGATCTTTTGATGCACTTTTGTAATTTTGTCTCTTCTAGAGATTCTCAAAATTGGTATATTTGACATCATCTGAAAAAGGATGGGAACATCATAGTCTCCCCTTCTTGAAAATTCTAGCCTACAAGAATTCTTAATTTGTCAAGTCAAAACTTCGATCCCAAGTTTGGTAGCACCATTTGTTTAGGGTATGATGTGATGGGTCATTAACATGGATGGACTTCTAAACATCGTCAACACGTAGGACATTACAATATTGCCTTAACTTTTTGATAAAATATATTTTGTTGATATGTGATTCTTAATTAGGTACATCATAATTCATTTGATGTTCCACAACTTTTGTTTTCCAAATCATTCCTATTGGTGGCCAATCATGTTGATACTGCATGACTTTGATTTCAATAAATTAACTGCCATGCACAAATTGTAGTTGTCTCAATCAAAATTTTAAGTAGTGTTCATTATATGTCTTCCAATCAAAATAGATGTAATGGTTGGCCTCATTCTTTACTAATAAGAAGATTTGGTTAAACCATGGGATCACACTCTTTACTTATTTCCTAAAGAATGCAAGCAAATAACTCCACTTGTTCCAACTTATCATGATCATGATTGTCGTAGGATGTTGGTAGGAATCATTCTCTTGTGATGGAGATAAAAATATGAATAAAATTAATCTCCATGAACTTAGAGATGTTACAATGTCCGATGAATTAGTTACCTTCACTTCGAGTGTCAATAGTTGGCTCCTCGACGAAATCATTACTAGAAGACATCATTTGCTTAACAATGCCAAAGCTATGCACAAGATGAGTCTTCTAAGATGTGAGGTTGATATTTAACTCCTTCCAATCTTGAAAATAGTTTTATTAATTGAATGCTTAACCCATCCTTGTCAAAATGGATCTATCAATGCTGTCACCATTCCCTTAATGTATTTACCTTTGTTGAATTGTCCTTATGGTCATATTCAATCTTGAAAATATATTATCATTGACTCTTTGTAGTAGCCAATCGATCCTTAATAATTACCCTTGCATCCTCTACCAAACAATTACTATATAATTAGTAACTTCTTATTATGACTCGATCAATTCTTAATAATCTAATGTCTTATTCAAATGGACATTTCTCATGATGTTTGTTGAATGAAGAATTCCTCCCATGACAAGATTTGGTGATCAACTAGAACCTCTCAGTGGTATTGTGACACCATGACTGTGGTTGCATTACTTTCTTCAAATTGCTTGATGGTTACATATATGCTTATCTTGATAAAATATTGTAGTTTTGTGTTAATGATTCATTAATCATATCATATCAATCTTCCCTGTTTGACGAGAATAGCAATGAGAATATTACCATATCCATCCTTCATTTTACTATTATCCAATGGTGATCTTTTGGTACAAATTAGTAAATTTATCTCCACTATAGAATTCACAAAATTGAGGTACTTGACACGATGTCACAAAAAATAGGGACATCACATGCCACAAAGTGGATGTTTATTGCTACCAACTTGGACATTCCATCATCATTGTGTTAGTTGATAGCTTGCTTCTCCTTGGATTTGGTTTATACCTTGACTCTTGAGTGCCCAATGTGTTGGAGAAATAGGCTATTACCAACAGAGGGACCAATGTATGGTGATATCACTACCCTCTAAATTGAAAGGTACATCTCCCTTGAATGCAAAGATTTGCAATGAATATAGTTTTCAATAGATCTTAATCTGAATAGGGGTATGCTCTTAACCAACGAGCAAGAGAGGAAATTACCAAATTGCCCATAGCCACAAGAATCCTAGGTTGATTGATTGAATTAGACAACTTACAACATCTACATTTATGAACACCATAAGATACTTTTAGCTCTCTCTATACTAACTTCTACTGTATACCGCTTCTCTTACATGCATGGCTATAACTACTAGATGGAAAGAAGGCATGCTAAGAAATGAAAAATTCATGGGCCCAAGAGCCTCTCTAGCCAGATAAAATCACCCAATAGCACTTTCCCAACTCACTTATATCCAAATCTGAGAGCACACAGATCATTGCAATATCAACAGCTTCATTAAAAAATGTCCTTCATTTCCATGCAGATCTAATCTAATTAATCTAATTAAGAATCATCATGAGAAGAATGTAACGCTAATGATTTTGTTAATTTCTCCTCTTTAGGGTAACTAACTTGGCTTTATGTGCCCTCATAGCATCGAGCACTACTCTGAGCTCTTAGACACCTGGAATGTAAATGTTATCTGCTTTGATGATCTAGAAATCATGGTCTTCTATCAATTTCTCCATCGTGGTGACCTTGGATTGCAATTTCTCTAGTGCCTTCATCAAAACACCATCTATAGCAGTTGGTTCTGAAATCTTTGAATTTTGAAAGTTGGCTAGGCTAGTTGTTTCCTCAATGAAACTTAGTAATTTTGTTTTCATATGCTAGAAGTCTACCAACTGTCCATTTGGAGCCACTTGAGATTCTGTATGCAAATCATTCAGGTGTACATAGATCTTTTCTATAATCCTCTTCACGGACTCATATATATTCTTCAATTCTTGCCTAGACTTGTCCGAGCTCTCCTTCTTTAACTCCATTGATTGCTTCCAATGAAGCAAAGGTTCTTTGCCACTTCTAAGAATCCCATTACTGATGGAAACATTAGTCTTCATGTCTATCACTTCTTGTAAAAAGCACAATTCTTTTATTAGCTTCTCAAACTCTGATTAAATAGAGGTCTGATGATTGGTCATTGTCTCCTTTAGCCTTGATGTATCCAACAAAAAATTACCAAGGTTCTTGATCATAAGAGAACCTCAGACCTTCATATCTTTGATCCACGCATGACTCATCTGTCAAAAATGCCTCTCTTATTGTAGCTTAACAAGTAAACTCTTGTGCTCCTCTATAATGGGATCAAATGAGTTTGGGGTGACACTACCTACCAGGATAATTGCAAGGGGCCTGAACATTGCTCTTATGTAATCAATTATCTCTTTATTTGATGCCTTGAGAATAGCCTTAGCTAGCTTTAACTCCTCTAATCGATCCTCAATGCTCACATAAGTATATTTCCACACATTAACCATGGTGTCGTGCATTGGAGGGCCCATGTCATGTGTCTTCAATTGGAAATCACTTGGGGCTAAATCTTGAATTTTTCCCTCCTTCTGTGGCTCTACTATCTCCATGACCATATGACCAGTGTTGACATCTGTAGAATGAGTTGCTAATGCCTTTGGGTTTTTTCCTTTTGGGCACAAGGTTGGTTGCTGCATTGCTTGAGCAATTAGGTTCTTTTAGGGTGCACTCTCCTCCACTATTTGGCTCTTCCTCTTGTTGGTATCCTCCAACCAAGAGCCGATTGTGAGGACATTAAGCATTGATTGTAGTACAGAGGCATCAAACAACTTCCTCGCAATTAGAGGAGTCTCCTTTCTTCTTGAAAATGGAAAAGTCACAATTTTCGTTATAGAGTGAGCAGGGGGACCTTAATCACCACCTCCTTTCTATAGTTGTGGTGTGCCTTGAGCTTGATCATCTTCGTCGGGGCTACCATCTAGGGGATTATCCTCTAGTTCATTGCCATCTCCAACTAAGTTTTTCATTGGAATTTTAGAGGAGTCCTTCCCAATTGATTGCTCCTTTTCTTTCTCCTTTTATGCCACTATATGACCAACATTTCTAGTGCCCAGTAGAGAGCCTCCTCTACATGTAGGAGTGACTTGATTCTAATGGGTAGTCACCTCCTCCTCTGCCCACTAATTGAGAGGGAACCATAGAGGTGGATGTAGTTGCCGTAGTGGTTGAAGTGGCCACAGATAATGCTTGAGCTCCTCCAGAAGCTATGCCTACAGAAGAACCACCAACTCTTGTTCTTTTCCTTCTAGATCTCATCCACTCCACCCACTTGTTAGTCCTTTTGATGATACTATCCATTAGGATCTCCATCTTATCAATTGTAGGGCCCTCTGATGGAGTAGACACAATGGGTGTGTCTTTGATCTCGTTTTCATATGTTGAGGACCTCAGATATGATCTATCATCTTAAACATCAACATTAATATTTACCTTGTATAATTTAATTTTCTCAATAGTGAGCCTCGAGCAAAACTTCTCCCATGTTTTAATCTTTGTGTAGTAATTCACCCAGTAGTTCTTAATATCTGGTATATGCTTGTAACTCAAACCAAGGTACAAATTATTCTTCACATAGTTCATAGGATCAAACTGAGGCCTCAAAACTTCATAATCCTTGAATTTATAGTTTCCTTCAAAGGCCTTTATTAGGTTCTTTGTATTTGACCTAGATGCATAGGAGTATAATCCTACAACAACTGGGAAAGGAATTCTCGCCTTTCTAATAGCTCCACAAAAGGCATTCACCTCGAGTATTTTCCTACATAATAAACACAATCCTATCATCAGGATACCTTGGCAACCTCCATGGGAAACCATCAAATCCATTGATTTTGATGTAGGAGGACGAGAATTGGATGAAACAACATCTAAATTGGGTGACCACCAAAATTTACTAGTGAGAATCCCCTTTCAAGGCATCCTTGTAGCTCTCTATACAATCTCATAGTGAAGGCATCATTGACCTTTACAAACTCATAGCTCCTCTCGAGGTGTAGACAGGAGTAAAAATCATACACCTTAGTCATCTCGTTCAAGTCTTATATGCAAGGCAAGCCTAGCCACAAGTAGTGTGTTGCCAAAGTATAAATCAAATATGAAGACATGCGGAATTGTTTGAAATCTTTGGTAGAATTCATCCAGCTTGTAATCTCATCGCAAATTATCTAGGCCCAATCAATATATTGCCCATTCGCACAAATTGCTTGCCCTAGAAAGAAAGGGTGCTCCATGAAGTTTAGGACTTCTTCATATCCTTTTTATCTCAGTAATGGGATCAAGATGTTCACAATCTCCCTCTTTAAGCTAGTTGCAAAGAGAGTCTTCAAAACTTTACTCCTCTTGCTTATAGGCGGCTGGAACCAAGTTGCCATGATGTATGCTTGTCGCGAGGTCTTCTTTTCATTAAACATAGAGGCAACTAATCGAAAGTTTGTCACAGTATTCATCTTTGGCCGGAATCCCAAATGCACTCTACATGAGACCTCTACCAAAAGTGAGCAAGACAGAGTTGTCTTGCACTTTAATTTGCTTTGTCTTTGCATCATATCTTGCAATACACTCCTAGACAAGCTTTGGTGCTTGACTGGCCATTGGGAATCCTTCAGCTTCAACTAACCCACTTTCCTTAAGCTTTTGAGTGATGGGATGAATGAGTTGAGAATTCAATCTTCTATGCAGGTCGTTGAGATCATAGAATTAGAAAGAGGTATCTGAATAATCCTTCAATTTGCTTTCTAAACAAGGCAGACGATCTTGCATACCAATTCTTACAACCATCAATCTTTAAATAAGCACAGAGCAAGAAGCAATTCATACTTGTGATGAAATTGGATCATTTCAAAATGGAGAAATGAGATCACGTACTTTCCGATCTTTATTGTATTCAAATCTGATCGTTGGGCTTCGAATTTCCTGTGTCACATGAGTCAGGAGTGACCCATTAACTCACAAATGCACTTTTAATGACATAATGATCGGATTTCCCATTAATGTAGTAGGTTAATGACTCCTTTTGACATCATTCACACCAAATCTGGCTTTAGCATGGTGTCATACAATGAATTTTATAAGATTTGTCCTCTTAAGCATTGGAGTAGTAAACAATTCCCTTTTCTGACATCCTTTATACTTAGTCTTCTTCGGGCAACATCAAAATGGAATCTTCAAAAGAATATTCTCTTCTAATATGCTTTAAATTCACTTTTTCGAAAAAGAAACACGCAGGGTGCCTTTCTGGACGACAAAGTGGTTGAAGAGGTGCAACTCAAACAAATCATATACTCAGAGGAAATTCTCTGATCTGAATGGCTTTTTGGCTCGAATATTCTTCTAAGCATCTTCAAGAAGTGAACAAATCAGATCTATACTCCATGCATTCTGCTAGACTTATACTTTCAAAAAATGGGAGTCACAGGTACACTAGGAGCCAAGGTGCACTTGAAATGGCTACTTTCTAAAAACGTCAACTCTATCTTCGGGACACTTGTTAAATGGTTCCTTGTTGAGAATTCCCTCAAACATTCCTAGAACGTAGAGTTTCACAAGTATAGTTCATAAAACAAGCCATATCTGCACTTTCAAAAAAATGCCAGTCATAGTGCTCCTTTGGTAGGAGTTGCAACTATAGAGGTGGATTTCCGACAAAGTAACACTTTGTCACTTTCAACTTCGAGGGACTTCTAGAGCTGATTCTTTTTCATTCAAGTTCCTTCAAACATTTCTGGAATGTGAGACTCTACGTGCATACTTCACAAAATGAGCCAAATCTACGATTTCGAAAAATAGAAAGATTGGCTTCACTGAAGCCAAAATTGCATCTAAAATGGGTTCTTTCTGACGATGTTGACACTTAATTTTCTTCACCGCGAGAGACTTTAGGACCTCTTCCTTTCTTCAAGCATCACTATATGGGATCCCTATGAGCATTTTCTTCATTTAAGTTACCCAAAATATACTTCATCTTCCTCTGTTGGAAAACTTGTTCACGGACTACTCCTGCGGGGGAGTAGTCACAGAGATGCAATTCCTACTTAGTGCTAACACTAAGTCTCTCTTCATTTTTGGGCAAACTGGGACTTCCTTTGCTTTAAACTTATGCTCTTTTAACATTTCCACTCCACATTTCTTGAGCACTTAGCTTCTGGAGGGAACCTTTCTTTGAGTTTTGGCAACTCCTTGAACGAGCTTTACTTCTGATGGAGGGGTAGCCGAGCAAGTGATTTTCCGATGAGAGCACGCTTAGGCATAGTGTTGATGTTTGAATGGTAATTTCAACTTTCTTCTCATCGAGGAAGGCGCTCTACAATAATTCCACCCAACCTAAGAGAACTAAGACTTTTAGCGCACTTGATTTGCATGAAGTATTGGGAGAGAAGGCGGAGCAATGAAATCCTGAAATCCCGCATAGCAAGGGCAAAGAGATAATGGATGAGAAGAAAGTCACCGAAGGGGCAACCTAGACTTGGACATTTAGAAACATTTGCAATGACTTCACTCCAAGCTAAAAGCTTAAAAGGGGAACTAAAAGTCTGGCAACATATTGGCATTTGACACAAGAAGCAAAAAGGAGGGGAATATGATGTAGTTATCACCCTATCAACTTGGACATCTCATTAGCATCGACATTTGACACAAGAAGCATACAACTAGGGAAGATGATGATGTATTTATCACCCTTAGTGAGGCAAACAATTTCTACAAATGAATCTACGAACAACCTAGAATATAAAACATTGGCAACATTTGCCATTACATCCAATATTCCTAAACCAACGTTAGTCTACGATCTTCATGGACTACCAGGGCAACTAATGGTAAAAATAATAGCAGGCTGTAATCCTGGACGCAACTTCATTGACAATTCAGATTGTTCTATTCAGCAGAGCTAGATTCAATTTATTTTGTTCTTCCTTGACGAAAGCCTTTCTCTTTGATAATTCTTCTCTCTACCTTTCAAACTTGTCCATCTGGTCTTCCAAGTCCACTCGCGTCCTCCCTTTCCGACTCAATTTATCCCTTCTTATCCATTCCTTTGTACAGTCCCTTAACTTTTGGGTATCCATTCCAAGAATCTTCCTGTAATTCTACACTACTGTTATTTATCTCCCAAGTTAAGCATTCAGTGATAATATTTCTGCATAAGGGCATGATTATTATTGTTGTCATCATTTTTACTCAATATATCCAACAATATTTATCTACGTTACTGAAGTCAAATGTTTAGTTTTAAATTCCAAATCCTTAATTGCGATATCATTATATGTATTGATTGTTTGGGCACTACTAGCTAAACATGCTACATCAACTGGCAGTCAGCTTGGTATGTGTTAAGAAACATGTTTTCTTTTCAAATTAGATGAACAATTGAAGAAACATACTTCCTTTCTAAAATAGATGGGCGATTGCTAAGAAGGCAGTTCAAATTTGGTACACAAGTTATAAACTTGTTATTGCTATACACCACGAACTTAACGCAGTTCTAGAAAAGTCTACTGATAACTATGACTAACTAAGCAAAGCAAGAAAACATGATTACATGAGTCGTTCTTATCCAGTAATTGAATGCGCTGAAAGTTAAAGGAATCTAATTTACTGCATGAAAAGTTTAGGATGGCATAGTCATTCACCACAATTTATAGATGCAGTCCAAAAAGACCAAGATTATTGAATAGGTTGGTATTTTGTTCTAACTAGATCTAATCATGAGACTTTTTCATTATTCTAGAGTAGTCTTGCATCAAACTTGCAAATTTATTAATGAATTATAAGCTTATTTATGTTGGAAATTAACGTCAATGTCTGTGGCTTGTCCTCGAGCCCCACGCCCATCTACCCTGTCAGGTCACCGCAGGCATTCATTTTGGTAAGTGAGAATTTGAAATTTGAACATTGAGAGGGAAAGGAAGAATATGATAAAAGGAATGTTTTAACATTCATTCAAAAAAGAGGAGATCAAGCAGATCAGAGAAAAGTTGCAGAGCTAAGCAGAGAAGGAAGAAGGAAGGAAGTTTGTGCCTGCAGTTGCACGTGGTTCCTTGTTCACTCTATAAGTTTGTTGTTTGGATTCGTCCTATTGAAACAGTGATTGCTCTAGGCACCATGTTATGCAGCCATTAGAGTTGCAGGTTTAAAGGTTTATTAAAGTTTTGAAGTATTATCAGTTTAGGGTTATTTTAGGGTTTTCTAGTTGAAGCCGAATGCTCCCAGATTTGTAATAGTTTAAATCTCACATTGAATAGAAAGCAAGCCAGCATACTTACTCTAATGTTCTTCATCTTCTATTCTTTGGATTTAACAAGTTTGGTTGAAAGCTTAAAGCATTTGGCTTTCTGGTTTTAATGGTGAAAGAATTCACGTTGAAATATTTCCTAAGTTATATTCTTAAGTTTGAAATAGAGCACTTGGCATCTTCTTTCTCAGTTGGAGCCAAGCTCACTCGATATCCATTAGTGCCGAGCATTTCCTGTGCAAGTGCCAAGCTGCTCTTTGTGCCAAGTAAAACTGGCACTTGACACCTTCACGTGCCAAGCAATTTTAGGGTGCCGAGTGAAATATTTAAAAGGTTTAAATTTAAATTTTAACATTTCTCACATGGTATCAGAGCTTTGAGGCCCCACATCCACAGTGAGTTAGGGCATTTGTTTTTTCTTGGGATATTTATCATGGCAGGAGATGCAGGAAAGATATGACAGCAGCCACCATCATTTAATGGACAAAATTATGATACATTTGCAAAGAAGATGAAAACCATTATGGTTGCAAATGATTTGTGGGAGTTTGTGGTTAATGGATTCAATGATGTGACTGATCCAACTCAGTATGTTGCCCTCACAAATGCACAGAAGACTCATTTGAAAGAGTTAAGGAGGAAGGATGCTAAGGCATTAAGTCTTATTGAAGCAGCAATGACAGAGACAATATTCCCAAAGATTGCAGCAGCAAATTATGCAAAAGAAGCATGAGATATCTTTGAGATGAACTTCAAGGGGACTGATAAAGTTCGTACAGTAAAGCTACAAAACATCAGGAGGGAGTTTGAGAACCTTCAAATGAAGGAAAATGAATCAGTTGCAGACTTCAGTTCAAGGACCTCCAATGTGATTAACCAACTGAAGTCAAATGGAGAAGACTATTAAGAGTAGAGGATAGTGGAAAAGATATTGAGGAGTCTACCTCATAAATATGACAACTTGGTCATGACCATAGAAGAGGCAAAAAACCTCACTGTTTTGACAATGGATGAGTTAATGGGTTCTCTTCAAACCCATGAGCATAGGATCAATAGATCCACATCTTCTTCTTCCCAAGAGCAAGCATTCAAGGCTCAGTCAAATTCAAGAGGAAGGGGGAGAGGAAGAAATGACTTAGGCAGGAACTTCAGAGGCAGAGGCCGAGGTAATGGAGGACAAAGGAATGCTACAGCAAAAGGCTCAGATAGAGAAAATGGAGCAAGTAGCTCACAAAATACTTCAAGAGGAGGTAAGAAAAACTACAACTCAAATAAGAGTAATGTAGAATGCTACTACTGTCATAAATATGGACATTATGCAAATAAATGTTGGAAGAAGCAGAAAGATCAGTCAGGACAAGCAAATGTGGCTGATGTGAATATGGGAAGTGAAAACACTGCCTTCATCATGTGTAATGTTGGTGAAGAAGGAAGCCCTGAGGTTTGGTACCTCGACAGTGGATGTAGCAACCACATGAGTGGTAATGAAACCTTGTTTTCATTCATTGACAAGAGTTTCAAATCAGAAATTAAGATGGGTAACAATGGAACCCTACTAGTTGTGGGCAAAGGATCTATTATGGTCCGCACCAAGAAAGGTGAGAAAAAGGAAATACAAAATGTGTATTTCGCCCCTGGTATCAAGCACAATTTGATGAGCATTGGTCAGCTCATTCAAAATGGATACAAAGTGCTGATGGAGAATGACATGTGTGTCATTCAAGAAAAAGATGGGAGCAAGAACTTACTTGCAGCAGTTCAAATGAAAAAGAACAGAAAGTTTTCCTTGAGGATAGAGACATGTTTCTCATCTCAAGTTAGTGCTGCACCTCCCACACAATCAGCTCTAAGGAGTGTGATTGAAGACCTCTCACGGCTATGGCACCTCAGGTATGGTCATCTTGGCTATGCTGGTTTAAATTTATTGTCAAATAAAAGAATGGTAGATGGTTTGCCACGTGTAGGAAATTCTTGTGACAAGTATGAGGCTTGTATTTTGGGTAAGCAACATAGGCTTCCCTTTAATTTTGGAAATTCTAGGAGGGCTAGATATCCATTAGAATTAGTGCATACTGACCTAGTTGGTCCTATGCAAGTTACTTCCATTGGGAAGAGTACATATTTTATGACATTTATTGATGATTTTAGTCGTAGGACATGGGTGTATTTTTTAAAGAATAAATCTGAAGCATTTGATAAATTTGTAGAATTTAAAGCCCAGGCTAAAAGAGAATGTGGACATTATATCAAAGTCCTAAGATTAGATAGAGGAGCGGAGTATACCTCCAATTCTTTTGTAAATTTTTGCAGGAAACATGGCATTAAGAAAGAGCTCATAGCCAGCTATACACCACAGCAAAATGGAGTGGCTGAAAGAAAGAACAGGACCATTGTTGAAATGGCAAGGAGCATGATGAAAGAGAAAGGTCTCCCAATTGAATTTTGGGGAGAGGCTATGGCAACAACAGTTTACCTAATTAATAGGTGTCCTACAAAGGCAGTCCGTGACAGAATTCCAATGGAAGCTTGGTCACGAAGAAGATGGACAGTTGAATACCTAAGGGTGTTTGGATGTGTTGCATATGCACATGTGCCTAAAGAGCAAAGGCAAAAATTTGATGACAAAGGTGTGAAATGCATTTTCACAGGGTACAGCCTAAAATCAAAGGCATACTGATTGTATGACCCATTGAACAACAAGATGATGCTTTCAAGAGATGTGTAATTTCTTGAAAATCAATCTTGGTATGGACAAATTGATGAGTCACCAAGCACTTTAAGCAAAGTGCCATTTATGAATGAAGAGGATGCTGATGAACATCAAAAAGAAGGAGCAAATAGAAGAAAAGGCAAGCAGGTTCAGACATTGCCGAGCTCCTCTAGGCATGATTGAGTGTCAGTGCCGAGTACCAGTGAAGACCGAGCTAGTCGGCAAAACAACAATAGTGAAGATTCTAATCCCACACTCTCCTCTCTGTTACCAAGAAAGATCAAGAGTCTTAGGGAGATATACCAAGATGAAAGGTATGAAGATTATGATGAGAGTGTTAATTTTGCATTATTTTCTCATAGTGATCCAGTATATTTTGAGGAAGCTATCAAGGAGAAAAAATGGTGTAATGCCATGGATGAGAAAATAAATGCTATAGAAAGGAATGAGACATGGGAGCTAACAGATTTGCCTCCCAAGAAGCAAGTGATTGGAGTGAAATGGGTCTATAAGACCAAATGCAATGCTGAAGGCAAGATTGATAGGCATAAGGCAAGGCTGGTAGTCAAGGGCTACAAACAACAGCATGGAAGAGATTATGATGAGACTTATGACCCAGTTGCAAGAATGAAAACCGTGCGTGCTGTCATAGCAATTGCAGCTCAGCATAAGTGGAAGGTATTTCAAATGGATGTGAAGTCCACCTTCCTAAATGGTGTATTGAAGGAAGAAGTGTATGTGGAGCAACCACTTGGTTATGAAGTTGTAGGTGAAGAAAATAAAGTATATAGATTGAAGAGGGCTCTCTATGGGCTCAAGCAAGCTCCAAGAGCATGGTACAGTAGGATTGACTCATATTTGATGAGCAATGGCTTTAACAAAAGCAATGGTGAGCCCACTCTTTACATCAAGGCAGCAGATGGTAATGTATTGATTGTTGTCTTATATGTAGATGATTTGATTTTTGCTGAAAATGACAAGGCTCTAATTGGTGAGTTCAAAGAGGCCATGAAAAGTGAATTTGAAATGACAGACCTAGGTCTCTTGAAATACTTTCTAGACATAGAAGTAAAATAAATGCATGATGGCATCTTCATCTCTTAAGAAAAGTATGCAGGGTAGATCTTGGAGAGATTTAAAATGCAGAACAGTAAGGCAGCCCACACACCAACAACAGTAGGTCTAAAGTTGAGCAAGGAAGACTCTAGCAAGAGAGTGGATCCAACACTATATAAAAGCATGGTTGGAAGTCTAATGTATTTGACAGCAACTCGGCCAGACCTAATGCATGCAGTAAGTCTGATTTCCAGATTTATAGAAACCCCAAGGGATTCCCATTGGCAAGTGGGAAAAAGGATCCTAAGGTATGTGAAAGGTACCAAGGGATTTGGAATTTTGTATACTGCATCAAATGAATTCAAGTTGATTGGTTACACTGATAGTGATTGGGCTGGAAGTATAGATGATAGGAAGAGCACTTCTGAGTACATGTTTCATATGAGATCGGGTGCAATTTCATGGGCATCCAAGAAGCAACCTATTGTTGCTCAATCTACAGTAGAGGCCGAATACATAGCAGCAAATGGAACAGCATGTCAAGCAATTTGGCTAAGGAGGATCTTGACAGATTTGAATGAAAGGCAAGGAGATGGAACCACAATTTATTGTGAGACCATCTCATCTATTGCATTATCCAAGAATCCAGTCTTCCATGGGAGAAGCAAACACATTGAAATCAGATATCACTTCATCAGAGAGTTGGTGGAGAATGGGGATATCAAAATGAATTTTTGCAAGTCAGAGTAGCAGCTAGTAGACATTTTTACCAAGCCATTAGGCATTGGAACTTTTGTGCACCTAAGATAGAGTCTTGGTGTAGTTGATTTGGATTAGTAGTGATCTTTGTTTGTGGATCTCAGGACAAAGGGGGAGTGTTGGAAATTAACGTCAACGTCTGTGGCTTGTCCTCGAGCCCCACGCCCATCTACCCTGTCAGGTCACCGCAGGCATTCATGGACAACAGGCATTCATTTTGGTAGGTGACAATTTGAAATTTGAACGTTGAGAGGGAAAGGAAGAATATGATAAAAGGAATGTTTTAACATTCATTCAAAAAAGAGCAGATCAAGCAGATCAGAGAAAAGTTGCAGAGTAGAGCAAAGAAGGAAGAAGGACGAAAATTTGTGCCTGCAGTTGCACGTGGTTCCTTGTTCAATCTATAAGTTTGTTGTTTGGATTCGTCCTGTTGAAGCAGTGATTGCTCCAAACACCATTGTATGCAGCCATTAGAGTTGTAAGTTTAAAGGTTTATTAAAGTTTTGAAGTATTATCAGTTTAGGGTTATTTTAGAGTTTTTTGGTTGAAGCCGAATGCTCCCAGATTTGTAATAGCTTAAATCTCACATTGAATAGAAAGCAAGCCAGCATACTTACTCTAATGTTCTTCATCTTCTATTCTTTGGATTTAACAAGTTTGGTTGAAAGCTTAAAGCATTTGGCTTTCTGGTTTTAATGGTGAAAGCATTCACGTTGAAATATTTCCTAAGTTATATTTCTTAAGTTTGAAACAGAGCACTCGACATCTTCTTTCTCAGTTGGAGCCGAGCTCACTCGGCATCCATTGGTGCCGAGCATTTCCTGTGCAAGTGCCGAGCTGCTCTTTGTGTTGAGTAAAACTGGCACTCGACACCTTCACGTGCTGAGCAATTTTAGGGTGCCGAGTGAAATATTTCAAAGGTTTAAATTTTAATTTTAATATTTCTCACAATTTATCAATATAATGTATTACAAAATGTTTTGGAGTGCATTGACTATTGAATCACATTTTAAGTCATTAGAATAAAATTGCACACCCCTAGCTTTTGAACATGTTATAAAATATTGTTTAACTCTTGACAGAATTCCCAAATGGCTAACTTAAAACATCTACTAATCGTTACCAGCTACGGTCAAATATCTGGTCGTACCTTAAACATTATGAAAAGTATTTGGGAAGGAGACATTGTTTGTGTTTGAAGAAGACGGGAGTTGAGGCAATTGTGACATTCTCAGTGCAGACAGGATGCCAGCCTTAGCCTCACAAGCATTCACCTCTTCGCAAATTATTCAACAGGTGCAAATCTAGGCTGGTCTGGATTTATATACCTACACAAGTAGATCATAGCAATTCATTCTTTTTCAATAGAAAATGAAGGCTAATTCCATCAAGGTGAAAAGAGAAAAAGTACACATCATCTATTCTGTAAATAGAAAATGCAAAGTAACAGAAGCTTTACCACTAGAGAGTTACAGAATACAACAAATAAAAAAAGAAAATAGTTCACAGCAGGTTACATATGCTAATAAGCAAAAACATCATTACTGCTTGAAATAGCACCAAGCTTCCAGAATTTTTTGTTAAACTTAAATTCACAGCTAATAGTAAGCTGACCGACTGTAGTTAGAAATCTAAACCTACTTAATGCTGTAAAATAAATTCCAAAGTATAATGCCCCAAAAGTTTCGGCACTGAATAAGAGCAGACAAATCATTCTGGATGATGGAAAGAAATATATTCTTTGACAGACAGCATCTCCAATCATGCATCAATGTAATGAATACATAAGTAAGACAAGACAATTCCTTTTCTTAGTAATGACAATATTGTAAAAAGAATAATATTATTAAATCGAAACTAAGTTACTCGGTTAATTGGAAATAGCTCACATATTGGGAAAAATTGGTTCGAATCCTGGTTCAGGGTGAAGACAGCCTGGGGTCGAGAAGGACCCACAGGGTACACAGGGTGCCTATCTTAGACCTTATGTAAACCCAGACCCAACCCAAGTGAACTCAGAGACTGACTGACACTAAACATTTACTGCACTTTTGTTTTTACATTTCAAACAAATGCAACATATATGCAATACCAGATTTACCTGAAATGTTCCTCCATTCAAGTACAAGTATCTTGGAATCGACTTCCATAACAAACTCAATTGCAAAACTTGTAGAGCAAAAACAATTCAGGGAGAATGGAAAGCATTATATTCTTTACAAAACAGATGTAGGAATGCAGAATTATGGGACTAGAAAACCAAAAAGATACTCTTTGGTTTGTTGGTTACCCCAGTGATCCTTTATGGATTGTGAGATTTGGGGCACCAATTTATCAGATAAAAAATGGAGACAAATACAAAGGATCCAAAAACATTTAATCATCTGTAATCTCAAGATTAAAACCACCGTTCCTTACGAGAATTTATTGGTAGAAACGAGCACTTTTCCATTAGAGGCTACTGCCATGGTTCGATTATTATGTTATTTAAACAAAACTCAATGAATGGAAAATCAGCGATGGCCTAAATTGATCATAGAAGAAAGACTTGACAGAAGGAAAAACATGTGGATGAAATAAAATGGTAAATGGATGGAAAGGTGGAATATTAGTAGGCAAGAATGTCCAATAACAATGAGGAAATAAAAAAGTACGTGAATGAAAAGTTCGGGAGTCTAACGTGGTCAAAACAAAAAGGACGTAAAAGGACTAATATGGTAAAAAAAAAAAAGACATAAAAAGGATTATTATATCAAAGAATTTAATCTAAAGAGGGAGCACGTGGAGAAAACATATATAGGAGCAAATATCAATTGGAAAGCAAAAATGCTCATAGCTCAACTTAGAATGGGTTCCCATCACTTGAGGTGTGAAATGGGTAGGTGGACACTACCAAAGGAAGAATAGGAGGAGAGAATACATTTATTTTGCAACATGGAAGTGGTCGAGACAGAATGACATTTTATCTTGGAATGCCCAATGTACACTGACATCTGCTCCAGCTTCAACAATATCCTAGCAACCGGCAATTTGACTTCTATATTTGAGGAAACACAATTGGATAGTACAAAAAATTTAATTATAACCATTCATTGTAGAAGAATGGACCTAAAGAAGCAGTTTCAAAAGACTTAGGGTCCTCCCACCCTCTAGGGTAGTGTACTTTTCTAGGTGGTCCCTTAGGCCACTTCGACCTCGTCAACGTTATTAAAATCATTCATTCATTCAGAGCCCATTGAATTTTAAGAGAAAATATAAATTGGGGCAACTTCATTAATTTTCCTCCTAAGGGCCCATTTGAATTCAAAACATTTTGGTTGTTTTCGTGGTGACTATCTCCCACCCTAGTCTGCCATAGATCTTGAAAATTTTGTGATCAAAGATGAGGGCATTGAAGATTTGACCACAAAAGGTCAAGTAACTAACATCAATGCAGCTGAGTACCCATTGCACAATTTGTCTAAATACTGGTGTAGCTGCAAGACAAATCAAGGAAGAGAAATTAATAGGAGCAACCCCCATCTAACTACTATGGACCTAAGCATTCCATTGGTGTAGGCTTATATCAATTGAATTAGAACAAGATTCAACATCATTGCCATCTCAGAGTTGTTACAAATTAATTCAGTAAAAGGCAATTTAAACTTGTTTCAAGTCAGTGAGAGCACTACTATGCAGCAAAATCCCAAGGAATTAATACGGGCTCCACTTTGTTGGCTTGTATTTTCACTTTGTTTGAATCTTGAGAATCTATTGTGAAAATTCAATGTTCATCTGTGCAGTTAGGGTCTGCAATATTCATGTGCAAAGAAATCCTTATAAAAACCCTAGGGTTTTATTCATATATGTGTTTTGATTAGAAACCCTCCTTGTTTTAAATTTGTTTCGCACTTTTAAAAGATCTTTGAAATTTTAAGGTGCAACCATGCAACCAAGGTAATCACATGGTCAATGCATGGTTAAACTCTTAGTAAAGCTATGACATGACAGTGGGAAATAGTTAAGTGCTCAATGTCCACCTAGTCGCAATGGTTTATTGCTAAAAGTCATTTCAGACAGTGAAGGCACGATGTGGTTTGTAAGTAGCTGATCATAGAGTCGCATGGTTGAAATTGAAGTTAGAAGTGAAGCTACGACCCTGCTTAAAAGCACAAGGATCTGACATGTGGAGGTGTCTAAAGGCAGAACTTTATGATTAACATGAAAATTATGGTGCAATAGTGCGATTGACTCGCAATTTCGCAGCTCAAAGCTTAAACAGTTGGCACAATGGAGTGACTCAGCGACTAGCTGTGATCACATGATTTTTTATCATTTTGCATGTGTTTGGTATATATGAAAATGCCTTCTAAAAATGTGTTTAAGACTAAAGTGGTGATTTCTAACCATTTTACATATTCAAAAGTCCATGTGTGTTACATCCCAAAATTTTGATCTAATTTTAAACTTGCTCATAACCGTTGGATTTAATGGATTTTTCGTTCATTATCATATGAAGTAGGTAGTTATTTATATCCGTTGTATTAATTGTTAATGAAGATGGTCGTTAAGCATTAACTGTTATATGATGTTTGGAAGTTGCTTGATTTTGAGAATTATGGTTAACAATTTAAAGTCTCTTAAATGTTTATATGAAAATTATTATGAAATTGTTACTATGGTGGAAGTGTTTCATGAGTGATTGCAGGAGAAGATGAAGGGGGGAAAGCATTACTAAACGAGATCATTGGAATGGGATGCTTGCTTAGTCCAGTCAACAGGATTGACAGGTATGACCTTAAACTTCTTTGGTAAGGATCTAACAACTTGAACACAAGATACATCTATGGGACCTGTATGAGTTATTAAATAAATAATCTAAAAAACATAAAATAATCTAATTAAAATATAAAACGTACCTCAAAGGATTTTAAATGATCTTTCACCATATTATTATAATATATATGTATATATGTACATATAGATATAAAAATGAAATGGCACCATTATATTATAATATAATAAAATGATATCACAACATTAATATATTTATATGAATGTATGTAAATATAAATTATAACAACAATCAAATTATAACTTTCCTTGACTTTTCTTCCATCTTTTTTATTTTTTTCTTCTTGATTGCAACCGATTAAACACTTGGCAAATAAATTGACAAATAATCTTTTAAGTTACAAAGGCCAAAAAGTCACAACTATTCCTTTTAATTTGAAGTCATGTGTAGAAGCGGACATCTTTTTAAATACATATGACTGCCTTGTGCTACGATATTATTCAGTAAAAACATTCGCCTTTTTCCATACACTTGACTATCATAATCAAGTTCGACTCCTTTTTAAACCCGACTCCTCCCTTATTATGTTATTTTATCAATGCTCAAGTTCTGACTATATACAACCATCGAACCTCTACCAAACACAGGATTTTTTGCAAGTGTTGCTATCCTTGTACTTGTTGCTGTATTAGTGTTTCTTGCCAAACATATAAGTTCCTATACACTATGGTGACATCTTCAAGCAATTGGGGAGAAGTTGTTTTCAAATCGATTTGCAAACTCCAGTCCATTCCAAATTTATATTAGGTCACGTGTTAATCATTCCAGATTGTGATATTTCAATGTTTTAAATCATTTTCCATAGCAGTTAGCTAGGCTCAAAGACTTCTTTCCGTCCATGAATAAGTTATAAGCTTTGCTGAATATTCCATGTCATTGTTATTGATTATTCTTCTTAACTCTCATATCATCATAGAAAAAATCGAATAGTATCTCTCATGGGAAAGTTTTCCAAATGCAATAAAACCTGAAATGAAATATGTTGTATGGAAATCAGAATCCAATAATGTTTTCAATTAATCTCACGAACATAATCATTCAAGTCACAATTCGTGATAAGTATTCTAAGCAGTGAAATCCTTCTATAATTTATGCATAGAACAAATTGATCAGAAATTCCAAACACTTGGGACTCATCGGCTATATAGCCATGTAAGGTGAGGAGGTGGAATAAATCTGCAAGAAAGTAGAAGAGAAATTAGATATGAATAATAAATTAATTAAACATACGTAATAGCTCATGCTCATCTCTATAAATGTTTCCTGTTGTTAAGTGGAGTGGTGGTGATGGGATCATTGGACCCATCAGAAATCCTTGGCTAAGGTAGTTTAAGGGCATGTTCACCATCTAATGATCACTTGATGTCAGTGGTGTCAGTTATGCAAACATGTCCATTTCATAATTGTGCAAACATTCTAAACACTAGGATGCCTAGGTGGCTGGACTAAGAACATCCCAAGCCCGATCCCAAGGTAGAGAGGGCCTTTCTAATTCAATAGATTGTGTGGGGATAAGTATGGTCCGAGGTTGGAAGGTTAAGCCTATGTCAATGCTTCTCCTCTTACCGAAGCCGAGGCTTGCACAACCAACTAAAGACCCTCTGAATGATACTTGTATGTTTCTTTTCTTCTTTTCTTGATAAGCATTTACTTACTTGTATGTAGAAAAGATAGTTAATCGATAATTTAGTTATGTCTAGTTAATCGTTAATTTAGTTACTTTCAATTGATCATAAATACAGTAATGTTTATTTAATCGTTAATCTAGTTACCTTCAGTTGATCATAAATACAGTTATGTTTAGTTGATAATGGATACAATTATCTTTAGTTAATCATTAAACTAGTTATTTTTAGATGATCATTGATATGGCTATGGTTATTTTAGTTAATTGTTAAAACAATTATTGTCATATGAAAAGGAATTCAGTTATCTATCAAAAAATGTTGGAAATTCTCTATTTAAATTGTCTTTTTTTTCGATATCAAAAATCGTTTGTTACATTGTGTTTGCCTTTAAAAGGTGTGACTTGGTCTTGATAACATAGGGTGGCGATTTTCCTTGACTTTGCACATGTTTGAAATATTGGTCTAGTTTGATCTAGGATTGATCAGGGTTCAATTTTCCTTGGGTTGGTTTGAACCCATAGTCTAGAATTCAAACCCGGCTGAATTTTGGCTCCCTATATTGAATTTGGGATGAATTTGGGCAAATTTACATGGACGGGAAATTTTCAAGTCACTTTTTATAACAAATTTTATATTTTTTTGAGTTTCCGTTGCCCTAAAAAGTGAATGTAAGTAGATTATTTTGGCTTCTAACATCATTAGTGGTGTGCAAATAGGTGATTTTGTGAGCAAATAGGTGATTAACCAAAAGAAGTTCATGATGCTATGATTACAACTTACGTGTTTGAAGTTTATGCCTATGGTGCTTTTGTTGTTTAAATGATTAACTTAGTTTACAACATATGATTTTATGATACTCTATGCTTCTAGGCTTCATAAATATGTATACATATATAAGTTTTACATGTTTTTGTACAAATGAACCCAAACAAACCCAAAACCCTTTCGAAAATTTTCATGTACCGGCGAACTAGTTCTTCGAACCAGTAACTAAGGTTTTCATTCATCAAGCCAAAAGTAGCAATTTCCAAAGGATTTGCATATATGTTAAGACATGTTAATGAACTCTAAAAGTGCATCATTGACTAGAAGGGAAAAAGTGGCAATTTTTAATGCTATTACATGTTCTTGGCATATGCGTTTGCATTCAAAAAACATGTTTTTACTTTCAGTGCTCTTTGAGAAATTTTTTGGGCATATTGTTGTGTATTGGTTCCCAAAAAGTGCATGTTAGTATTAACAACATATTTCCATATGCATTTTCCCCAAAAAGACTCGTTTTTACTCCAAGTCAAGCCATTTTTGGAGGCTTTTATAAAAGTGGCAATTTTTTAAGGAAATGTATGTGTTTTAATACATGCGTTTGATAGAAAACAGCCCGTCTAGGGCATGTTTTTAGTCAAAAACTTTGCATTTCTTCATGGATAATGTTTTCCAATCACTTCAAGGAGCATTCTTGGGTAAGAATTTCAATCTTCAACTTGTTATTCATCATTTGCAAGCTATTTTCTTGCCCTAGACATCTTTTTTATATGTCTTTGTTATTAAATCTTGGCTTTGGACAATTCTAAAATCTGAAAATCTATTGGATTCTTTTCAGATTTGCTCAAGATTTGGACAAGGATTTGTCTTTCTCATTTTTGGTGGAATTGAATTTTCCTTGGTTATTTTTCTTAATGCATTTGTATTTATTTATTTGAATGTTATTGCAAGTTATTAACATTTCCATTTTCAGATTTGCATGTTTTTCATTTTTGAAGTTGTTCCTTCAATCTTTCGTGTTCTTCTCCAAGTTGCATATGCAAGATCTCACCTTACTTAAATATGTTGTCAAGTGTAAAATCTTGTTCTCAAAAGAAAGATAAGTTCATTTTTTTCCTCACATGCTAATGCAAGTTAAAACCCCACCATTACGCAATCCATGTACCTCCATGTGGTTGCCCAATGGTTGAAGAATAATTTCTCACATTCGTGTTGGAAACATAGTATTGACTTACACCTATTTAAGCATGTTGTGTTTTCATTTCATTACACTTCACTCCTCACTTGCATATTTTAAAGTTCGCTGTTCGCATATGCAATCCACTCCAAAAAAAATGTTTTTGGCTATTTTAGCCATTCTAAGCTTGACCCATTTGTTCATTCGCTCTCCACAATCATCCCATACACTTTACCTAATCATACTTTGCCCAAATCCATACATCAAAAGTCAGAAAATGATCTATCTATGCTTGAACATACCTTAGTTTTTATGGAAACTCAATAACAACATGCATAACCCCAAACATGCAAAAAAGAAAGAGGAACGTGAAACAAAAGTGATCAGATGATGGAGCCTACAAGAAGATGAAAGAATGGTAACAACCATAGAGTGTTTAAAAGCTAAAAACAGTCAATGAACACTCAATGAAATAATCAAGGATGCATATTCATTTTCTATTTCGAGATGCTTCCACCAAACATGAACACAACAATCATAGAATATCGAACATCTTGTAGCAGCATGAAGATCAATAAAGTTTGATGTAAGAGAATTTGTGTCTAGTAAGACACTTAGAATATTATTTGTAATTGAGATGTTACATGTGATGGAAAAACAAGATGTAATTGCATGTAATAGTATCATGTGTCGATTTGTAACATGTAATCAAGTTGCTACTACATTAGGCATGCAACTTTGAATTAAGTCAAAGTAGTTAGTTAGAGATAAGTCAAGGTGGTTGAGGTTGTTCCACTTTTTCCTCCACCTTTCTCTGTCCTATTTTTCTACATAAAGGAGAGAGCTCATTGTAAATAATCATCTTTTGGCAAGGCGAGAAAATTCTGCCAATTTATTTGTGCACTCTAAGACTTGGGGCTTGGATGTAAATCTAAATTGCTATTAATAAAAGAGGAAACTTGCTTTCAAACTTTGTGTTGATTCAACATTTTATGTGACAACATTTTTTGGACATTGATTATGAGTTTTGGAGCTTTGATCAAGGGCTGTTTGAATTTAATCGTGTAGACTTTGAGTTGCCTATTACATTCAAAGCCAATTTGAACTTTTGAAAACTTTGTGCTGTAGGAGGACAAATTGTAACAGATAGTAGTGGCTGCAATTACTTAGAGCTAAGGACTTTGGGCTTCAGTTCTAAGTGTTTTTATTAAATTTGAGATTATCTAGTAAGAAACTTTGTGCCTTACTATTTATTTTGCTTGAAACCTTATTTGAGACAAATGCAAGAGCCTTTGGGTTCCTATTTTTGTTTTACAAAATATAAAAAGTAAATTGTTGCCCCTAGTGTTGTTCTTACGTCAATTCTAGGGTCACCAGTATTATCGTAGTAATAAGAAATTTTTTGTTAAGTTGAAAAGTTAGAGTTCTAGGAAAATCATTCTTGAAAGAGGAATTGATCAAGAGAACCATCCATTTTGTACTTTTAGTTAAGTTCCTATTGAAGCCACCTACAAAAAAAGGGAACCTCCCCTATTGTTGAGAGGAGAGAAAAATCTCATGAAATGTTGCCTAAAGTCACAATTTTGTAAGTCGTAGTTAGTGACGTACAAGATTTTTAGCCAACATGATGTCTGCACTCAAGCAATGGCTATAGAAAGCAAAAAAGAAACCCTAAAGCAAGGAGGCATGGAAGTGGAAGCGAAAGCTTGAAAGAAAGTGGAGACAAGTCTAAAACAATCCAAGCATTAAGAAATGACATGATAAGGATGATGAAAGAAATGGCAAGGAGCAGGAAGGAGAAAACAGAAGGAAAATACTTGTGGTGCTCAGATTGTGAAAAGGAAGAAAACACAAAAACACATGCCTTATGAAGGAATTCTACGACATATGTTAGGTATTGGGCCATTTGATTAAAGGTTGCCCCTATAATTTGAAGGCACAAAATGCTCAGGTATTTTATACAAAAGGAGAACAATCCACACCCCCTTCAATTCCATGAAATACAAACATGGAAGCATCATCTAGGGGGTATCGGAATAGCAAGGGGGAGGCAATAACAACAGTAATAATAACATGCTCAATGCACCTAGGAGCCGAATCCAGTATGACTCGAGGGGGCACCCCATGATGCAACAAATGGGGACATTTTGCTCAAGACTGCCAAAATGTTGGACAAAATGGAGGAATACTCTATAAATGGTGTCGACCAGGTAACCATGAGGATGCCAACTACCCTAGACAAAAAGGGGTGAACATGCTCGAGATAACAGAACCGGGAAGGGAAATACTAGCCATTAAAAAAATGCAAGCCAAGAAACTCATATATCTTGATGCAAGAACTTAGAAAGAGATTTGACTAAGCCAGGAGGGATATCTAGGATACTATGGTGAAGGAAGGAAAAGTTAAGTACCTCTAAACTTCCATCAACTAGGTCTATACTAGAAACTAACATCATACAACAAATACTAGAAGCAACATTCTAGAAAAGATTGTTGATCTATTGGAAACATTACCAAAGTTTTGAATGGCAATAACACGAGGAAGTACCAAGGAAGAACACCCCAAAAAAGATGGAAAGGAGGAAGCAAAAGTAAGAAAGGACACACACTTTATCCACCAAAGTGATTGGGACGACACCCGTTGTAGTAGAAATGGAGATAATGGGGTGCAAGTTGACAAATTCTATCGTGGACGAAGGCTCCAACATTAGTGTCCTCCCTGAGAAAACCTAGAAGGCTATGGGGAAACCAACTCTTTGGCTATCCACATTTCAGCCGGTGGGAGCATATCAGCATGAGATCAAGCCTATAGGGATGCTAATCGGACAAAAAATAATGATTGGCACACAACAATTCTTCCTAGATTTAATGGTGATTACTTTGGAAAATAAGGGATATGCTGTATTATTGGGGAGAGGGTGGTTATTCATAGAAAAGGAAAACCATAACTCGAAGAAAAATACCCTTTCCATCGAAGTAGACCATTGGAAGTACACAATTGACTTAAGGAGCTAGTTTGTAAGTCAGGAACTTGAACCTAATTTGGAGGTGGAGGGTGAAGGTGACGAAGGAGTTCAGCCAAATGAAAAGGGCATATTACTCTTGGGAAATTGCTCAAAAGATGAAACAATTTTTCTTAATAAGATGTTCCACATGAAATTGGAGGATTACAAAGTGTTTCAACCAAAATGCAATATGTTGAAAATCTTAGATAGAGAATCCCAGAAAGGAGATGCAGGATGCCATAAGGAGCACAAGAAAAGATTAGCTGAAGTTGAAACAAACAAAGGCATAAAATATCTAATAATCTCATAAAAGATGTAGTGAAGTCCAAACTTGAAGGTTATAGGGAAAGAAATAAAGATGTGCAAGCTATAGTTGAACCCAAAGATTAAGGAGCAAGAGGAAAAAGACAAAAAGAGAGGGAGGAAGCTTAGCCTGCAAGCACCAAACCAACAACAAAAACAACTCCGTACAAAGGAGTTTGTTATACAAAGGCATAAGGACTAAATCCATATGACGTACAAAGGCAAGTAGGAAGACAAAGATTGCATGACATACAAATTCAGAGGAGAATTTATGTACGTACAATTTTCATATGCGGAGGAAGGACGAACTTTGCAATACGCGAAAAGATTATTTCCATCTGGCACAAACTAGGAAAAATTCGTATGCAATATTTAAGCTAGTACGTTATATCAAAGGCCTTGAATTCAAAAAGGGCATAAAAGGTCAAGACATTGTAGATAATGGTGTGCAATTTGTATGAGATTTTGTGGACCCTATCATGAGTATGTTCTACTTTGCTCAAGTGTACTATAGTGTAATGTGATAAAAATAAGAGATCTAAGATTTACTAAGATCTGAAATAAGCACAAATACTTGGCAATGGAAAAAAATAGAAATAAACACTTAAGAGAGAAGCAAATTTTATTCATCAAACTAATTTTATACAACCTATGCAATGGCCTCTATATATAGAGAGCCTATGAGATGAGGGCATTAATAGAAGATGTGATGATAAGTTTGTATGACCTAGTATCAAGGACAACATCCATATCTATTAGCAACATAATAGGAAATGTGTGTCAGACAGACAATTCAGTTATAATAGCCTGGGTGTATTTGTTGACTGTTTCTAACATCCTCCCTTAATTTTTACCACTAATGATAATGTGTGGAAGGAATTACAATAAAAAAATATAGATAGGATAGGTCCTAGCATTAAGCCTTGTTTAGGTACCTATTTACAAAAAAAAGAAAGAGAGGGGAACATGATATGACTATCCCCCCTTAATGTTCACCTCATTCATACCTAGCATGCCCCGTAGTTTTAGAAATTTGGCCTCAAGCATACTTTTAGTAAATATGTTTGCAACTTGGTCTTCACTTGGACAGAATTGGAGATTAACAAAATTTGCTTGAACAAGATCCCGAATATAGTGAACATCAATCTCAATGTGTTTTTTTTTAGCATGAAAAACAGAATTATTTGCAACTTGAATAGCACTTTGATTATCACAATACAAAGGAGTAGCTGAACTTTGTGCAAAACCAAGCTCAAATAAAAGGTTGCGAATCCAAACTACTTCCTTTCTAGCTTCTTTTGTTGCTCTATATTTTGCTTCACATGAGGACAATGATGTAGTAGTTTGTTTTTTGCTGCTCCATGTAATTGGACCTGACCCGAGCTTAAAAATATAACCACCAGTAGATTTCCTATCATCTATGTCACCTCCCCAGTCTGAATCTGTGAAGCCAGTCAAAGAAATTGAAGACTTGTAACTATAATGAATGCCATAGTAAATGGTGCCACGAATGTATCGTACATTTTTTTTGGTAGCCAACCAATGAGTTTCTTTTGGTTTCTGCATAAATCTAGATACCAAATTGACTGCAAAACAAATGTCTGGTCTAGACTGTGTTAGATAAACCAAGCTACCAACAAGCTGTCTATATAAAGTAGCATCCACCTTCTTGGAAATACATTCTTTAGTAAGCTTAATTCCAGATTGAAAAGGAGTAGGGGCTGGCTTACATTCAAGCATGTTAAATTTATCTAGGAGATCCAAAGCATATTTTTCTTGAGAGATAAATAACCCATCATGAAGTCTACTAATTTGCAAGCCAAGAAAATAATTCAGTTCACCCAAATCACTCATATGAAATGCCCCTTTAAGATCTGATTTGAAATCACTAATTAACCCAATATTTGGTCCAGCTATAAGTAAATCATTCACATAAACTGCAACAAGAATAATTTCATTTTGCACTCTCTTCACATAAAGATTTGGATCTGATTTGCATTTTTGAAACCCATGAAGCTAAAAATACCTATCAATCTTCTCATTCCCTGCTCTTGGTGCTTATTTAAACCCATAAAGTGACTTCTTTAATCTACAAACAAGATTAGGATGTTGCTGATCTACAAAACCTGGTGGCTGATCCATATATATTTCTTCATATAAATCTCCATTTAAGAAAGCATTTTTTATATCCATTTGATGAATATGCCACCCAAAACTTGCAGCCAAAGAAAGAATAATTTTAACTGTATTCATTTTAATGACAGGAGCAAAAATTTCTTCATAATCAACACCCTCTTTTTGATTAAATCCCTTAGCAACCAATCTGGTTTTAAATTTTTCTATAGCACTATCTAATTTAAATTTTGTTTTATAAACCCATTTGCAACCAATGACATTCTTACCTTTGAGAAGTTGCACAAGTTCCCAAGTTTTATTTTTCACCAAAGCATCATATTCTTCTTCCATAGCTTGCTCCCATTCTTTCTTCCCTCTAGCTTCTTCATATGATCTTGGGTCATTTACTTGTAATACTTTGGCCATGAGAGCACTACCATTACTCCTTTGGATCTTTGAGCCTTGCCCATATATTTCTTCAACACTCCTTGTCTTTTGTCTAGCTGAAAGGTTATCTTCTTCATCATTACTACCTATAGAAAATGTCTGACTACAAGCATTAGTTGTGTTGTTTTCACTAGTATTTTCATCATTTGTAGAAGTGCACAACTCATCCTCATCAATGTAGTCTCCATTTCCTCCTAAAATATCTGAAAAATGAGAAACATTTGTTGTTGTAGAGTGAGAAGGAGTGGCTATAAGTTGTGAATGCTCATCAAACTTTACATCTCTACTAACAAAGACCTTGTTTGTTGTCAAATCATATAACCTATAAGCCTTTGATTCTTCACTATAACCCATAAACAAACATTTATGACTCTTTGGTTCTAACTTTTCCCTTTGTGCATCAGGAATGTGTGCCCAAGCAATACACCCAAATACTTTAAAATATCCAATGTGAGGTTTCTTACCACTCCATGCTTCTTCAGGGGTGATATTTGTGAGAGCTTTGGTGGGGATTCTATTTATAATATGTGCAGCACAAGAAATAGCAAAACTCCAAAATTTATTATGCAAACTTTTAAAATGCAACATACAACGAGCCATTTCTAAAAGAGTTCTATTCATTCGTTCAGCCACCCCATTTTGTTGAGGAGTATAAGGAACTGTTCTTTGCACCTCCTTAATACCATAATTTTCACAAAATGACTCAAAAGCATAATTGCAATATTCACCCCCATTATCTGTCCTTAAACATTTAATTGTTTTGCCACTTTGATTTTCAACTAATGCCTTAAACTTTTGAAATACTTCAAACACTTCTTTTTTCCTTTCAAGAAAATAAACTCATACTCTCCTGCTATAATCATCAATAAAAGTGAGAAGGTACCTAGAACCTGAAAGTGAAGGATATCCTGGTTCACATAAATCACTATGGATAAGTTGCAATGGATGATTAACTCTCCATGCTTTACCTGAATCAAAAGGATCTCGATGATGTTTCCCTAACACACAACCTTCACACACACCTTCACAAGCTGACATTTTTGTTAATCCTCTAACCATATCCATTCTAACCATATCTTGTAATTTTTTATAATTTAAATGTCCAAGTCTAGCATGCCAAAGTTGTGACATATAATCAGTATGAGCAATAAAAGCATGAGAGAGTGTATATTTATCATCAAGAAACCCCACAAATTTAAATAGATTCTCTTCATGATCAACTCTACCAATAGCAATTATATTGCTTGGGTCTTTTCTATCTCTAACAGTAACTTGATCAACATTGACAACAAACTCATATCGAGCTTGAACTATTTTGTATACTGAAATAAGATTCACATTCACTGAAAATCCTTTTTTGCATATTCAACACTTATTTTTTTTAGCTGAGTATTTAAAAAAGTAACTTCATTGAAGTAATCAGACATTTTTTCAAAATAAGATGGATCTAAATTCATCAATTTTTCTTCTATACTAAATGTGCTAGCCATGTCTGCATTTTTATAATCTTTTTCTAAAGTCTCCCACAGGTCTATTGGGTTATCAATATCAACAAATCTTCTATTTAGATTGGGGCTCAAAGCTTTACCAATAATACCTCTAGCTTGCTCCAACTTACATTTTCACAACTCCTTTTCTTTATCAGTTTGTTGAGGTTTCCCAATTTCTTTATTTACTATCCTCCATAAAGCCTTCTCTCTTAGAGCATTCTTGATTGCAATCTTCCGATCTGCAAAACCACTTCCATCAAAGATAGGCAAAACTTAATTTGAAGAACCTATGTTAGCAAAAAGATCAAGTTTAAACAAATCTAGCAATACTCCAGCAGCATAACAGCCCTGCAACCAAATATCACTCCAAAAAAAAAATCAGCCCTGCAAACAAACCATTTTCAGCAAACTATTTTTCTACAGCAAAACCCTCTAGCAATATTTCTAGCTGAATTTCTAAATAAATCTCCAGCTGAACTTGGCTAAACCTTGCTCTGATACCATGATATAAATAAGAGATCTAAGATTTACTAAGATCTGAAATTAGCACAAATACTTGGCAATGGAAAAAAACATAAATAAACACTTAAGAGAGAAGCAAATTTTATTCATTAAACTGATTTTATACAACCTATGCAATGGCCTCTATATATAGAGAGCCTATGAGATGAGGGCATTAATAAAAGATGTTTCTAGAGGCTAAGATGATAAGGCTGTATGACCTAGTATCAAGGACAGCATCCATATCTATTAGCAACATAATAGAAAATGTGTGACAGACAGACAATTCAGTTATAACAGCCTGGGTGTATTTGTTGACTGTTTCTAACATAATGTCCCCTTCCCAAACTGCCTCACGCTATGAATCAATAAAAATCTTCAGTGACGCAATCTCTCTCTAGTGTATATACGACTGCACTCCACACAGGCTATTACACTTTTCTTTGAACTATTGTGATCCTTGAAATCAAATCTTTTGAAAAACTGATTATATTTTTCTCATGAATCATCTTACGTCATACCTCCCATATGAATAAAATATTTGATACACTTCTACAGGTGTTTCTATATTCAAATCCTTTATAGTTTCTCTCACAAGTCTGCTGTAGAGTTTGCCTTCTACTTCTGTTTGTAATTTTCTACAAATTCTACCCAGAGGTCTTTATCTAATCTTGGGGATATATTTGTAATATACCCTTTTTCCTTTAATAATTAAATGAATCTCTTATTTCTAATATGTTTTGATGCCTAATGCCTGGCTGAACAGCCTCGATGAATGATCTTGATCAGCTTGCGGATTGGATGTATGGAATCTCTTTAGTGATATGAATCCCGTTCATCTTTGCATTTACAAATTGTAGTCTTCATAAAGTTCTATATATCGATGCTGCGGGTGTTTTGGTTGGATCAGAATTACTAACTGTGCATCACATTTTTTTGTAGCCTCAATGTATGACAGTCGTATGTCTCCGCCCGAGACTTTGTTGCTTCATGCTTTTAATAATATGAATATGTTGTATCATATGAGTTTTGGTGAATGTGTTTGCTGCGTCTATATGAACATATGTACAGTATGAAATCTCTCATGTATCTAATAAAACATTAGTCCCTTTTCATTCTGTTCGGATGTTGTAATGACTTGGGCTGACATGTTTCTCAGACTGCTCCGTCCAGTTCATGATTGGCACTAAGTCTTTAATATGAATCTCCCGTTGAAAACCTCGCACACTACTGAAAAGTATTTTGATTGTCTTCCTCCCTGTATTTTCTTCTTCCATATATCTTCTGCTAGTGCTTAATCATTTTATATTTCTCTGTCAATGAATTCTGTTAATGTTGTTGACTGTGATATAAGGTTTTCTCAAACTTAGTATCAATGTCACTGGGTTTTACAGTTGTTCAATTCTAGGTATCTTCCATGGATTTGGATGCTCTTCCGTATTTTAATACTATGCAATGGTTGGATACTGACTGGTATTTTCTTTTCCAACCCTCTACTATTCTTTCCCATCTATCTGCACCGTTCACTCTACAGGTCTGCCATTATTTTCCTTGTTTCCTTCCTAAGCTATGGTAATGGTTGTCCATTCTTAGAACCTCTAAATAGCCGGAAATGCTTAATAATTATGTAGTCACCATAAATCCCTCTCTCCTGCCGGGTATGCTCAAGAAGATCCCAAAATGAGTCCTCCATGATTTCTTTTGGTTTGTTATATTCTACACTTCGCAGCCTGGTCTTCCACATAATCATTGTCTCCTATTTTCTTTATTCTCCACCTGTACTTCGTTATTCCCTTCTCCTGTGAGCAACTCATGATGAATATAATCCAAAGCATTTATATGTTTAATCCCTTCTGATAGGTAAGCCTTGATACCTGTGCACTGTAACTCATATGGGACTGCCCTTATAATTATCGCTTGTTGGAGGGATTAATTTCTATCAACTGTCGGCAGCCTTATGTTTGGTTAACCGTGCATTAATTTCTATCCAACGACCACCGTCCAGCCCAATTCAGCCGTCCACAATCAAAGAACTCTCCAGCACCGTCCACAATAAATTGCAAACAACTTAGCCGTCCAGCCCACCGTCCAGCCCACAAAATAACAGTCAATATTTAATATTATAGCATGTGTAAAATGTTTGGTGTATTCTAGAGAGAGTTCTCAAACCTCTATAAATAGAGGTATTATGTAAGGATTTGAGTATCAGATGTTTATCTGATCATGGTGGATCAGTAGAGCCCATTGTGAGTTTCTCATTGTGGATCATGAGTGGATGGAATGCTGTAGCATTCTAAGGACTTGTAGCATTCTATGGATTTGTAATAGATTTCAGTTATGTTAATGAGTATGAAGTGCTGTAGCACAATTTGATGAATTTGTGGTTTACTTATTGATTTGAATGTTTATCATTGCATTCATGTTTGTCTTTGATCCACTCTATCCACCTCCTTCAAAGTGGTATTAGAGCTAATGGAATATGATCCTAGAGATCGTGGAGAGCTCGAGAAGTTTAAAATCGATGAAGAGTGTTGTGGCATCGTAGCCCAACAGGCAATGGCATTTGAAGTTATCTTCTGCAAGAATAAAGAGAAGAACAAGTCAAGAGCTTGCTATGAGAAACAAAGAAGCTGTGAAAAGAAGGAAGCTAAAGTTGAAAGTGAAAGCTACTTTTGTTATTACTAATAGTACTTTATTATGTGTTTTTATTTGAAATATGTGTAGAGTATTATAAGTCATTTGTAGGAGTTAGCATTCATTATGAAAAGAGATGGCATGCTAGAATTGTTGTCATGGTGCAAAGGTCTGTGTGTGTGCTGATTGGATAAAAGTATTGGGATTGAAAGTGAGAATTTGTTTGTTTAATTGTGAAGGATATGATGTTCTTGATAGTGCTCATGTAATAGAAGTTGATTGCATTGATATCCCCCAACCAAGTGATGAAAATTGAATTAGTAATGATTGTTAATGGGCTATATGAATGTATGGGGTGCATTATCGGTTGTGCTCGACACCCTAAAGGTTTTTTGGTTTGACATATTGATGAACCATGTATGTGAAAAGAATTCCTATAGAACTAGCGAGTACAACGGCTAGGTACCCATGTATCTCCGTAGATGGATTTCTTTTTATATGGACTCAATATTTAGTTTGATGCAGGTACAAAAAAGAAAAACCCAGAGTGGTGATAGTTTCCCCATAGTGATGATTCGTGGTCATTAGAACCAATGAGTGCTTGGTTTGTAAACCATTTGAGTACAAAGTTTATGGTGATCTTGAAACCATTTGTGTGATGTTTAAGAAGTTTGTGGTGAACTTAAAACCACTTTGATATTGCATCGGTTGTGGGTAATCCGTACAAAATCTAGAGTGATTATGATGGGAGAAACAAGAAGAGTGAAAGCATTTGATAATTGATTGTAAATGGGTACCTAACAAGGCTTAAGGCCAGGACCCATCGTTTCTAGATTATGGGGGGATACTTGAAATCTTTTGATAATTAATTTAGGGGGGATGTTGAAATAAATAAATAATCTTAGATATGGTCGGCACAGACCAGCCGCCCAACACTAACCATTCATTTTCCATGTGCAGCCAACCATTCAGCCGTCCATTTCAACTGTCCACCACCATTAATATTGCAGCTAACTTCTACTATACATTTATGATGTATTTGCTTATAAATATAATGGACTGGGCTGTGTTCAGCAGAGCCCATTTTCTGGGTTTCTCCATGGCTTCTCCTCTCTATGACTTTCTCTCTTGTTTAGTTTCTTTTTTGTCTTCTGCTGTAATTTTCATCATCGCTTGTATAAATTTCTTCCCCATTATTCGATCTTTAGATATGGAATCCACTGGCTGTAAATTTATGGTTGCACAGACTCTTCCTCTCAATCGTTACCTTATTAGAGAACACAATCTTTGCCAGTATCTAGGAAATTCGCTGCCTTGTAGAGCAGCTCATTGGTCTCCCTTTATCCTAAAATGATTCACAAGGCCTTTGCTATATAGGTGATTGTTGGGGCTAAAAGGCACATCTCCCTGAAGGGCCGACCTGGGCAGTTTCGATGACAAAAAATGAAATGTTTTGGGCTTCCTCCTTGCTGGCCGACCTGACCATGCTCAATTATTATTTTATTATTATAATAGAGCTTTTTTTCATTATTTTGTTTTTACTTGTTTCTAATAATACTAATGTTTAGTGCATTAAATATTTTATCATGTTCATTAATTATTTTTATTTCATACTCTATTGATATATTACATTCATTCTTTATCTAAATAATTTTGTTAAAGGCAAAAGCCTACACTGCAATGGTAACTTACAAGCCTCTCATATGGGAGGTCCTAGGTTTGAATCTACCTTTGCTTAATATATAATAATAATTAATTCAATTATAAAAAAAAAATTCGTTTTAACAATAAACTATATTATATTTTATTATTAATATTTTTTGATGGAGGTCATCCACAAAGACGTTTTAGGTACCCGATACGGGCCCACGCGTGCCTAAAACCTCTTCGGCTAAGAGCCAAGGACTGAGGAGCATCCACACTACCAAATTCACTTGGGGCACGATCCCGACCTCATCCCTTTTTGATGTCTTTGGACCTTGCGCTCAACAAGACTTGATCCTTGGTGGGCTCTTTGTGAGCCATTCAACTTCACCAGTAGACCAAGGGCCCTTTGACTATTATTAATATTTTCATTTAGCAAGCTATTTATTTATTAGTAATTATTTTTAATTATTACCATTTTATTATTCTATAATTTTATTATGGTATTTATTATGATAACTTTTTTATTATAATATTGTTTGTTAGACTTAACCTCAAGAGTAGGGACATGACATATAACTAGGAAGTACTTTCTATGCTAGATAAAATAGCACCATATACAGACGAAGAAGTTGCTAGTGGGTGCTACAAAGCTTTTGCAAGACTTCCAAGATGACGACATTCACAAAAATGTAAAGACAAGATTTGGCTTATTTGATTGAGAGCAAAACTTAGTCTAATTGCAATAAAGAACCAATGTGACATATGAACTATCACATGGTGGTACCTCTATAGTCAACCATTTAGGCATCTACAACCTCTCGCAATCAAAATCCTCTCACAACTAAGTATATAATTTTAAAAAAAAATTTACCACTTGTACTCACAATTCTTTAAATTGCTTTCCATTTTTTTCTATTACTTTAATTTTGTGAACATTGTCCAGGTTGCAAGTTCTTTTGCTGCTGAACAGAATCAGGGTACACACTCTTCTATCTACTTAGTGAAGCGTACCAAATTGGACTTGAAAAAAAGCTGAAGGCTTGGTTTACATTTATACCAACTCGTATCTTTTGGAGCATAAGGAGGATCACTACAAAGAAGGGGCAGCCAAAATTTGAGATGTAGAACCTAAATATGCAAACTTGGATGCAACGATTCAAGATCTTAGAACATTTATGGATGATGGCACTGATGGCATCATGACACATGGTACATCTAGCACAAGTGGAATCGTTTTCAGTTCAAGTGATCTTGACCTTGCAGCAATTAGAGATGATGAGGATATTTTTGTGAACTCATATGATTTTGATTCAAATTGATGACATTGAATCATGAACTATATTTTGATTTTGTAATTGTGATGATTTTCTGATTTGTATTGGGATTGTGAACATAGGTGTTCTTGTTATATTATTAAAAGAGTAGTTTATCCAATTGTTCAGTTGATTTTAAAGTTGAGGTATGTGTGTTGCTCGTTTATGTTATTAATTTTCCTTTAGCTAGAAGTTTAGATGCCTTTTAATATAATTCCTTAAAATAATAGTAAAAAAATTGTATGCCTTTTACTTGGTTGTTGAGTTGCCTTCTCGGGTTCTTGGAGTGTTACACTTGCAGATTATAGATTTCACCTACTAATATTTTGTATGCAAAGTATTATCACAAGGACAAGATTAAGGGAGTCAATCAAAATCCCGGACGAGTGGACAAATTAAATTATTTGTGACATTATATTTGACAATTTGAAATTATTGTTTAACAATTCAGTTAGCTATTATTCCAGCTCTTTGAATATTTGTTTCGAATTTGTCTTAGTTTACAAAATAAACATCTTAGATAGTTAGTGTTCTAAAAATTTTGATTTTATAGATTTAAATTGGTTTATCTATTTGATATTGTTAAGATACAATACTTCATTATGGTAATATCAAGTTACAGATTAGAGTTTTAGGAGATTTTGAAAACCATGGACCAATCAATGTATTATATGGTGTCGTTAAAATATTAATTAAATTATTAAATAACGTATGTTATTAGAGGTGTCTAGCTAGATAAATTGGTATTACCCATATTTTATTATTATTCTATGTTGAGTTCCTATTAAATTTTAAGAAAGTAGTTTATCCAATTGTTCAGTTGATTTTATAATTGGGGTATGTGTGTTGCTCGTTTATGTTATTAATTTTCCTTAGCTAGAAGTTTAGATGCCTTTTAATAATAATTCCGTAAAATAATAGTAAAACAATTGTATGCCTTTTACTTGGTTGTTGAGTTGTCCTCTTAGGTTCCCTGATGAGGCATTACACTTATAGATTATAGATTCACCTGCTAATATTTTGTATGCAAAGTATTATCACAAGGACATGATTAAGGGAGTCAATCAAAATCCTGGACAAGTGGACATTATGTTTAATACAGTTTTTTGTATTTTATTTTTTTATTGGAAAGTCTCGGGTGACGTTATTGACCACCCATAACAATGGTACAAGTATAATTCAACCACATTCTTGACCTTTTAAAAACAAGCCACACTCAAATCTGCCCCATAATTCTTATACCATAGCCTCACTACATGCCCATGCAAGTTATGAACTGCCTTATATCCTTTTTTGAGTATCCCTCATTGTTATTACACTACAATGAATCAAATATGATACCATTCACATGTAAAGTTGTAATTGGATTGTATACCAGATTAGCATTGTCATTGATAAGTGTTTAGCTAAAGCAATGGCAATAACGTCTTTAGGACATAGTTGCCTGGAGATCCGCCACTATGCATTACAAATGCTTTATCACCAAAGCTCTTCAGAAGGGAGCTTTCTATTAGAAATATTTTATAACTTATGAGAAAAAAATTGATTTGAGCTATTCAAGTTGAAAATAAATTATTCTATGAGTGACATGTTTATCAATCATGATCGATACACAAGAAAATAAAATTGAGAACACTCAAAAGCTAAAACTGATACATCTCTTTGCAAAATAACACACTTCAGTGCTTTATAGAATTTTACAATTTTCTACTTTCATCCATGAACATGGATGTGTGTGTGGGGGGTAACTATGTGTGTGTTATTCAAATTAGGCATACCCATGAACATGGATGTGTGTGTGTGTGTGAGAGAGAGTGAGAGAGAGAGAGAGATTGAGATTTTACCCATGACGAAAAAGGAAATCGATGATGACAAGTGAACAATTTGACTTGAATAGTTTAGTTTTGTAAATGACATTTGCAACTTGCAAAGCTGGAACCAGCATGAACCTTTCCACCTCTCCATCTGCCAAATATATTTCTAAAATATGCTCAGAAAACTATAATTGAAAGAGTAATGCCACAACAATTTTCATATATATATTCATATTATGAAGGATTTCCTACCATGCCACAGCAACAAAGATGGCTAAAAGGCCTCAGACAATTTGCAAAGCACAAATAGATGTAAGATGGATAGACACGGGAGTCACAATAAATGGAAATGACATTCAAGGTAAACAACTTTAGAAGAAATGGAAAAGGAATGAGGGATGCCACCTTATGTGCGTTCATTTTAAAAGTACAGCGTAGAAATTATAATACTCAAAAGAGAATATAAGTAATTTATCGAGGAACAAAGATAAAAGACAGTAAGCATATGCATGTCAGATTCAAGAAAAAATACTGAGATGACTGATGAAAAGAAAAAATACCAGTTAATTTCACTCACTCACAATCTATTTCCATGGGAAGTACCCGGCTTTCTCCTTAGATTGTCTAGCCATGCCATCAACAACTCTTGTATTGGGTCTGTCATGGTGATCAGTGATGCAACTATTGGCCCTCCTGCTTCAAACTTTGATGCATAGAATAGAGTCTAGACAACTTTGATCTCAATCATTCATGGCCCATTGGGTCTTTCAACATGGTTCCATTGAGGTCTCTTAATTGACATTGTTACATGCATTTTAATATGGCTTTACATTTTATAGCTTGTCCAAGGTCTATGCCTCATGCCTTTGGATTCTCTCCTCTCACACTAGCATCACCCCCCACTAGATCTTCCATGATTTTAGAGAGAGTTATTTTTTCAGCTCTTGGAGATCAATTTTTAAGACTTCTACTTGCTTGTACAATCTGTATTTTGAATCCTCAAGTCAATTTTTCCCTATAATGGACAAATAATATTTCCTTCTATTGTAGCTTGTATTATCCTTGTCCTCTTCTATTGACCTATGTTGCCCATTCATGGACAATAACATTATTTCCTTCTGTTGTAACTTGCATCATCCTCATCCTCTTCTATTGACTTATGTTGCCAATTCATAGACAATAATATTCCTTAATAACATTTGCAATAATCAATATATATTTGTCAAATAGCTCCAATCACCATTAAGAGTGGGTCTATTATCACACTAGTGTGCCAATGCAAGCTAGCCCCCTTGTAGAAACATGGTTGTTGGCTTTGCCATTTCATTCAAGTACACACCCACGAACACTGTGAAGGAATGTTCGTTAATGTTTAGCAAATATATTGGGTTTTCCTCTAGCACAAATATTACAAGATGTGTATACAATTCACTTATATATATAACACCTCCATTGAATTCCAATTGTTAGATAGGATACAACATTACTAGTCAAAAGCCCTAGCTTCAAAGCCTACACACGAAGAGCTCCTTAATTATTCAGAAGCAAGATCTTGACCTCTCTTTGATAATAAAAGTTGGTACTTCAAGCATTGCAAGATGAGAAAGGCCAAATTTTCTACAAAGCTTTGCTTTTAATAGAAAGCCAAGTGTACAAAATTTGAACAATATGTAATGTAAATGAAAAAGAAAAATCGCATGTGAGGATTCTTCAGACTAAATTGGCATTTTATTTGCTAGTGACTTAGACACTACCACTATTTTTGCTTCACCCATACCTTTATCTTTGCATATATATGCAAATTTTCCTTTTACCTTAGAGAAGTGCTAATCAAAGATCTAATGATCAAGGAACCAATGATTGACAGCTCCAAATACCCTATCATCACATATAAAAATGATGACTAACAATCTCCACCTCATCTTGTTCCCATACCTTAGAAAACAGAAGAAATATGTTAGGCCTAGGAGATCATGCCCTGGGTGTATCATAATCATTAAGCATTGAACTACTAATCTTGGAAAAAATATGTTCTAGATTTTAATGCTATGAATTGGAAAGAACGAACTCTTTGTTCAGCAAGTCATAACATTTGTTTGCTTTCCAAAACAAAATCAACTATATTTTTTTGTTATGCAATACACGTATTTAAATTATTAGAACTTTACATGTTAAACATGACTTAAGTAAAAGAAGAGAACTGGATTATGAACAAACCTATGTTCTTCGGTTCGAAGTCATGTGGAAGCAGCAGATCATAACAGAAAAGTACATCTCTCTTGAAACAATTTCTATAAGCATCCTCATAGCTAACAGCTCCAACTGGGACAGCCCTGTGATATTTGTTTTAATCAGCAGTATTATATTAAGAGGAAATATTCTATTGGCCAAGAATCATCAGAACTCTTTAGAAGGCTACATATTAGATCTTTGTATATTTCAAGCATAATAATTTCTGTGTTTATGTCAATTTATTTGTTAAGTAGGTTAGCATTTTAATCACACCATTCTCTCTGACATCAAATCAGGAGCTCCCTAAGAATAAAATGCCAAACTAATTTGCACAATATATATTTGCTAATCTACAATCTTTATAATATTCTTTTTTCTGGAATTTTATGCTAATGTTAAACAAAAATGAATGTATTTCTTTTAGAGTCCACCTATGGCAAGGGCCATTAGTAGTACCCATGAGAAAATTTTGTGTTTTGTCAGGTTCCAATGTTAAAACCTTTTCTTTCTGTCCATCCCTGTTAGTCTATGTTGTTTTTCTCATCTTTATTACTAACTTTGCAGGATTAGATGATGACTGTAATCTCAATAAAGGCAATACGATAATGATGGTTAACGATAGATTAAGGTAGATAAAAAGTATTAAAATGCAAAAACAACAAAGAAGATAGAACTCTTACAGCACCCAAAAATGGCAGCAAACAAATTTTGCAACCAGGAGGAGTAAAAATATTAAACCTTTGCAAAATGGCCGAAATGGAAGCGACTAGCACCCACTAGAATAAAGCGTTTCTTATAAATTTTAGCACACTTTTTTATGGATAAAATTCATAATCTCTGCCTAAATATCATAAGCAATGACAGAAGTCTTCATGTAAAACACCTAGAAAAAGAAACTGACTAAAGCATTCGTAAAATGAACCTACGAAGGTAACACATTAGTCAATACAGAATAATAACTCTGGTCGCATTTGCTACTCCAAAACTACTCCAAAAAGGTAAAGTGCTTCACTCAGTGCTCTGTTTACAAATCCTCAACACTCTCAGGCTCTGTTGCAAACTATCTCACGCTCAGCAATCTGTCCATAAAACGGGAATTCCTGCTCAATAAATTATCTGAGTAGCTCCTCTTGTAACTTGCTCATACACACTCCACCATAGATCTTATGCAAGACTACCTCAAATTTGGCAGTTTGGCTGTGTGCTTGGGAACATGCTCACACACTTTGATCACAGATCTTGGTGCCAAATACCTCCATCACCTCTTCTGCCTGCTCATCAGGAACTCCACTCTCATACGGCTGATGCAAGGTGCTCCCATATCCTATCAAAAATTATAAATGCAACTCAGAAATATAAAAAAATGAAAGGAAAATCTGCAAAACAAGTCTTCTTATTTAGTATCTAAATGTTCCTGCATCACTACAGTACAAAGGCCTTATTTTGTTAAACATATTGAGGAGACACATCTTGAATTATTTTACATGTTTGGTTTCATTTTTCACTTCTAATTAATTGTATGTACATAATATCCCCTCTTATGATTATTTGGACACTACATGAATTACGGAATTCCTTCTTCAATACAAAGTGCTACAACAATGAAATATGAATACAAGGCAATGAACTCTCTGTGTGTGTATGGTAATTCCAAATACTATAATAATGGAAATGCAATAATGAATGGTATGTGACATGTGTGATGTGTGATGGTAATAATAATGCAATTAACAATACAGTGACAAACGGATTACAACAGAATGTACTGAATCCTCTCTCTCTCTCTCTGGCTATATACTTATATATATAATCTGTGTGTGCCTATATGTATATGTGTAAATGTATATGCATATGTTTATGTGTCTATGTATATGTATATGCATATGTATATGTGTATGTATATATATATGACTGGTAATTCCAAATGCAATGTTGAATCCTCTCAATACGGATAATGGATGATTCTGCACTCTCAGACTGCAATTTATGTGCAAAGGTTGTTTCTGATGTTACAGTGTATTATATGCACTCAATCCTGTATAGCCATCTCTGGTCTTTGAATGTATTATATGCTGTAGTTACAGGTTCACATGTAAACTTCTGGCAGAGATAAGTTGTCTCTAATATTCAGTATTATGCGTGCAATCTTCTCTGTCACACGAACCGTCTCAAATATTCAATTATGATGTATGCTCTTCATACGTCTGTCGTCTCTGATATACTATTATAATGCTTGCACCACTGGTTGCGGGAGCAACCTTCTATGCTCTGAATACGAGTGCTTCCACAAAAGGCAAGTATAAGTAATAATATCAAATCCTCTTCAATTTATCTCTCCAATGAGAATGAGTGCACTCTTATATCTGTTGAATAGTTGAATAGATGTGATTTTTAGTCACATTCCATATTCATAATGATCTTCATACTAATCATATCTTTTTTTTTTGCAAAAAGAGGGGTAAAAATTTATTAAGACAGAAAGGAATACAACAAGGAGAGCTCAACAAAGAGCTCGATCCTGAGCAACAAGATCATCAAATTCTTGCACCATCTCAAAGGACAGTTGCCCCCTATCCCTAACATTCCAACCCGGATCATGACTAGAAGCCCATTTGGCTAAACAATCAGCAGGTCTATTCCATTCTCGCGGAATATACTTGAACCTAATGAACTGAAAAGAGGAAGAGAAGAAAAGAATCTGCTTAACAACAGTGGCCAGCTGCCAACTAACATCCTCAAGCTCTTGCGAAGAAAGCATGTTCACCACCACCTGGGAATCAGACTCAAATAATCTTACTCCATCCCCACAAGCAACACTGTTCCACAGCATATAAAATAGCCTGAGCTTCCATGAGATTGTTAGTATAATCACCCTTATGAATTGAGAAGAAAAATTTAACATTCCCAGAACTACAACAAGCCACTCCGCCAATACCAGCCGGACTAGGATTCCCACGAGAAGAATCATCAGTGTTAATTTTCAGAACTCCATAGGGAGGAGGAGTCCAGTGCCCATCCCGGTTAACCCGACCCTTCCTCTGATGGTGAAGCTGCCTGGACATAGAAGGAAACCTATGAGCTACAACCCCATCCTGTAGATGAAAATTGAGGCGATTACAGATAGCAAGATCAACCGGATCCATACCCCCATCAAGCTCACACTTCACAAGAATAGTTTTCTGGAGAGAATGTGATATTTTCCACCAAAGATGCAAAACACCAAGCTGAACATCTTGGAATATGCGACGATTCCTCTCCAACCAGATATGCCAAAGCATGAAAGATGGGCCAGCAATCCAAGCAGCATGGAGAGAAGAAGACTTGGAGGGAGCACTACCCAAGCGAGCCCAGAACTCAGGCAAAGAGGAAGCATGCCGACAAGAGCAACCCCAAGTGCTCCACCAAAGGTGCCATATCTGAGTAGAATAGGAGCAATGGAAGAACAGATGGGAGACAGACTCCTCTCCATTACCACACAAAACACAATAAGAGGGGCCCTAAAATCCACGTTTACAAAGATTATCCCAGGTAAGACAACGGTTGTGAGCCACTAGCCACATGAAAAAATTGCACTTGGACCAAGAAACTTTATTCCAGACTTGCTTCCACCAAGGGAGCTCAGCATCCCCAAATAATTGTCTAATTATCTCCTGATACCCAGCAGAGACATGATATTTACCAGACAAGGTACCGCCCCAAGCCAATACATCTGGACCAAGCAAAGAGGAACACTCTCTAGAGGCCAGAATTTGAGAAAGCTCCTGATGATCCATGTCTGTACCTCCAGGAGGCCAAGCAGAGGAATGCTTCCATCTATAACCAACAACAAGTCCCAATTGATAAGGAGTCTTGTAATGAGAGACTTTATCCCATCCAGCGGCAAGAAAAGAGTCACAAAGAGGCTGAAGATGAGGGTATATGGATAAAATGGAAGGGAATCCATCCCAAGCATTAGACCAAAACAAAGCCTGAGAACCTCCTTTACATATCCAGAACAAACCCCTCTTCACCAACATCGCACCTGTCTTCAAAGTATCCCAAACCATTGAGCCACGACCTTCAAGAGGAAGTGCAGAAACAGAGCAAGGATATGGCCAATAGTGGCATGTTGTGATGGCTAAGTTGTTGCATTGTTATCCTTGTCATCAAGCTTCAAATCTCATGGGGATGAGGTCCCTTGTTTGTGGCCTCACTGGTTCATAGCTCCAGGTCAAAGCGTTTACCCCTCTTTAAAAAAAATAAAAATAAAAATGGCTATGTGGATATGATGTCCTATGGTCAATTCTATGTTATATCTATAACCAAGGTATCGATATATGATATAATTTGTTATTACTGTATTTTCTTGAAACAGTCAGCATTATGTACTCTTTTAGATTGTTGTTCCAACATAGATTAATGATGTTTCCATTTCCTCAGTTAATTTTGGTACCCATATTGGCTTTGACTGATTTTTGAGTGATGAAATGATGCTATCAATCAATATTGAAAAATGTTGAATATAAATTCATAGGTCTAAATCAGAACTATAGGTATTCGATCCCCAAGGGGCAGAACATTTATTGATTTCAATAATCATGTCTCTTGTTTGGATCCTCATCTTATATTTGCTCCAAGGGACACAATCATAGACAGTCAAGTCTATTCACCATATGCCTCTTCATGAAGAGACACGATTAAATATTAAAGAGCAATTATTAAGGGCCCTGATCCTAATTGGGTGTGATTAGGTTAAACTAATCATCTGCAAACTTTGATCTGGAATAAACAATCAAAAATGTGATTTGTTTGATTGATTGAACATGATCCAAGAGAATGACTGCTTCAGAATTTATACTCAGTTTGATGATAATAATTTGGTCAATTTCAAGAGCTATTTTGCTGATGGCAATAATAGTTCTGATTATGTATGTATATGTATGCATATATACCAATTCATATGATGAACTGGTATACATACGTGCACATATGTATATAGATTTGTCAGATCAGTTCTTGAATTCTGACTGGTGCTACCATATCTTTAACACTCCCTCTTAGCTAGTGAAGATGGTTCAGTATGAATTGGTTTAGATATCACCTAACATGTGATATCAAGGAGTCTACAAAATATCAAGTCACGTGATATTTGCATATCCTAGTTATGGTATGTGCACTAACATCACGTCACATGATGTATACCATAACTTATCATGGCATGTCCATGGATATTACCTCACATAATATCCATCATGATTATCTCATAAAGAGCATATTGATCCATAATTGATATCAAGTCAGCATGATATCTATCAATAAGTCTAAGAGATATTAAATTTCAAGACATTTCCATGAATATCAAGTAAGCATGATATTCGCCATGATAGTGAACATTGTAAAATCGTCACCTTACAATGTTGTATACAAGTGTATATTATCAAAAATATTGTCACCTTTTAGTAATGTACACAGGGGGGCCCATAAAGTCATAGAGTCACACATATGACAAAAGAGTTTACATAGAGTCGCCACGGATTCTCTCATGAGATGTTTTCATAGCGCCATGCATGTTTACCATATAGGGTAAAAGGATACTTATCGCATGTAGTATAGTAAGATATAACATAGAATAGATACTTTATTCATATATGTAATATGCACTCCAATGCTTATAATATGATTATGATGATGTTCCAAAGTCACTTCTGGACGGTGTACATATACTTTCCCGAAGGAGTGAATCAATCGTCACACGCCCTTTCAGATACAATTCTACCCATCGGCTAGAATATAGAATTTAATGACAACATCATCCCCCCCAAAAAGTAAAGTCATCTCTGGACGACAAAATAAAGACAACAAAACTCAAATTACAAAAAAAATTAATTACATCAATAATTAAACACTAAGAAGAGGGATGCGTCCTTGGTGTAGTAGCCACCCATGCCCTAAGCTTGTTCAGCTTTTCTCGTAGCTTATACACTTGCTCGTTTCATACTATCAATTCTGCTTCAACCTCCATCTGAAGCTCCAAAGCTAACTGCATCATCCCAACAATCTCTCCTAGCTCTTTCTTTTTGTCATCTGCCACCCACTCCTTCTCCATTACTAATTGTTCCTTCTCTGTTGCCACCTTCTGTAGCTGACTTTGTCTAGCTAACAAGGCTGCCCTCTTGGATTCCTAGGTTGCCCTCTCCGTAGCTAGCCTACTAGCTGATTCCTCTTGAGCCCTCTTCGCTGCTACCTGATCTGCCTAGCTCCTCTGAAGGGTGTACTATACATCCCTATGCATCTCGACTATCTCTTGAATCAAAACCTCTACTTGGCTCTCCATACCTAGATCTGCCGTAGTGGCCCAAACCTAGTGCATCTCTACAATCTCCACACTTGGCCATCCCCGTTCCTTAAAACAAATTGTAAAGGCCGTTGAGCATCCTAATTGCATGAAGGATACCTTCTCTCCAGCTCCTTTACTACTAAGTCCAAAGCTTGTATCTCCGCAAAGGCCACTACTTGGCAAGCCCGAGTCGCTATATCAGTGAAGAATGCCTCTTTCATCACTGATTCTGGCACTAGTGGAGGTTGTTACTAAGCACCCATAGCCTTCTCTATTGCTTCCACCATCCACTCATCAACGCTATGTGGCAATCCATCATTCTGTGTCAGTTGACGCTCCTCCAGCTGTGCCTATAGAGGGTCTTCCTCCGGAACTACTTCTAGCATAGGTGTGTGCAGGTATGTCACTCGAGGCACTAGGGTATGACGAACCCTCATACTTACGTACATGCTCAACCTCTGGGTTCTGCTCTTTGTCTGGCTCCTTAGGTGATGCTAACAATGTTGTATCCACCATGACCACTGCATCTGAACCCACTACGTCCAAATAAACACCCGACATCCTCAAACCCTCACCTATCAGTATCTCTATCACTCCTTCCTGAGTACCTATCTCCTCATCAAGTACAAGTACCTCAGCCCTAGCCTCTGGCAAAACCTCACGAGCAGGCTCCATCGTTACCTTCAAAATAGCTCTCTATTGGTGATGGATGTGCCTTTGCTAATGCCTCTTGAATAGCTAGTGTATCCGTAGCAAGCTAAATCACAACTAAAGCCAGAGTCATTACCATTGGCTACCTGAACTAACAAAACCTTGAAATGCCATGTATGCCTACAGGAACCAAGTGTGTTATTGCTGAGAGTGCAGGCCGTGGGAATCTCAACAATGTAGCTATAATTACTTCTACCTCCTTGTCTTCCTCCTCCATGTCAGTCCCACTCTCCTTAGAAGTCTCCTCATGACCACTATTAGTATTTCTGTCATCCGATCTTCGATCATTTCTATCCGACCATGGCCTTGGTGCCAAGTGTATTGAGATGCCTTCACTGCATGATCAGGGGTTTGCCTGGCACGAGTGGTCTCAATTTGGCCTCCCGTGCATCATTGGGGATCATCCACGTTGTTGCCTCCAAGAATAGATCGATGGCATAATGCGGCATATAGAACGTCTTTTGTTGTAGTGTCATAAATTCGTACATTTGTTCTACCAACAATGCAACCCAATTGTACACTCTTCCATTCAAAATCTCGTTCATCATTGCCACCTATGGGAATGAAATGTTTAAAGCACGACTAGATCCTATGAGGCGAATTTTTACTACATCCATAAGACAACGCCAATGGGCTTCCTGCATGTTGGGTTTCTTCAATCCTCTACCCCTCGACACGTTTGTGAGAGCTTCTTGCTCCGTTTGTGTCAGATCCCCACATACCAGTTGTATCAATTGTGTCTTTACCTCTCGACTCAATTTTTTTGGTTTGCTACCTATTTTCCTTCCCCCTTGTGCATGACCAGGTATCTAAAATACTTGTGTGAAGTCCACCAGTCTAAATGAAATTACCAAGTTGCAACCAAGGTAGGAAAATTCATTGGTTCGAGAGAATGTATCGTACGTTTCTATCATTAGGCACAAAAACCCTTCATAATCTCTGATATAGAATACAAGTATTTGTATTACCCACTCAACTTGTGACTTTCGAATGCTAGCCTTCACTGGAAGGTTATCAAGTGTCTCCTGTCACCACTTCTTGCATTCGGCTCCATTCAACCCTTCAAATGAAATATTCTATGATGTGGGATTATCCGTCGTAGTCGACTGTGCTAATTGCTTCCCTTTCTTTTTGCTTGGAACTGTACTTGTCCCTCCTGCTACACGGACTCCAGATGGAAAAGTCTTTACATTCCTTTTCATGGCTACAATTGTCGCTGTTTCTTCTTCTAATTTCTTTTTCCAAGCTCTTTTACCAGCTAAATGCATAACTATCACCTATTTGTCATTTTTCTTGAAGAGGACAAAAAAAACCATTAGGTTAGTTGCTCACACCTCATCACATTCCATTGTACACCTTTTCTTCTTAATGGTACGACACTATAACTTGAGTTCCACTCTACTATAGGGCTGCTTACGTTATGAAACCACAATTTACCAAATGTTGCTTCCCCTTATGTTTCCATTCATTTTTTATAGTATACAATACAACTATGCTCCAATTGCATGCGTTTTCTTTATAACACTTTGAAGCCGTACTAGGATGTCATACAGTGTACGATAATAACTCTCCTTTAGATGCTATTCTCCTTGGCTGTACAATTGTTGCTCCTCATACAAGACCATACAGTATTGTCTCACATGCTAAGTGTTTTGCATCACCTTATGTCCGTACTGTTGAGATAATGGGTGTTGCACACATTGCATAATATTGTTATTTTATTATTTTATTTTATTATATAATGTTGTACCTAGATGGACATGCAACATGTAAAGATTTCCATGAAATATTCTTGATGAGTTGTATTGTAACATTGTGATAATTTTTCATGTAATTATTTAATATTGGGGAAAAGAATTAAATGCCCAATATTAAATGTGGGGTCAGTGGGTTAGGTAGCACATGGTTTTAGCACATGGTTTATGTAATACCACTTGGTAGTTTTGTGAGACTTGCTACTATATAAGCAGTCACAAGGGTAGTTGTTGTAGAGAAAGAGTGAGAAAGGCAAGAGTCAAGCGGGACAAGGCTTGACAGGTTAGCCAAAGGAGCATTTGTGAAGGTTGGAAGCATGGCATGAGATGTGTGGATTCATGCTTGTTCACATAGTTTTCTCGGTTGTGGGTATGGCTACGAAGGCTTCCATGGTTGTATGGCACTAGTATTTTTGCTGAATAATACATGGTGATGGATGCTTTTGGAGGCTGAGTTTTTTTTTCCCTCAATGAGGGTTTCTTAGGGTATATCTTATGTCACATTTTGTGGGTATGTTGTCTATTCTCTTGCATGTGGATTTTAATTCCGTGTTTATTTTAGATTTATTATGGGTTATGTGGAAATGGTTATATTCTTTATTGCCAAGTTTCCTTACAAGTGGTATCAGAGCTATGGTTTTATTATTGTAACCCTAGATTGAATCCATGGGAATGTATGAGAGGATAAAAGAAAAGGGCAAGATATATGAGTGATTTATTGCAGATCTAAGGGCTTTGGATTTGCTGTTATGATGGGATGTTAAAAGATTTGGGCACGTGAAATTTTTTGGACAAAAAGATTTTTTCGGATGTTTCATTTAAATGAGGTTTTGGGGGGTAGCTTGCAGAAATGACCTCCTGGGTAAAAACAGACCTCACCATTGGATCTGGGTTGACATTTTCATAAATTTTGATATATAATATGCCCTAGTTTGGCCATGTTCAGAGAAAATGAAAGAGTTTTTTGGTTTCAGCCCATGATGGCCGTCAAATTTAATCCCGTCAGAATTTTCGTCACAAAAAAATAAAAAAAATAAAAAAATCGCAGTGAAAATGGTAAAAAGACTGTTTTAGTAAAACGACCATAACTTTCTCTCAGAATATTGGATTTCAGAGTTCTTATATGCGTTGGAAAGCTAATTAAGAACACTACAAGATGGTTTAGGTTTGGTTCTGTGATTTTGAATTTTTTTTAAGTTTTAAGAGCCCTAAAGTTAGATGTTATTTAATTTGAGCACAAATTAGGGCATAACTTGGGCATACAGAGTCGGATTTTGGACTTCGAGTAGTCAACAGAAAGGTCTTGGAGAGCTCTACACATTGGTTCAAATTTGGTATAGGTTTGGCATGATTTATTTGGTGATATATTGATTTGAACAGTTTATGGTATATTTTGACTATGGTAACATTGTGAGTTTATGGCATTGGAGATTTAAGATTTGATGTCATTGTATACTCAGTTCATTATTTAGATTGGTCTCATGATGATATGGTTATCAATATTTGGTTTGGATATGTATGATGACTTGTTGGATCTACAAGTTGTGCAGTGTTGTAAGTGGTCTATACTTACATGTTGCATTTATGACTTGGTTATGGGTTGTCTTTGCCCATTGATCTTTCATTATTGATGCATATTTAGATTGGTGGCTTGGATTTGGGTTGGCTATGCCCAAAGTCACATGATTTTTTGATTTCTTCATGTAGAAGGGATGAGACGTTACCAGGTACAATCATGGTGGAGGATTGTGGTTGACTATTTTATGCTGACAAGTTGGACACTTTGAGAGCCAGATGCTCAGTTCATGGATGTGATCATGGTGTCATAGATTTTGGCATGACATGATTGGATACACAGGTACATCCTTGATGTTCATTAGCTTGGATTTTTTGATTCAATTATGGTGGTATATCTTCTTGGTTGAGGATCATGGTTATTAAGTTTCTTTTGAGGAGCTCATGATGTGCACTTTGAGTTCTTTGATGGTTTGATGCCTTGGTTGATTCTCATGGTTAGAGGATGGGTTTTTCATCATTATGTCATGGATAGCTTGGATACATGATCTAGTGGGAGCTTGTGACAGTGATGGGGTGATAGTGTAGGATTAGTTCCTGGTTTGGTTTGGATCTTCATATAGGAGATGAATTTTATAATGCCATAGGTGACTTGGTACCACGGTTGAGTGGAAGTTGTTGGCATTGATATATTTATTAAGTGTTTGTAGATGTTGGAGGTTTGTCTTAGATCCTATTGTTGCAGAAGTGTCTTTGACATTTGCATGGTGCACTTGTTATCTTCATGGTATGTGAAGATGGCTCTTCATGGTATGTGGAGATGTTTTTCTTCATGGTGTATGGAGATGGTTATATCTTGAGGACTTATGGGGTTCTTGGTAAAGGTACAATTTATGCTTTTATTTGGCATGTTATCCTTGGTATAAGGATGGTTTCATTATTATGTCATGGTATACTCTTGATACATGTTTAGAGTTGTGACGGAGCATGTTATCTCTTTTGTTGAGATGGTTTAGATCATGTTGTCATGTTTATGTTTCTAAGGCCATGGTTGGAACTTTGACATTGATCTTGGTTTAGTTTCTTGGTATTGAGTACACTGATCATAAGCTGGATACTTCATGATATTGCTATGTTGCATTTGGAGTTGGCATGGATTGATTGGTTATAGATGCTCATGGATACTTAGAGATGGTGGTGATGCTGATTTATCTTGGATTAGAGAAGTATTTGTTGGGATGGTTGATGGTTTCAGCAGGAAGTCTAAGGGGCAATCACCTGATATGGACTTGAGAGGAGATTGTTCTTAGATGAGTCTTGGTTGGAGACTTGGGTATCTTGATGAGCATTCTCATTCCCCACTCTTGGTCTACTTGGCGGTTTGCTACTTGAGAGGTATAGCCCATTGTTTCTCTCAGTTGCATTATATTTATGCTTATCTTTCATGGATATGGATCTTGAGCTATGGTACATGAGTTAGTTCTGAAGGGTTCATTTGAGATATGGTTTAGCATTGGTTATCTACATGTGCATATGTTGTTATGCTGATTGAGTTTGGGAGATGGTTTTATATTAGGCATTTTCTTTGGATTAGGAACGGTTATTCCTTGATTTAGGAATGGTTTATTGAGTTTGATCTTCTTGTGAGATGTTTACATCCATGAGTAGTTATATGGTATGGTTTGGGTGTTGTTGAGGCTTCTTGTTGGGGTTTTATGGAGGAGATCATACTTGCACAGTTTACATCTAGAAGTGTGTGTAGAAGGACATGATACAAGTTATGATTTGCATGGTTTCTTTGGTCTTGGTTATCTTCTTGGATGTTCAGTTTTACCTACATTGGATTTGAGATTGGTTGGAGATTGTGATCATTGGTTTGTGCTCATGCATGTCATGTGAGAGATGACATGGTTATTTCTTTCTCTTTCCTCTGTTGGTTGTGGAGAATTTGGGAGACTATTGGAGACTTGTTATGAGCATTTTTTTTTTCTTGCAGGATATTGGTTTATGTATTGTGGATGTCCTTGATACTACATGGATTCACTTCTTTGAGATGTGTTGAGTGGATTGGTTATAGATTTGACATTATCTTTTGCAGTGGGAGCTTTTTGGTATATATGTGGCAGGTATTGCTCTTGAGGCTTGTGATTGCAGATTATAGATTGGATATGTCAGTGATATGTGATTCACTTGTTATACCTTAGAGGTATGGATAGTTGGATGGGTTTGGCACTTGCTATGGGTGCTATTTCAGCTATGGATATTTTGACAACTAAAGATACATGTGATTACCTTTGGATCAGGTTATTTGTGCTTGGAATTTTAATTGATACAAGATTTTATGATCTTCTAATGCGACAAGTTGGGTGGCTTTCTTTTTGGATGGCTTCTATGTATGTCTAGTGGTAGTGGCATAATAGGAGGTGAGATCATTCATGTTTTAGATGCTAGATACTTTGATTTTTTTGCGAGTACTAGGATGGAGCACTTGGTGTATTTTGATCCATGATGGTGGATGTTCTTGGAGGGATTGTTCCCTTGTTCATTTTGTGTGGCTACGGATTGACCCTATGCAATGTATACAACAAGTGGGAGATTGTTGAGATAATGGGTGTTGCACACATTGCATAATATTGTTATTTTATTATTTTATTTTATTATGTAATGTTGTACCTAGATGGACGTGCAACATGTAAAGATTCCCATGAAATATTCTTGATGAGTTGTATTGTAACATTGTGATAATTTTTCATGTAATTATTTAATATTGGGGAAAAGAATTAAATGCCCAATATTAAATGTGGGGTCAGTGGGTTGGGTAGCACATGGTTTTAGCACATGGTTTATGTAATACCACTTGGTGGTTTTGTGGGACTTGCTACTATATAAGCAGCCACAAGGGTAGTTGTTGTAGAGTAAGAGTGAGAAAGGCAAGAGTCAAGTGGGACAAGGCTTGACAAGTTAGCCAAAGGAGCATTTGTGAAGGTTGGAAGCATGGCATGGGATGTGTGGATTCATGCTTGTTCACATAGTTTGCTCGATTGTGGCTATGACCATGAAGGCTTCCATGGTTGTATGGCAATGTTATTTTTGCTAAATAATACATGGTGATGGATGCTTTTGGAGGCTAGGTTTTTTTCCCTCAATGAGGGTTTCCCAGGGTATATCTTATGTCACATTTTGTAGGTATATTGTCTATTCTCTTGCATGTGGATTTTAATTCCGTGTTTATTTCAGATTTATTATGGGTTATGTGGAAATAGTTATATTCTTTATTGCCAAGTTTCCTTACACATACGACATCAACAACACTCTGCCTTTTTCTATCAATGGTTGTACATTGATGACCTTGACTCTTTTATGCTTCCATGTCACTGTACAATGCTTTCTCTATAACCCCCAAGCCATACAAAATCAACACTACGCTCTTTTCTATTCGTACCAAAGTAACGTGAATTGGAATCGGCAAGGCCAAATCAAATCATGAATCATCAATGAATCGGTGATGAATCAGTAAATTTGAAAAAACCCTTTAAATTTAGAAATTTTAACAATTTAAAACTTATTTCATGCACCTTTTATTGAATATAACTTAAACACACTATAACATCATCAAATAGAAGTTAAAACTTAACATACATAAACATGGAAGTTTGGAACATAAAATCCATCACATATGTAACTATGTTATCTAAAATGTAAATTGTAGGCTAGCTGAAGTAAATAGAAATCAAATGATCATAATGATTCAAATCATAGAATGTATGTAAGATGAAGATCCATAAGACATCAAATCATAAATGTATGTCAGAATCTAAGATGAAGATCCATGAAAGTTTGAAATGTATGTCTATCAATGATTTAGTATCAATATCTGTAAACAAAATATAAAAATAAGGCTCCAGCGCAAGCCTCAGGCTCATCGTCATCATCATCCTGAAGTTCAGCTGTAGCCTTAGCCTCAGCCTCTGAGTATCTAGCCTGCCTACTAGAAAGGTGTCTAATGTAGGTCCTAGAGGACTGTCGAGCCATATCTCCCACATGTAAGATGGGCTCACGAACAACGTCGCTAGGGCCTATGTCTGTGTGTGTGCGTGTGTATCTACCAATACTTGAAAAATGTACTCTAGCTGCCTCAGTCTCTATATCCACCTGGTCAACCCACACATGGTCTTCCTGAGTGAAGACTAGATCCACAACCTCTATGAGCCACTCTAATTCTGGATCAATCTCCTCCAGAATGATCGGACATGAGTCAGTACCCAAAATCTGTCTGATCCTAAGACGAAGGTTGTAATGAACAAAGACAAGATCATTCAACCTCTGCACTATTAACCAATTTCTCCTCTTCGAGTGGATGTGCTCGAACATGGACCAACTATGCTCACATCCAAAAGGGTTGCTTGGCTGACTTCGAATACAGATGGCAATTTTTTGAAGTTTTGGGGTTGTGGCCACAAACATTTGCCACCATCTATCTGAAATAAGGGAAAATAAAAATAATTAGTCTCATTTACAAATTACAAATTACAACTCTAAAATTACATAATCAACTTTAAGTTTAGAATCTAGATTCATGAATACTGAATATATTATTTAATTTTTACCTGGCTATATTGTTTCCTGAGCATCTATGGCCATCCTGCTAGAGAAAAGTGGCCCTTCTTTATTATTGAACTTATCGAGCTCAATAATTGTAGTAGCGCTATCCTCATCACTACTCAACCTCTGGATCACTATATATAATCTAGTGAGAACTTCCTCATCCGCCTTGAAGTCAGGATAGAAACAAAATGCCAGATTCAAAAAGTAAGTTGCTGCATGGATGGGTTTATGGAGCTGATTCTGCTATTTCCTATCAATGATATCCCAAATAGGGCATACTTCTACTGCACTCCTACATAATGGGCTCTAATGGCCTTCGTGGCTCTATCCATGCCCTCATATATGTAGCCCATAGAGGGCTTCTCCCCATGAGCAGTTCATAGGAGAGATACAAGGGGCTCAGTGGCCTACATATAAAGTAAAACAAAAATTTGAGCCAAAACTTAAATATAGAATAAATTATAATATAACTTAAGGTAAAACTAAATCAATGAATTTACCTTAAAGATTTCTCTAGCAGGTTTCTAAAAACCATCATCATCAAATATGCAATCCACCACATCTATCCCTGCAATGGTCGCAACATAGGAAGATGAAATCCACTCCCACCCAACAAACATGCTCCTCAAATCATCCCTTGATGTCAACAAGGATTGCAAAGTGATGAAATTCGAGGCAAACTTGGTGATCCCTAGACGAGCTAACCCCTTGCCTCCTGTGTACTTCCTCATTGTGCTGAGGACAAATGAATAACTATAATTAAACTTGCATATATTTTTTTCCCTTTCCACACATGAATTGACCCACTCAAGTTTGCCAATTTCCTCCAACATGAGGTCAATGCAGTGTGCCGCACAAGGGGACCAAAATATGGTGAGGTGCTTCTCCAAAATTTTAGCTACAACAATTTTAAGTTAATTAGAAATTCAAATTTCAAACATGTTAGAACTTAGGAAACTTAGAAATTCTAAGGTAGAATTAGAAAAAGTTCAAAATTCAAATAAACTTATTTTCAAAACTTGAAAAGTTAAAAGCTTACCTGCAACAACATAACTTGCTGCATTATCCATCACCACTTGCACCACATGTTGTTCCCCCACCTCTGCTATGACTTCCTCAATAACCTCACATAAGTATGTAGCATTTTTTACATGAGCAGAAGCATCAATGGATTTGACAAACATGGTATATCCTACAAGTAACAAAACAACGAATTATAATTAGCAATCAACAAATCAAAATTTGAAATAGTCAATCATGATTCAAAATTATGTATGTAGGAAAGTAGAATGATCAATCACCTCCACAAGATACAAGAAAATTGAGGAGTGTTTTTCCCCTCCTATCTGTCCAACCATCAGTCATGATGGTGCAACCCTTTTCGATCCACTCCTTTCGGTTGTCCTTAAGCTCAACCCTCATATCCTCTACCATTTCATCCAAGAGGTATCCAATCAACTCAACCTCAATTGGGGCTTTAAACCCCAGACCAAAAATAGCAACTGTATCTATCATGTTCTGCCAATAAGGAGCCCTATCACAAATAGATAATGATATTAATTAAAAATTTAGATGTCAACAACTCAAATCATAAAACAAGTAGATATAATTAAAGTTTTACTTTTACTTTTAACTTTAACTTTAAAGAAAACAAAGAAAAAATAATCAATTACCTAGCTGCAATAAATGGAATGTTGCAAAAGTACCAAAATTTGCAAATCTCTTTTTTGGTAGCATCATGAATCTCCTTGTTCAAACCCATGCTCTAAAGCGTGGGTTGGGAGCCATGAGTAGTGCGGGGCACAAAGTAACTATCCATTATGTTTTTCTGCACTCTAGGCTGCAATAGATTGGTGTTGGACTCTGTCTTAGTATAAGACCGACTACCACTAGCACTCGCATGAGCACTAGAACTAGGACAAAAAGGAGGCCTGGAAGAACCCTCTCCAACACAACCTATGGATACAAAAGTTGATGTAGATGCAGATGTAGAGGTGGCTGTGGATGCGAGAGCACGAGAGCCAATACCTCTTAACCCTTCAAGTTGTATTTTCTTATTCAACTTGTCTTGTTCAATTTTTTCTAATGCCACTAAACAAGTGCGTTTTGCCTCAACAATTTGTTGAGTGCAAATTGTGACATAGTGTCTAGGTATAACAACAATGTGGTATTTCAATCTATAGATACCTCCAGAATTTATTTTTTCTTTACAAAATATACATTTTGTTTGAAATTTGGTTCTTCTAGGAAACTCTTCGTTATATTTCCAACATTTATCTTTTTTATCCATTGTGAAAAATGAAAGCAAAGGGCTACTGCAATAAAAAAATTCATGTTAAATATCAAAGTTTGAAACTAATAAATAAAAGCTACAAAACAAAAAACCTTAGTTTACAATTTAGTAAAAATAAAAAACATTCAAGATTTGCAAATGAACACTAAAAAAATTTAATAAAAAATGCATAATACACTAACATGCCAAAAAAAAAACCAACACTTACCTCTTGCAAATGAGTTAAAGAGTGTTGATATTGACTCCTTAATACTCTCAATGCAATTTATGGCATCCCCAGATGGACTTCTGATCTTTTTGGTGCTCTTTCTTCTTGTTGGTTGGAAAACTATGGATTTTCTTTTCTCTTCTTCTCTCTCTTCCTCTCTTCTATTCATGCTAAGCAATTAGAAGGCCCTTTAGCATTATAAAAAAGAGGAAAGGAAAAAAAGAAAGCAAATAAAATATGTTTTTTTAAAATAATTTTTAACTCAACTTCCTAGCTGTCGTGGGCAATTCACAAGAAAGATTCATGTGATTTTTTGCATGAATCACCTGAATCGGCAATTCAGGCGATTCATGCAAAAAAATTGGCTCTAGCAACTCAAGATTCATAAAAAATTGGCTAGCATGAATCTTATCATGATTTGGGTGATTTGGGCAATTTTTAGGTGATTTTTGGAACTATGATCCATATGGTAGACCCTTCTCCTCTGTTGTAGTGGTCATACATCCGTACGGTCCTATTTCTGCTCTTGTTTTTCGTATGTCTGTACAGTCTTGCTTCACACTTTCTCCTATATTGTGAGTGTCATACGTTCTATTATGCTTGTTTTAAATTGCTACCCATATACCATGTAGTGCTTTTCTTTACAGACGATGCTCCTTTATGTGCGGTCCATACGATAGTCAAGCTTGCCTTCACACCCATACGATGGTTTTTTAATGTTCGTACGGTGAGTACCTCCACATCATTCTATTTCGTACGATCCCAGGTGATACTTTTCTTGTTTTCCTTTCTATCACCACCGTACAGTGGTCTCTTCCTTCGTACGATTCTATTCTGAATCTCTCCTCTTGTGGTATGTTAATATAAGGCTCATCTACAGTACTCATATGCTAATATAAGACTTATATTAGCCGTGCAGTACTCATACTATTTTTATATTATTGTTCTTTATATTTATTAATTTATTACTTTCGCGCCATACTAAGGAAATGTGCTTAACTCTATATATATTATTTACATTTTCCTATCTTAAATATATACATTCTTTATCTATTTTTAAAAATATTTTCTCCAAGTTGTTCGGATGTAGAGACACATTATTTCTTTCATGGTAGATTTTCAACTTCGACCCATTTACTACATCAGGCACTTTCTTCCCATACAACATCCATAATTTGATTGCTCCATTATCACCAACTTCATGTATCTTGTATGGTCCTACCCACTTCACTTTGAACTTTCCCAGTATGATCTCGTTCTGCCTATTATACTTCAAAACTAATTGGCCTGGTTAATTTTATTCAATTTTAAAAGCCTATCATTCCATACCTTATGCCTGTTTTGTGTAAGTTTTGTGGCCCATTGTGACTACAGTCGTCACTTATGTAGTTTATTTAAATTGTACCTCTCTCAAACTTTCCATATCTTCTAGTTTATTCTTGATCACGATCTTTAAACTTGGTACCATGAATTTCGTCGATACCACGGGCTCCTGCCCATACATCAACTAAAATGGAGTGTGTCTTGTAGTTATTTTATATGAAGTGAGATATGCCCATAATGCTGATGGTAGTTTTTCTTCCCAATCTTCTCCCTCGAGTGCACAAGATTTATAAATCACCCCAACCAAGATCTTGTTCATAGCTTCTATTTTTCTGTTGGCTCTTGGGTAGTACGGGTTTGATAGTGAATGATAAATTTTGAACTCTGTATTGATTAGTCGAATGACATGACTGACAAAGTGTCACCTAGGGTCACTTGTTAATTGTAGTGGAATCCTATATCTTATGATTATTTGCTCATAGATAAATTTAGTTGTGCTTACTGCAGAGTTGTTTGGTAGTGCCTATGCCTCCACCCACTTGGTTAGGTATTCGATTGCCAGAATGATGTACCTGCACCTTCTAGTTTTACTTACCTTAAGGGGTCCAACAAAATCCAATCACCATCTTTCAAAAAGCTCCTGCGCGTGCAAAGGATTCAGAGGCATGAAGTCCCTCTTTAGTGGTTTTCCAACTCTCTCACGTGTTGCATGCAACAACCCACTCCCTAGCATCATTGTGCATGGTTAGCCACCATAACCCTACCAAAAGTATCTTTCGCGCAATTGTGTCTGGCCCCATGTGTCCTCTTGGTAGTCTCTCATGCATTTCCTTCAACACCTTTAGAATTTCCTCCTCCAGAACACATCACCTTAGAATCTGACCAGGTCCCATTTTGTATAGTAACCCATTGATCAACTAAAATGTTCGGCTTCGTAGCACCAGTTTCATCTCGTTCTATGACATTTCACTAGGAAACTTTCGCGTCGATAGATACTCTCCAATAAGCGTGTACCAAGATGGAAATACTATAATGTGAAATAGTTGCACGTCAAGAAAATCATCGTTGACTCCCTCCGGTGGCTCTCATGATTTTATCCTCAACAAGTGATCTACACTTACATGACTCTTTCCTAGCCATATCACAATGTTGAATGTAAATTCCTGCAATAGTAAAAACCACCTGCTTATCCTTCCCTGGATTACCGGCTTGTTCACAAAGTATAAAAATGCTCAATGATCCACATAAAATACGAATGGTGTCACCAGTAAATAATGCCTAAATTTATGTACTACGTATACCATTCTGAGTGCTTGTTCTGTCGTACTGTATTTTTTCTCTACTTTAGATAATAGTCTACTCGCAAATACTGGATGATCCAGTCCATGATCACCTGTTTATGCCAGTGTTGCTCCAATTGCATAGTTTGATGCATCAACATGAAACTCCTTATCCCAATTCGGTTAGGCTAGAACTAGTGCTGTGGCCAACCTCATTTTCAGTCCATCGAACGCTTCATTATGCTCCACTTCCCATTTAAAAGGTTTTCCCTTGTAGGTAAGTTTGTCCAATGGGTAGTATATTTTCACAAAGTTCTCGATGAACCTCCAGTAGTATCCAATATGTCTGAGGAACGATTTTACTTCTCAGACATCCATCGACGGTGGCATATCTAAAATTACATGAACTTTGTCAAGATCTATCTTTAGCTCTGCCTTGCAAACTATGTGTCCTAATAGCTTCCCCTGTGGTAACATAAACCTACACTTCTTTGGATTCAATGCCAATCTTGCTCGTCTGCATCTCTCCATGCATTCTCTGAGTGTTGTTATATGTTTATCCTCTGCACTAAAAATTGACCAATCATCTAGGAATGCTTTAAAGTTTCTGATAGACATTTTATCAAATATGTGTAGGATAATTCTCTGGAACGTTGCCAGAGTACACAGTTCGAAGGGCATCTTGTTATAGGCGTATACTCCATCTTCCACTATGAATGTTGTTTTCAACCTATCTTCTTTGGCGATGGATATTTGGTTGTCTCCAGAGAACCCATCCATGAATGATAAATTTCATGCCCCACAACTTTCAGAATGCTATTGGTGAATGGTATAAAAAATGGATGTTTAATTGTTACTGCATTTAGGCATCGAAAGTCTACACATATTTTGATCTGTATAGTGTCCTTTTTCAGAGATATCACAATCAGTAATACCCACTCACTCATCTACACCCTAAGAATAATTCCTACTTCCAACATCTGGTCGATCTCATCAGTGACTAGTGTGGAATAATTTTTGTTCATCTGGTATGCCCGCTTTCGTACAGGTACTACACCTTCTATCAACAATATTCGGTGCACACATAACTCTAGTGGTACTCCTTTCAAATCCGTATATGTCCATGCAAAGAAATCCTTGTACTCCATAAATATTTTGAATGTTGCTACCTTCAAGAATAGATTCCAATCGTCTCCCACAAAGATATTTTTGGATTGGCTTCATCTCCTAAGTTCATTGTTTTTACAGTAGGCTCTTCATACTTTATAGGTTTGTCATCACTAAACATATGCACTAGCATTTCATCTACATGTGCTTCTCCCTCCTTCACTTCACTATACTCCTTTAGAAACTCGTTCCCTTCTTTTCCGTCTTTGACTCCCAACATGTTACAGCTTGGAAAGAGCTCGTAATCCTCCATCTACCAATGGAGTAAGTCATTAACCGAGTCTAAGTTGTCATCATTTGACCCTCCTAATCTCAATACTCCTTCATCGGGTTCCATTCTTTATTTCCCTCATCGTCACCTTCGCCTTCACCTTCAAAATCTGACGACGCTGCCTCCTCACCTACCATTTGTCTATGCAGGTCAACTATGAATCTCCAGCCTCCATCTTCCATGGACAGGTTATTCTGCTTCCAATCATGCTTCACCTTTGCCTGCACTAGCCAGCCCTGTCTGAGGATGGCATCATACCCTTTTCATTTTAACGAAATAACCACGAAATCTAATAAGAAAAATTGCATCCAATGGTTATAGGCTGTGCCATTAGAGTAACTAAAGGCTTAATCCTGTGCTGATTTGCAGTGAGTAATTGAAATGTAGGTGGCCACAATGTAGGTTGTCCTGACTTTCTCCATATATCCTTCGATAGTACATTTACTCCTAAACCTCCAGTGATGATTTTGTTTGAGTATTGTTCCTAGGATACCCATCTCTACAACTACCAAATGTCTGCCTATAGTGAGTGCCAGTAGCATTGGATCTATTGCAGTCACTCCACTGCCATCCTTTCCTATCCCTTGCATTACTTTTGGGAGTGGTGTCATGTTCAATATCACCATCCACAACTGAGGCATTCTAAGGTCAATTAATTTTATAGGAACTTCTATTTGCATTACCTACCTTATCATGTTTTATTTTGTCAGGTTCCTCTTTGAGGTGTTAGCAATGTCTTTTATTTGTAGCTTTTCTATTTGCATTTGTTTTTCCAACTCCATTCGTGCTTGCTACATCATCTTCTTTTCTTCCTCTGCATCGCGCTATACTGCCTTCTTTGGTTGTTCACAAGTGACAGCTAGTATCTCCTCATCACATGTTTCGATGCTTAATAGGTTCATCCTTTACTTTGGGCATTTCAAATCATGGTCTCCCAAACCACACCATCTGCATAACAGCTATGATGTTTCCTTTGTGGTGCAATCTCTGGCAAAGTGCCCCCAGAGATTGCATGCACAACACTATATCATCGGCCATCCACTCAAGTCGTACTATATCCAACTTTGACCTCCATTGTTATTATTATTATTACCACCTCGTCCACATTGGTTATTGTTCTGGTAACCTCTTCAGGTTGTGTCATTGGTTGTGTTTGTTCCTACTACTACAGTGGACACTTCCTGCATCAGTAACACTTGTTGATGTCCCTTTGTCTTCATATTGAATAGGCATTCCTTTGTAGAATGTGTCGCAATCTGCCAGATATCACAAGATTGTTTTTTCGAGCAGAAGCCCTTTGTGTGGCCCTCCTTATAGTCTGTACACCACAATTCCCCCTTCCCCGAGTCAAGATTCTTTTTTAGATTTTTAAATTCCTTCATCATCCGTAGCATATCTTTTTGCAATGCTCGAACTTTCTTACTTGATTCTTCTTCGATGTTGCTACTTTCGGAAGATGAATCGTCCGAGTCCTATGATTTTTGCTTCTTTTTGCTTGTCTTCTACTCACTCTCCAGATCTATCACTCAATTATATGCATCTGTGTATGATGTTGGAGGTACAATCTTCATTTTCTTCTTTAGTGTCAGTCGTAGCCCTTCAACAAACCATTCTTTATTTAATCCGTTATTCGATGGGCTCTCCATCTTCCCCACCAACTCTTTTAGCCTTCTTGCATATACACGAATTGTTTCATTCTTTCCCTGCTTTGTACTATATATTTCTGCTATGATTTTTTTATTGTCCCTTAGCAGTCAGAACTCTGCTATGAATTCTTTCTTAACGTTCGACCATGTATTTAGCTTCTAAGGGTTGGCATCCACAAACCAATCAATCGCTACACCTCGTAGGGTTGCTGGAAACTATTGAACACAGTCATCCTAGTGCATCAAACCATTTGCCATCCATATTGTTTCACATGTTTTGCAGTTTCTGATTGAATCTGTAATCGCGTCACCATTGAACTTCGACAATTTTTCCTTTGGTCACACCATTACTACTTTCTTCTGAAGTGGTGGTGCTTGCTGCGCACCCACATTGTTCTGAGTACCCATATTTTTCTAAGCACCAGCATTGTTCTACACAACCACGCTACTTTGGACAACCACCCTACTTCTAATAACTGCATTACCTGGTGTGAAGGAATTTTCTTCAAGTGAAGTTGTTTGATTCTCTACCTGTATCCATTCGACGGTGTATCGAGAACAAAGAGTTCACTCCATGCTTGTGCTCCTTTAGCACTTTGACCCATGTGAGATATTTCCCTTCCATTCGGATTCTCTTCCCTCAATGTATATAGGTTAAGGAACTCATCCCTTGTCTCTTCCATCAAATTCAATCATTGTCGAGTCTCTTCTAGCAATTCCTCGGTACAACTCAGTTTGCTAGGTGAATACACTCCCTCCGTTTGTGCTCCTTCACCCCCTCAGTGTCCGTCAATAAGCTACTGAAGCTTCTGTTTGCACTCCGTCTATTGTGCTAAAATTAAAACTTCTTGTGTTGTGTGTATCTCATCCTTATCTTTTATCTTATTCCTATCCTTGTTAAGCAAATTTGGCATTAATCTTCATAACACTTCCTTCATTCCAAGTTTGACTAGCAACGACACCAAATGTTTACTGTACAAGGTAAAAGTATACTTATCGCATGTAGTATAGTAAGATATAACACAGAATAGATACTTTATTCATATACACAATATGCACGCCAATGCTTACAATATGATTATGATGATGTTCCAAAGTCCCTTCCAGATGCTGTACATATACTTTCTCGAAGGGGTGACTCAACCATCATGCACCCTTTTCAATACAATTCTACCCGTCGGCTACAATATAGAATTTATCGACAACAACACATGACATCCACCATGAACCATATAGAGGGTGGATCCATAAAAACTCCCAGAGAGTGGAACACAGGTTCCACATTAAGCTTCTCTCTTATAGAGAAGAATCCAATAAGGTATATTATACGAATCACTAAAGCAAAGTCTCCCTTTCAAAAATGGCTTCATTCTTCACAACTCCAATGCACAAACTTTATTTTGGTATGAGACTTGGTGAGAATATCAGTCATATGTTCTTCAGTGATAATGTACCTCAGCTAAAAGTTAGAGAGACCATCTCAACATTGTCTACTCCCTCTGCATCAATATCATGTTGGATGTCAACAAATGTAGATCCTTAGGTTGCTCCCTCTATCACAGAGGCATGTCCTATTCACATACTCCAATCATGGAAAATATCTTGTTCCAAGGGGCTCATCATATGTTACATGATTTATTATTTTAATAAGAGAAATTTCCCAAAACACAATTGTACTTATCTAATTCCAAAGTAACCTGAGAGAATGTAATAAACTGTGGATTTATCCCCAAATTTGGCTGCATCATGCATTCATACTAATTTGGCTTCCTTTTGAAGCTCCAAGTTCGTTAGCCAACTTCTTGACCTCCTCATCCAAGGTTGCTTCTAATGTAATGATATTTTCCTCTTCTTTGAAGATGTTTCAAGCATCATTTTAGTCCCATGATTGTAAGCATTTAAGTATTCATTTATCCTTAAAGATCAATTGATATTAGATCCTCTAGCTGCTCCCACTTGTCATAGAATGATAAATTTCTTTAATGGACTCACATCTTCTAGCATGATCAACATATGACTAAGATCCAAAAATACTTCAGAGTTACAATCCTAAGATTGAGTTCTCTACAATGCCTTGGTAGCATACCTAATATACCATTCTTCTTTTCCTGCAAAAGCATCCTCAAAGACAAAGGAAAAGATCAAGGAAAATAACTCTTATAGTACGTATATACAATTAAGGGAGGGAATATAGTGAGTAGATAAATATAATACTCAAAGCTAATGAATACTTATCTATGCATCCTTGATACAAGTTGCTTTAATGAAGGTCCATATCCATCAAATCAGAAAATGCCTTCTTAGATTATTTGAGAGACATCTCCTCTAATCATCTCTCCACTAAGGATGGTTCAAATTGGAACTCTCATAGTGTCTTTTCTCTGATATCTCCCAAAGATGGTTCAAGTGGGAATGAAACATTGGTCTTTTCCCCCCTACAATGTACAATTCCCACTTACTCCATTTTATAGAGTTTTCAATCACTATCAAGTTCAATGAGAGACAATCATGTATGAATGACATCAACCTCTAACTCTATTAGTCATCAACTCAAGTCTCATTACACCGATTATCAAATTTTTGCTTTAATGCAATCTCTTATGCTTATTGATCCATCTTGAAAGCATTTTAGAGAAATTTCAATTAGTTCATAAAAAATAACTATCTTGAAGGGTAATACTAATGACAAAAGCATATAAGGTTTTCTATTCCAATGTTGTACCATGAATTAACTCCATCAAATTTCTGATCGAAAGACATAATCATAAAATATTCATCTCTTATAGTCAAAATTTCAACTCAATGTGTTATGCCTGTCTTCAAAGAATTCTGACTACATAAGTCTCATTTCCAATCTGAAGTTGGAGATCAGCTACATACTATATCTCTAACAAGCCACTCACTTTGATTCGTTGGTTCCATCAATATTACTAGAAGGGGCATTTGGGCATTATCCAACATCTCCTCTCACTGATGAATAAGTTAATTCCTTTCAAGAAAGATTTGCTCCAACCTATCAGATGACTCATCCAGATTTAAGTATGCGTGCTAAAGTTCTTCGTTTCTCCTCCTTAAGTCTTCAATCACTTCATTTTGTAATGTCCCCGTTTTGGCTGGCATTGTTTTGCATGTTGAATCAGTCTATCACGGACTCTAGTAGACGGGTGGTTGTGATGAGAGAGTCATTTTGGCATTTATTTGAGGATTGGATGATTTATTATGCTCTTGGAGATATTATTTATATTCTATCATTACTTCTTATATTGCCCCTACATGTTATAATTCTAAGTTGAGTTGCACATTTTATTTTATAAAGTTATTTTATTATAAAAGTGCATTATAATGGAATTTTATAATGGATGTTTCTAAAAGTTTTTAGTAACTTCTTAGAAAAGGATGCTTCTAGAAGTCCTTAGTAACTTTTTAGAAAAGTAAATAAATAGAGGGCTTGGCCTCTTATTTTGGACGGACGGGGGAATTGATGATTATAATACCATTCTCTTTGAGCATTTGTGGCACCATCAAGGTTTGCAAATATTCAGCATAATCCTTGAGAACGATACTTCTCAAGAGATTGCATAACTAAGGAAGTGAAAGACCTTCTGAAGGGTTGCACTTTGAAAGTGGTATTCAGGCATTTCAAGTTGAGTTTAATTTGTATACTCAGACTACCTGAGGGTTTGAGTTTTAAAAAGCAGTCCGAAAAGTAGATCCAAAAAAGCAGGTCTGAAAAAGCAGCCTGAAAAAGTAGATCCGAAAAAACAGTCCAAAAAAGTAGTTTGAAAAAACAAAGCGAAAAAGCAGATCTGAAAAAAGCAAGTGAAAAAGTAGAATAGAAAAAAGCAAAGCAGCAAGACAACATTGGAGAAAATTATTACAGCCATCTACAACTAGGTTCCTTTGTTAACATTGCATTTTAGGTGTTACAAGTTTTAGTTGTAGGTGTGAATTATACCAACATTATCATTTTTGTAATCCATGTAAATACCAAGAGTCTTGGCCATATTTCATGAGCATTGTATTAGAAATTTCATTACAATTAAAGAGATAATAGTTGCTGGTGTCATTTGAGCAATTCAATATCATTATTTATCAGCTAATTAGTTTGCATACCAATTGTTTGTAAAAATGTCAGTTGGCTGTAAGTGTTTATTTCTCATTCTTTGATCATATATATACATTGAATATTGCCAAAATTAATTGCACATTCATGTTAGGTCATTGTTTAGTCAATTCAGAGTCTACTTGCAAGCATTCTTATTAATGCTAAGTGAAGGAAAGAGCCATAAAAGCAAACTGAAATTTAATATCAGTCATATGACCCTTGTATGCAAAGTGTTTTCTTGAACCTTTATCAGCATTTTGGGATCAGATTTTAGCAGGGTCATTACACATTTTGACTTCAGTTTGAAAAGACATTTCCTGATCTAGTTGGAGGGTGTCACTATGCTTGCTTTGTTCTAACAGATCTCTCTAAGAAATGGCCAGTAAACTGAAATATAGTATGTGTTTGCCCACAACCTGGCCACAAATGCACAGCTATGCTTTGTTGATTAATAAAACTGAAATCTTCCTCACTTTGAGGTCAATATTTTCCACGCCTTCAGCATATTATCTCCACCTTTAATTTTCATAGATTTGGACTCCAAATTCCGCTATTATTGGCTCCAACTGGCTACTACTTCCGTAATGACAACTAGAGATAGACTATTAAAACTTTGCCAGTCACTTGTAAACACCTCGCAAACCATGTTGCCTTTTGTTACTTTTTAAAGGATTTAAATTGTTACAATTCTTCCACCTGTTATTCTCAGCTCTGAAATTTTTCAGTGATTGCTTCAGAGCACTTTACTGAAAAACTACATACATAGACCAACGATTGTGTTAAGAGTCTCTGGAGCATTAATCATCACTTGGCTTTACAATTCCTGCAAACAATATGCCTTCACTTATTACACCCGAAAACATAAGTGCCTTTGTTTATATTATATCTACTAATTATAAGACTCGAACAAAGAACAAGTGTCATTCTATAGATGTATAACACCCACATAAATCAGGAAAACTCCCGATATGAAAAATGCCACCATAGAAATGTCAACACAATTAGCAAAGATAATTTTCATGCAAGAGATATGCAGATATAATAAGCACCATACAAAGATTTCAGGCCACCAGCTGCTTAAGGCTTCGTCGCCCAATGACGCACAGAAGAGAAGATTCAACATAGACAATCTTTGATGGTGTCTCCAGAACTTCAAATATAGAAAATATTTTATTTTCAAACTTGCCTTTCGAAAATGTGGCTTGTCATAGCCTGTGTTTGAATGGCTAGGTTTGTTCATGGTACTAATTTAGTTGATACATATCGCCAATAAAGTATATCATTGTGACTGGAGCTTTGTAGTTAAATCATTCTATATATATATATATATATATATACCACTAAGGTCTGATGATTTTTAGAATCATTTGATTCGGCCCAATTTAGTGGTTTATCTCCTTTTCATATAACATCACTGGCATATAAACAAAACATTACTCAGGTCACCACCAATGAAGACTGAATATATTGATAATTTTATGGACAATCCATAGATCCCTGTGTCATTTTTCAGAGTACGATCGCTGGAGGCTGTCTTCCCTCTCTGTGATGCTATCATACTCGGACTGGCACTACCATTCCCTATTCCATCTTTGTACTCTATTGACACTGTGTCTTCTATCATGTCTCTCCATACTAATATGTTATCTTTGTTATCCAATGCTGCCAATTAAAGACTCGATAGTTTCTTTTATTTGTTACCTTTGTTATCCAAATCAGAGTTACCGAAAACTCCGCTGTCCCTCTTTGGGCACTCGTATCCCCATATCCATTTTGGAAACGTATCCGATACTACTCAGATACACATCAAAATATTGTACCCGTGTCTGCCTAAAAAATCTTGATTTTCCAACCATGCCAAATACTACGGGATTTGATTTTTTAAAAGATTTGACGTAAATCTTCCCAATTTTGATTTCAAAAAAACTTTATTAAAGCAATTAAAAAAAATATGGTTTAAAGTTTAAACAAACCTGCACCAAATGAGATAGACAAATAAAATGTTTTTTCTATTTCAGCAACCCATTTTTGGGGTTATCTTCTCATGCAACTCTACTATGTTTACATATTGTGAAGTGTTATATTAACTTATAAATATTTCTGTCAATATTGCTTTAGAAGTAATAAAAATCTCCTATAATAACTTAAAACTATATTAAATATTTGTGTATGTGTTATTTATTAATGTTGTGTCCTGACGTATTCATATTGGTGGTCTTAAAAAATGGCTGTATCCATACCCAATACCGTATCTGTATTTGTATCCATATCCGTATCCATGCGACTTTGATCCAAATAATTAAATTTTCTTCTCTCCAACTTGATTCAGACTCTCGTGGCCTCCTGCAATTTGTAGTACAACATTTGAATCCCACTCTGATACCATGATGAAATGATGCTATCGATCAATATTGAAAAATATTGAATATAAAGTCACAGGTCTGAATCAGAACTATAGGTGTCTGATCCCCAAGAGGCAGAACATTTATTGATTTTGATGATCATATCTCTTGCTTGGATCCTCTTCTTATATTTGCTCCATCGGACATAATCATCGGCAGTCAAGTCTATTCACCATATATTTCTTCATGAAGAGACACGATTAGATATTAAAGAGCATTCATTAAGTGATCGATCCTAATCGGGTGTGATTAGGTTATACTAATCATCAGCAAACTTTGGTCTGGAATAAACAATCATAAACATGATTTGTTTGCTTAATCGAACATGATCCAAGAGAATGAATGCTTCAGAATTTAGACTTAGTTTGATGATGATAATTTGATCAATTTCAAGAGCTATTTTGCTGATGGCAATAACAGTTCTGATTATGTATGTATGCGTATGCATGTATACGAGTTCATATGATGAACTGGTATACATACATGCACATATGTATACAGACTTAACAGATCAATTCTTGATTTCTGACTGACGCTGCCATATCTTTAACATTGAAGATGTGTTTTTATCCTCTATGTCGTGCATGGCAACGCTATTTGTACTTGTTCATCTGCATCAATATTCGGCATTTTGGTTGTTTATACCATCTTCGATTGATGCCCATCATTTTTAACTATGCAATGTATTAAACTTTGATCATCGTCATCTTTGACAATTCCACTCATGCATACTCCAGGTTGACGGATTTTATCTCTCATGTATAGATTTGTCCACATTGCTACTTCTGACACAAGTATTCATGTCTCCTAATGATGACTATTTGGATCTATGTTACCGTATTGGCTATTATTGCTGGTTCATTGATGATATCTCCTTTCACATGGTGTAGTCACAATCGTTATTTATTTGATTAGCAAATTTTAATCTTTAAATAAAACTTACATTTAATCATATTTTTTCAATTTGGGAATGTTCAAGCCTTCCCCTCTTGGAAAATGCTTCCCCACAAAAATACTTACATTGCAAATAGTCCCTTGATCCCAAACTTAAAATTGCCATCTCTGTATTGCATAATGACATTAATAAGACTGATTATTCATTGTGATAGTGGTAGAGATCTGGGTAATCAATCTCTGTGAGCTTAATGAACCTTTCATTGTAGTTATCTTATTTGGAACACAATTATGGTGATACTCATCTTACATAAGAGATATTCTGGTCGTATGACTTCTCTTTGCTATAGAATTTGAATAATCAGTTTTTTCTTCTTTGATGTAAAGAAATCTCTTCTTGAATTGGATATTTTGGTACTTTGAATGGAGAGCCTTTACTGATGGTACTAGGAGTTAATTTGTTCCAAACAACTCTCAATGCTTTCTTGATGGTAGATGCACCAAAATCCCATAAGCTGTTTTCATGTTTGCCTTTGTGTAATTTCAAAATAGCTTCCTCATTCATTTCAACGTGTGAATTAATATATATCTTGTCCATTTTAACTTTGAACGATGGATTATGAATAAGTTTAGTTCCACTTATGTTCTCAAGGCTAAGCTTGTTTCTCCTAACTCTTCCCTATTTGATTTCTTTAGGTAACCTTCCAAGACATCTTCATCTCCATTGTGATGATGTAGGTATCCTATATTTATCAATCATTTTAATTTCATATTCCCATAATTTTGATATTACATCAAGCTGACTGTGCTAGATACAAGAAGTGGCTTCGAAATTTCTTACACGAGAAGCATTATTTCTCTTATTTTCAACTATGGATGATAACTCTTCTTCAGAAGCTAAAAGAGAGTTTTGGTTAATAATAGATGTCACAAAACTTGGATTATTGTTTCAAGATTTAACCTCTATGTTGTCATTTCTTGTGCTTGATCCTTGTAAGGATGTGAGGTTATCCTTATCATCTTTGTGAATCCATGTACTTGATTTATTTGTGATACATAACTAGTCAGTAGTTGCTCTTTTATCTTCTTAGACTTGCAATTATTTGAAAGATTCTTGTGGCTCTTGATGATCATTTCTTGCTTGGTCCTCTCTTAAGGTCTCATGTTTTGTGATTTCTTTCATCTTAATCACTTCCAGTGCCTCTAGTAACATGTATTGTGAGGGTTGTTGTCAACAAAAGTGTTGTATGCCACTGGGATTAGTAAAACATGTTTTAAGGTGTGTGTTAGTAACCAAAGGGCATTCTGTTATGACACAACGGTTCGGTCGCACCCCTTTGGGATCTTTATGTACACTTTCCGTTGGGAGAGAGGAGGCATTCAATATTAGTCATTACTATCTATCTTGTATTGGCATATGATGTACTTGAAGCATTGAAGCATTAATGAAATATACATTTGGTTCCTAAAGCATTGCATATTTTTATGTGTTATGTGTCATGTCTTGTTACTATAGAATGTATTTAGCCAGTTTACCCTAACCAATAAACATTTGATATTGTTGCCCACTTGAATGTGAAAAGAGCAATGCAACGAATGGCATATGCAAAATAAATGTGAATACCTATACTGGAGAATATCAAAACTAATGAAGATGGAGTGAATGAGTTTTTCAAAGGCAAGCACACGCTTAGGGAAAACTTGCAAATATTCTTTCGAGCAATGATTGAAACATTCACACAAAGAGCAGCCATATGCGCAAGTTCTTGAGGATACTATTTGGGATGCCTTGAATGTAAGTCCCACGGAAAATTGACTTTTGCACCAATTTCCCTGACTATTCGAGCAGGCATTCCTTGCACAGGTGAGGTGAAGGAGGGAAATTGAGAGGGAGCAACATCAGTAACAAACTCTTAAAAACTTATTTAAATGTAACTGTCAAGAAGAGGAGGAATGCGATGAGACCTGTCATAGGTCCAAGCCATGAGCCTTAGGCCTTGGGAATGTTGAAGGGAAAGAACACTTGTAATTCTATAATGATCGCATAGACGACCCATGATGTATAGGGAATATAAAGAAATAAAAAGTGTTCTTTGTTAATTATGATGTTTTGAATTGGTGCCAATCCAATTAAATAAGGATAGAAATAGAAAAGTGCAAAATGATGTTGTACATGTTGCACATCAAGCTTTAATTCATGTGCAACAAGCCAAACAGAGGCAAAGGCTTAGGCAACTCACCGAAGGGGACCACGGTGGTGTCACAGAGGGTGACTGCGATGCCATGGGAGGTGCATTGACTGACGAAGAATATAGTTTTCCTAACTATTGGTGGGTGAGAAGTAGTGAGGACTTAATAGAAGAGACACAACAAAGATTAAGTTGGATTGAGGAAACGAGGGAGGCGTTCATCAACTTCTCTCGCACACCATGGATGGAGAATCAATATAGGTGTAAAGAAGGAACTGGCACGAGTGCAGAGTAACCGAGACACTCCATTTGTTTCGCACACACCAAACAAGCATTTACAATTTGGTAACCAAACCCTAACCTACCACACTATAGTGCAATGCGGGTGTGCAAACAAAAGTGAAGACATAGACCCCACATAGGGTACAACAAAAATAACCGCTATAGCCAAGACAACCAATTATAACACAACAATCACCAACTATGGCACGATAGAAGTAGAAAATGCCTAAATACACAGGTAATGGTACAAAACACCCTGTGTGATACTATAAAACATGTGAGACTATATGGACGACCAACAACATAACGGATCAGGGTGACTAGGTGCGACAATCCCCAACCACTCTAAGAGTAGCGATCGATTGGTTCTCTAACATTGATTGGACCAAGGTAGCGATTGGACCAAGATAGCCACATGGCCAGACCAAAAGGAGTTTGGGGTGGAGTTTCGGCTATTAAGAGATGATAATGAAATCATCGTAGAAATCTACAACACCAAACAGGCAAAGGATGAGACCATCCACAAATAGGGGTAGAGATTGAAGGAGTTGGTGAAGATGGAAAGCCCACTAGCCGACGGCTTGAAGAAATGTTGGTTCATCAAAGGATTAAAGGTTGCACTTTAGAGAATAATGAAAATAGTACCCCCGATGTCATACATTGATGCATATAACAAAGCAATGCATCTCAAAAGTGAAAGTAAGACAGGGAAGAAGAAGAAGAAGAATGGATCATCAGATGAGGAAGATGATAATTCTGGAGAGAGGGGCAATGAGGAATCAAACAAGAAGATCCAAGCACTGCAAAAAGACATGTTACACATAATGAAGGAATTTAAAAACATGAAGAAAAAGCCCAGCTAAAAAATCGATGGGAACTTATAGTGTACGAATTGTAAAGAGAAAGGCAACACAAAGGGCCCTTGCCCCAAAAATTAGTTCTGCAACATTTTCCAGATAATCGAACATTCCACTAAAGAATGTCCATTCAACATGAAAACAAAAAGCCACCAATAGGTTCTAATGACACAAGAAGTATCTACCATAGGTACTACAGGAATGTGGAATGCAAACACTAATGCGGCATCGTTAGGAGGGTATAGGAACAACCGACGAGGAATAGGTGGAAACAACAACAACAATAACAACAGAGGTCATAGCCATATATAGTATGACCCAAGTGGGCAGCCTATGATACAATGCCACACCTGTGATCAATGGGGCCACTTCGCTAGAGATTGTACGAAGAGTGAAGCACCGCGATTTCTATGCAAATTTTGTGGTCCTAGAGACCATGACGAGTCAAAATGCCCGAAGTCGGGGGTGAACCTACTGAACATCAAAGAGAATGGTGAGGAATTGTTAGCGGTTACCTGAGCACAAGGGAAGAAAGTCACGTACCCAAACCTTGAAGAGGAAAAAAGAAGAATGTGGGAAGCAAAAGTTAAAATAGAGAAGGAAATGATGATAGAAAGAAGGGAAACGAATGATACGGTGAGCACCTCAATGAGTACTCAGGCAAAGAAAAACATTATAACGTAGGTGATGTAAGCTGAGATCCCAATAAAACTAAATGACCTTCTTGCAGTGCCACAATTCATAACAACAATATTAAATGTGACACCATCTACAAAGGCATCAGATTAACCAATGAAGAGTACTTCCAATGAAAGGGAAAACTCCATGAGGAAGAAGATTCCTCTTGGGACAAAGCAGGACCCAATGTTACTTGTGGTGAATATGGGAAGACACCCTATAGTGGTGGAGATTGGCATCCTCAGGACCATCCTGACAGACAGCATTGTAGATGGAGGCTTTGGTGTTAACATATTGCTAAAAGAAACCTAGAAGAAATTAGGGCAACCAACATTGTGACCATGATATTTCAACTAGTAGGCGCTGACCAACACGGTATTAAACCTATTGGGACTCTAATGGCACAAAAAGTGATGATTGCAATGCAACCCTTCGTGCTGGATTTCATAGTGATCCCACATAAAAGGAAAGGGTATGATACAATCTTGGAAAGGGGTTGGTTGGTGCAAGAAAAAGTGAATCACAAATGGAAGAGGAATACTCTTTCGATGGAAAGAAGGGGTTGCAAGTTCACAATCGAGATGGTGAGTGAAGATATGTCATCCTTGTCCGATTCCAAAGTCGAAGAAGATGATGAAGGGAAGAGAAGCATGTAACCTAATAAAGAGGGAATCCTAGAATTGGAGGGATGTTCTAATGATAACCTAGATTCATTAAATGGACTCTTCCATTGGCAAATGGAAGACTGGGTTGTTTCGGAGTTGCAACATGTTAGGGGTGGATGAAGGAGATTAAGGGGATGAAAAGAACTCATTCCCAATGCAATATGGGAAAGATAAAGAAGGGGGGGCACAGATGGAAAAAACAACAACACATGAATTCGACAGGGAAAAAGTCACCAAGTACGAAGAACCTTCGGTGAAGGAAATGAACCTAAGGGATGAAGTTGACCTAAAGAACATTTGTGTCGGTGATGGCTTGAACCCTATGTTAAAAGTAGTGACATTCAAGATATTTATGGAATACAAGGACGTATTTGCCTAGACTTACAAGGATCTAAAAGGGGTCCCACTTGAATTGTCCATCCATCGAATTCCACTTATGCAAGGGGCCTTGTGTGGAAACAAACATACTGAATGAACAAAAATTATGTAGCACGAATCAATGACGAGATTGCGAGATTGCTTGATGAAGGCATCATATTTCATATACAGAGAAAACGGGTGTCTCCAATAGTAATTTCACTAAAGGAGGCCAACTAGATAACAATATGTGTGGATTTTCATTGTTTGAATGCAGTAATCATTAAGGACCCATTCCTGATACCGTTCATAGATAGTATTCTAGAGAAAGTTGTTGGATATGAGATTTACTCATTCATGGGCAGAATTTCTGGCTACAACCAGATATCCATTACAAAAGAAGAAAAGTTAAAAAAGACTTTTGTAGTAGAAGATGGAGTCTATGCCTACAACTGGATACCCTTCAGACTGTGCAACACTCCAGCAACATTTTAGAGAATCATTCTGCACATTTTGACAATATGTCAGTTGGTAACTTTAAGGATTTCCTGGATGATTGGTCAATTTTTAGCATGGAGGACACACCCCTAGTAGCCCTTGAGGAATATATGGAGAGATGCTGACAAGCGAGGTTAGCACTAAAACCTAAAAAGTGTAGATTCATGGTGCCTCAGGGAAAACTACTGGGACACATTGTGTGCAAAATGGGCTTGAAGGAAGACCCAAACAAGCTCTGGGTAATTGTGAAGATGCAACCTCCCATAGAAATTATTAAAGTGAAGTCATTTTTAGACACATCAGGAAGTATAGAATATTTGTTAAAAAATTCGCTCAAGTGTCCTACCCACTAGACAAACTAGCTTGGAAGGGAAAGCCCTACACATGGGGAATGGTGCAAGATGAGGCATTTGGAGAACCGAAGACTAGACTAGTAGGAGAAACTATCCTCACCTACCTGAACTAGGATAAGGAGTTTCATGTGCACATGTATGCATTAAACTTTGAAATCGAGGCAACACTAGCGCTGACGGGTGACCATAAATTAGACCACACTATTTATTTTGCAAGCATAGTGTTGTCAAAAGAAGAAAAAAATAATATTGCAACAGAGTGGGAAGCCCTCGGCATATTGTATGTCGTACAAATTTTTTGACATTACTTATTGGTGACTTCATTTGTGTTCTATGTGGATCACTAGGCATTGATGGACCTAGTGAATAAGTTGATTATTTAAGGGTGAGTGAGCAGATGGTTGCTCCAACAAAATTTTACATTTATTATTGTTGTACATCTCAGGAAAAGTTACATGACTACATACCACCTGTCAAGGATCAAGTCATAAGGACCACCCAAAGAAGTGAATGATGACTTTTCAGATGCGCACTTGTTTGGGATTTCCATACTCCCACCCTCGTAGACAAGCATTGGAGAATACCTTTCAACCGAGTAGTTCTTGAAGGAAATGCAACCGAACGAAAGAAGGAAGCTTGTGCTGAGGAGACAAACATTCCGATTGATTAACGGGTTTTTTTACAAGACCATGCTTCAAATCAAGGTCATACGACACTATTGTAGAAACACCTACCAAAAATGGGCCAAATGTCGTATAGTCACATTGAGGAAGATACCATGTGGGTTGCAAGGACAAACCATACCGTATGACAAGAATAAGAACACCGCATGAAAATGCTAAAGTAATGTATGACATTATTGGAGAGACATACCGTGTGGCAAATCTGGAAGCAGATGTGTGCAAGTAGAAACAAATCCCAACACCATACAACATACATTGACAACAAAAACAACCATGCTCAGCTATAATACTATATGGTATTCACTAGCAACATAAAGCGCAAGGGAAAAATAAGAATAAAACATCATACGACAACTTTGGGACACCGTGTTGTATAGTAGTGTTGTGTTAAAAAGGAAAATTAAGTATCCCTATGGTGAATTCAAAGGTATCATAAGGAAATGAAAGAAAAATAAGACAATAGAAAATGCAAATATGGGTAAGCAAATATTGAATCTCGGAGTCACACTTAGATCGTACAGTAGCAACATACACAGAGAAAAGTGAACACTAGGAAAGAAGGAAGATTGCAATGCCAAGGTACACAAGGACAAGAGTCATGGAAGCAACAAGGATCTCAAATTACCACTATACATGAGTACCTAAGCATAGATTGGGAAAGAAAAGGGTTGCAACCATATGCAACAAGGGAGAGGACTAAAATCATATTTGGTATTTTAGTCATACTTGGAGGGAGAAAGCCAATCCCTAACCATGTTCCCTTTCTCTCATCTACACAACATACAAATCAAGAAACAATTATGGACAAATGACCTTGGAGAGCACAACTACAGATGCAAGTGAGCAGGTCAAGTTCAAGCAACACCAGGTCCAAAAAGACCCAAGTATTACCATCAAGGTTGAAAGTTGCAAGACGAATAGACACAGCAAAAAAGAAGGTATGCCCAAAAGTACCCATGCCTACAACATCTCATGTTAGGCCTCACAACATACAATTTGAAGGGTTAAATGGCTTAGAGTACTGAAGTGGTGGTAGGAAACTCCAAACGATGATCTAATTAAGGACAGCATAAAAAGACCACAGGTAGAATAGGTAATAAAAGAGCCAGTATTCTACATTAAATATTATGAGGGTTCCTTAAGGAGAATGATAGATATCTATAACAAGCATTCGAAAACAAGCACCTTCTCCTATTTAGACCATGATGAAGAAATCTCCTTCAAGGCGCAAGATTTTACCAAAGTATTTGGCATATTAAGATATGTGGAAAGAGGCAAAAAATATTTATTTAAAAGCCACAAAAATGAAACAAGAGGTGAAGGAGTGACTCATAACCATGATGTGCAGAGACCTATCTGACGCAGAAAAAAAAGCTGTGATGCAGACTTTCAGAGGAAGAAGGCTGAAGAAATCAAACATTAGTGAGGAACCGTGGCACTGCATTATGGACTTGGTGAAAAGCAGGCTTACAGGGTCTAGTCTTACTTCAAACATCTCATTTCTACAAGTGGCATTGATGAATGGGATCATGATAGGAAGGGTATATGACTGGGTTGCATTGCTTTTAGAGCACATGTATGATTTTATAACCTTGCAGCATAAAACATTCTATATGCCACACTATTTTTGGATGCCACAACAAGATTGATCTAGTTGATAGGTTGGAGGTCAAGTTGGGACCCTTAGCTCTAGGAGAACCTCCCATTATGCAATGGTGCCATATGGACACACCAGGCAGATAGAAGGCTATGACAGAGAAGCGATGCAGACAAGAGGTGGACTCAGGATCCAAATGCAGGAACATGAACAACGAAAGACAAGACACCTCATCCGAGAATACCAGAGACACAAATGAGGGAGACAACATACAAACAAAGGATGAGGAGGTCAAGGTTATCACAATGACATCACTATTGTCCCCACAACCTATTCTCTCCATGACAACTCATTTGACCACCACTATGGGTATGCACAATCCTTCTTTCAGATAGGTCAAGACGCCTATTGACATGACTCCAACTATAGTAGTGGCAAAGAGAGCACCCAGGAAAATTCTTGAGCCAGTAGCCATTCCTCAGGCAATAGTTACAGCTGAGACCATTCCTGTATTGGAGACAGAGTCCCACACCTCTCTAGCTAGGGCTTTGTCAAAAGAGGTAATGGAAGTACCCAAGTAGGAGTAAACATGTGATAGCCAAGAGCTGCTATAGGTTTGGTTAGATGTGATTGGGTCAGATGTCATTGTCATAGTAGACATTGCCTAGCTAGTTAGCCTAGCTAGAGAGGGTACCGATCGAGCAAGTACAACACAAGATCTGTGTGCTTATTTGAGCTAGAGGTTCAACAAAAACACTAGTGGCACAAGCATCTAGCATTCTCTCATCTGTGAGAGAGGTATCTGAGGTTGAGACGAGGGAAATTGTTGTATCTCCTACAATTCTTTTGGATAGAGAGAGCCACCCCACCCTTGTTGATGAGCGATTACCTCCAATAGATAGTGCTCAAAGGATGTTGGAAACAGTAGACATGGCGATGGGCACATAGGAGCAGCCAACATCAAGGTCATCCAAGGACATAGGAGAGGACATTGAGGCCTACTTAGTAGATGTAGTGACTCGAGGTAGCCAAGTGGTGATCTGTGCTCAAACACAAGCACTCAAGGGGGTAGTTCAAGAGTTGGAGCATGTTTTCTCATTCATGAGAGTAGGTTGTCTTGTTGCATTCACTGTATGCTTCAAGGCACGAGGATTCTCTGACATAAAGACTCCTAAGATCAGATAGAGCGAATTGCTAAGAGAGTTGGTAGTGGAAACATGAGTGGAGACCCTTACTTGCAAGATAGTGTAGGTGTGTTGAAACACCTACTATGCTCTGCAACAGAGTGAGTCAGATTAGGTAGCAGCAAAGAGGGTTTGAGAGAAGATGACTACTCAATTAGTTGCAATAGATGGGAACTTGGCTATATAGCAGTCAACCTGGGAGTAGGAGTGAGCAACACTCATAGCTCATCTTGGGGCAGTAAAGCACAAGAAAGAATTAAAGAGGACAACATTCCTAGCCGATTTCAAGATAGTGAAGCAAGAGAAAAGTCTACTAGAGGAGTCTAAAGAAAAAGAGGCAAAAATTGGGAACATTACAAAGATAATGAAGACAACATTGGAGATTCAGATATAGACTGAAGAGGATTTGAAGAAAAGGACCGACCCAGTGAGTGAGTTGTAGACACAGTTACACGCTTCAACCTCCAAGGACAAACCCTCCTCTCTCCTAGCTTATGTTTTTATGTATTGTATATAGTAGCATCATCTCCACTTTTGTATATCATCCGAAGACAATTTTCATTTTGGGGGGGATGATGTTGTTAGTAAAAGTGTGTTATGCCATCAGGATTAGTAAAACATGTGTTAAGGATGTTAGTTAGTAATCGAAGGGCATTTTTTTATGATGCAATAGTTAGGTCACACCCCTTCAAGATCTTTATGTAGACTCTCCATTGGGAGAGAGGAGGCACTAAGTATTAGTCATCACTATCTATCTTGTATTGGCATATAATGTACTCGAAGCATTTAAGCATTGCTGAAATATACATCTAGTTCCTAAAGCATTGCATATCTTTTCCATGTTATGTCTCATGTCTAGTTATTGTAGCATGTATTAATCTAGATTACCGGTAAACAAGGGTTGGTTCTATGAGAATCTAGATGCAACAATTTTTTTTGCAATCATTCATCTCCTACTCTTTGAAGTTTCCATGCTTTCCACTCTCGTTCTTTATAATCAAGTGCTGACTTTGTTTCTTTTTAGGATCATACATCATATGTAGATCAATGTAATCCTCCAAAGATATGTCTTGTTGAAGACCTCCTTTTACCTAATCTAGTCAGTATTGATCTTGAAGATCAATTAAAGTGGGTTTTTTGTTTTCTTTTTCTTCCTCCTTCGAAATAAAAGTAGGAAATGTTGGTCTATATTTAAGGGTATGATGTCTTGAATATTCATCTTTTCTTCTCTTTTCCTCTTGTTTTCTGTGGTAACCCTTGATTAGTAATCCCACTAATTGAGCCAACATTTCTTCAATATTTATTTGTCCTTTGATGAATTCATCCAAGTGATTATTGTTAAGTCTCTTATTTTCTCCCATTTTGAACCTCTTTGTTATACTATTTCCTCGGTTGTTTTTATTTTAGCAGGTTGCCAGATTTCTAAGCTTTGAACCAATTGTAATGTCCCCTTTTATGATTATTTGGACACTATGGGAATTATTGAATTCTTTCTTCAATATTGTGTGCAAGAAATGTAGATATATGAATTATTTTTAATAATGAATGCAATAAAAGTGAAATACAAATAGAAGACAATGATTTATATATATGAATGCTAATTTTAAATGCTATAAAAATGGTATAGTAATTATGAGTTATCTTCATCTTTATTATGCTCATTATGCATTTGATTACTAAGTTTGAGTCTTTTATTAAAACTTATATTTAATCGTATATCTTTCACTTCAAGGACATTACAATGTACCCAAAATCCTATTACTTAAAAAGGTGACCCCGTGTGACTTTGTAGAACACAATGACAATCCTAAGAGGGGGAGTGGGGGGTGAATTAGGATTGTTCTAAAATCTTTTATTCCAATTTAGTTTGTTGTTAAATCTATTATTTTAGGCATCTCAGTAAAGAAAAGAGAAGACAATCTACAAAATAATGCACAAGATGTAAGGTGGAAACCCAATCCGGCAGAAACCACCAGCACAAAGACTGCTAGGAGCTACTGTCCTAAGCTAGTCTCACAAATTGCTCTATTCACTTAAAATTTTTGAGGCTTCAACCCTAAGGAGCAACAATCGATGTTTTAGAGAAACAAATCTATTCAATGGTGTAATGTCCCCACTATTAGTGTTAACTTGGGACAAGTAATTCCTTCAAAACAATGGTTTGAATCACAACAATAACAAAACTAACTATATTATTCTACCCTTTTAAGTTAACCCCAATCTTAAGGAGGTCTTCAAGTTAGGCTTCCTAGCTCATAGCTACCTTGTCGTCTTCCCAGGAGCGTACCCCTTAAGATTCTTCTTGGATGGGCATCCTCTATCCAAGGCTACTCACAATGGAGATCTTAATATCTCCATGCTCCATGCTTCAATATCAATTCTCGGCCATGGCGGACAATGGAGATATTAATATATCACATGCTCTATGCTTCGAGTTCATTAATATCCACGGTGTTGACCCAATAGGTTAACACAATATCATCCAATAACCATCATTTCTTATATAAGAAATTATATTCATTATTCCCAATATAATTCGTTCATATTATTCAAATGAATGCATTTACATCTACATTCAACATAACAAACTAATACTATTCAAATAGTATATTTATATCTATATTCAAAATTATTTAATACCATTCAAAATAATACATATTTTATAGGAATAGAAATAAATGAAATAGTCATTTAGTAATATACTATATACCAACTATGTTACTACCAATACTGATGTAATAAACTTATATAAAAAATACTAATATGAAAACAAAATATCACATTTACTTACTTACCTTTTCCTTTTTCTATAAAAAATATTATTATTATTTCAGTAGCCTAAAGATAGCTTTTTTTAATGAAAAAAAATATACTACTTCCATATTACATACCTTAAAAAATACCCTCCATATAATTTTGGGTTCCTTATTTTGTAATTACGTGGGCTCCTTTATATAAGAGTGATTTAGTCTTTTATGGTTCCAATACTTCCCTTAATTTTTTTATCTTCCTCATTCTCTTATGCATGATATTCGATTGGTCTTTGTTCTACTATATATATTATTTCATTCATGTTACATGCTGACTGTATGATGCTAAGGATTATTTTTATTATTTTGAGTTCTCCCCATTCGTTTCTCTTTCCCTACACTCATGCATAGACTTTAATATGTACTCCAAACCGATCGAAGGGTCATGACCTTTGATATGTCAATGTTGACATAGGATTTGATTTAAATAATGATATTAGTAATATTAGTATATTTATTGATTTATTTATTATTTTATATTAATAATCTTTATTATTTATTTTAGTGAATAGTTAATATGTTATATAGTGAAATGCTTTAGCCCTTATTTAGTAAATAATTGATTTCTTAATTATTGGAATAGGGATGTTGATGATTTGTGTTTTAGTGTCAAATCTCAATACTAGAGGGGGGATGTTACAATCCTACCCTCCCAAATTGATTGTCCTCAAGCAATTATGATTTCATTTAATTTGTTTAAACCTTAGATCTTGTTCAATTTCCAAGATTGAATCTGCCTTGATATAACCAAAAGTTACATGATAAATTAATTAGCATATTTTAGGAGTGACTCAACCATATATCACTAATTCATGTTTGATAATTACATGACATAGGAGGATTGATAGATTCATGATGTCAAGGTTGGTGAGTTTCTCAAATGATTCCTAGCATAGTCTGATTTTATAATCAAGGATATAGCATGATCAATATTTATAGTTTCAATATAGTTTTCATGATGGTTCATTTAATGAAATAGATTAAATAGGTTAGCGTGTCGAGCTTAAGTCCTTTTTGTTTCATATATTACCTCCTTAAAAGGATGAAAAACTCAATGTCGCAAGGTGCTAGATACCTATCTACGAGTAGGCTCCCTCAAGGCATTGGGACTGCATGTTCATACCCATCTTGGACTCCTTCCTTAGGGATTTTGGGATCATGTTCTTACCTATCTTGGACTCTTTCCTCAAAGTATTCGAAACCATGTCCTCACCTATCTTGGAATCATACCTCAGTGCATCAGAACCCATGTCCTTACTATTGTGAGGTTTTCACACCATCGCCCCAAAATTTTTGGGGACCCCCTTTTTTTGGTTGCCTTACCAAATTTGGAGTTGTCCTGAGGTCTTCAATCTGACGATTTTACACCTTGGACGCCTTTGGGCTAGGAGAGGATTTGATTTCTTTTCACCTAGCGCTAACTTGATTTTTTTGAAACATGTAATTTTGTCCTTAGGCCAAATAGAATTCAACCAACATTTTTTTGATGGTTAAAATGATATCTGGTAGGATAATTTTGCAAAATTTGGACTTAGATTTTGAAAATTTGATATAATTGTATAAGATTGAGCATGTTCAAAATATTTTTTTTAGATTTACTTGTTTTGGAAAATCTTTAATTTTTTGGTGAAAAGGAAATTTTTGATAGTGAAATTGAATTTGGAGTTTGAATTTTGACTGTCAGGAAAAGGATTTATTTTGTTAAAAAAAAAATTGAAATTGTATTGTAAGGTTGAAATTGGATTGAATTGCAAAATTACATTAATTTGGTTAATATTTTGCCTAGAGGATTTTAGAAATGTTAAAGGAAACTGAGAAATTGGAATTGAAAATCGATTTTGGCTTGCTACATTTGATTTTAATGATATTTTAATTGCCAAAACGTTGTTAAATGAAAATTTTGGCATCTCCTAGGCTTTCCTTGTTTCTATTTTGCAATTTCTGATCAAAACTGGCAATTAAATGGGCCAATTTCACTATAGGACTAAGTAATTTTAATGTTGCTTTTAAATATAGGCCATTAATTGAGGGACTAAGTTCATTTTGTTTTCCCTCAAAGAAAGTCAGCCCACTTGGAGAGGCTTAAAATTGGGTATAAGAGGGGCTTCCCCTCCTCTTATTTTCTCATTCCTTCTTTTCTCCTCCTCCTTGTATGTGCAATTTTATTCAAAGGGAAGTGAATTTCTAGATTGGGCAATTTTTGGGGGACATTTTCCATTTCATGGCAACATTTTTTTCCTCCTTGCTTGGGCAATTTCTACCCTAGGGTGATTTTTTGGGGCAGATCCAACTTTTTGCAGAATTAGGCATTTTTTTGAGTGGCATGGGTAGATTTTGCCCAGTATGTGAATTCTAATTTTTTCTAGGGCATCATATTTTGTGTTGGGACTGAAATTTTTGAGATCTGATTTGAATTTGAAGAGACCCGGTTATTGGTAAAGGCAGATTTAAGGTAAAATTCTATTCATTTTTAGAGGTGAAGATTGGTTTGAAAGGAAAATTCTATTCCTTGTTCTTGCTTTGTTCGTTTCCCTTATCTTCTTCTTGCATTTATCATCCACCACTTCATCATTTCCATTGATAGGCTGAGGTTGGGAGATATAAGTGTAGATTTCATAATAGAACACTTGGAAAGGTAGAAATAAGCTAGACCACTCTAGAATTGAAGTTTGGAGATTGATAAATGTAGTCCATCCTAAGGTAACTAAGAGGCAAAAATAAGTGGTCGTCGCATCCCTAGGGAAGAAGTTTGGAGATTGATAAGTGTAGAGATAGGACTTGGAGAGGCAAAAATAAGCTAGATTCCAACGATATAAAGAAGGTTGGAGATTGATAAGTGCAGTCCATATCATTTAAAATAAGAGGCAAAAATAAGTGTTTAGGATGGTAGATGTTAGTGCAAACAAGAACCCAAAGGGAACAAATACCAAAAAAGAGAAGGAAGACATGATGCCTAAGATCACCTTCTTCTCGAAAGTGAGGCGAATAAGTAATACCAATATTGGCACGGTAAACATGGTACATTTAAAGGATAGATTGAAGAAAGGACAATCCCCCATGGCAAAAAAGATCTACAAGAGCGAAATTGTACACGCTATAGGTTTCCCTCCTACCTCGCCTTGTCCAAAATTGGTAATGGAGTGTGCATCCCGGTTTGATATTGTTACCAAGTCCATTTTTTATGAAGGGAAGAGAGTGTTGGCTAACATCAGCAGACAAGTGGTCGGAGAAGTATTCAATATTCCCCAACATAGAGGCATGATAGTGGTAACGATAGATCAAACAACCAAGTTCTTTCAGGGTAACCAGGAGGCCTACTTCATTCATCTAAAGCAAAATTGGTTACACAAAGGCAAAAAGAGAGTCACCAAGTCAAATTTCAAGCCAAAGTATGGCGACCTTATTGTGCTTCTCAGCTGGATCATGGGCATGGCTCAAGGTATGCAATTCAAAAATTGAATGTACTACTTTATTGATGAAATTGAAAATGGAAAGAGAAAATTTTATTGGGCTAGAATCATAAGTGAAAATCTACAATTGCAACTTCAGAAAACGCAAAACCAAAAGCAATTCTAAATGGGATCCTATCTTTTCTATCTAATTGTGAGACTATATGAAAATCCTGGACTTAAGACTTTAGGACTAATTGGCAATGGGTCAGAGCAATGTTTGGTGCACGAGTGCTATCCATAGCTTCATTTGCACAAAACCAAAGATTAAGATGTTTTATGATGCCTTTGCCATGAAGATGATAATAATATTGCAAGGGACACCTACTAGAAGGCTCTCATCGGAAGCGAAAGAAAAAGTTAAGAAGTATGGGAGTTGGTTCATCCAATTTTTGTAATTCATGTATATTAGAGTAGCTTGAAGTATAGTTTGTCCCAAGAGACTTCAAAGCTACCCACTCGATAAGGTAGTTTTGATGGAGTTCGCTAGGCAACTTGAGCATTATGACAAGATGATGAAACTTAAGGATGAGATAGGGATTACCTTCTCATTCGGAATAGACAATGATACTTGCCCCAATCTTGTTGCCTTTGCAGCTGTAAAGAAAGAGTTAGAGTGATATCATCTAGGATGGTATAGAGTAAGACAAGGATTTAATCCTAATGGTATAGAGTAAGAGTAAGGCATCTCATGAAAATGTATTCAAGCATATTCCTACTATAGAAGATTTTTAGGCCAATGCACATGATGACATTCATGTGAGGAAGCTAACTTTCTCAAGATTGTCAGTGGGCATGATGAGGGCAATCAAATGGAGAGGCCTTGATATTCCCAATCAACTAGAAGATGATGAAAATTTGCTAAGAGAAGATTATGATACAGTGGGTGGAACATAATTGGGTCTAGTGAATTGGGATGATCATCAGGATCCTTCCTTGGAAGTAGTTACAAGAATAGTTAATCTACATAATGAGTCATGGTACAATGAGAAGTTAAGGCAATTACAAAGTAAAAAGGTACACCTTACTTATGATAATATGAAACCAGAGGAAGAAGGTCCAGAAGAGTCAGTCGGACAGAAAGGTGAAGGTAGTAGCTAGTAATAAAGAACAGTTAAGAGCAAGAAGATAAATTTGGAGGTTGATAAAAGTAAAGAACATCAGGAGCCTCCAACAAAGAGATAGAATGTAGCACCGTCAAGGGAGAGCATAACTGAGGCTAAAAGCCAAGGGGATTATACAAGTGGACAAGGGGTTGTGGTAGAGGTGAGCTCTGATTTGAAATCAAGTGGTTACAACAATAGTACCAAGTACTCTCCTCTCTCGAACAACCAACATAGAGATGATGTGATAGTCACTAGTGAAGAAGAAGATAGGCCAATTGATATTGAGAAAATAAGCCAAGCACCCAAGGCCATTAGTGATGCTTTGCTAGTTGAATCGAATCTAGATTTAGGGAAATGCACTGCACCACTATGGTTGAGGCAAATACTTATGCCAAAAGACGAGGTGGTGACTGTCTAAATGGTTGAAGATATTCAAGGGTTAGTGGAAAAGGAAGATAGCGAGAAACATAAACAAATTGCAAAAATGGTGATAAAGGTAATCAGGAGTGATGATGAGAGTCACCAAAAAGTTCAGATTGCTATACCAAAGGTTAGCAAGGCAGTAGATGAGATTGTAACCTAGGAGTATGAAATAGTAGAGCATAACTTGGGAAGAATCATGAATGAAATGGAATGTGAGGAGATCCAAGAAGGCATGGTTTCAATTAGAGAAAGGTTGAGGAAGGAAAACAAGAGGATTGTAAAGTTGGAAGCCAAAAACAAGTATTGGAGAGATTGCCTACCTATCCAACAGTTGCATCAAGTAGCCCTTTTGCAAGACAATAGGAGCAACATAGAAGAGATATCGACTCAGCCGCTAGAAATCAAAGATTGGATCAATGATAAAATTCAAGATTGGTGAAATTTCTTGCCTTCTTTTATCTCGACATTGAGGTCATTGGTGGCTATGAGAGACAAATTCAAAGCATTTGAAGGGGAATGGAAGGATTTCTTTCCAGTCAAGGACTTAGCCATTCCCAGGCTAAAGGCATTTATCGAACTACTAGAGAGATATTTGGAGAGAACCAAGTTGGTAGATGGAGGAATAAGTAAGGTGGAGTCTTGGTTTGTTTCCTTGACCATCAGCTTGAGGATACTTGAAGAGATACGGAATGAGATTACACAACACAACCTAGGCGTTTACACTTCCATTTAAACCATGCTAGGCGATGTTGGGGTTGCACTTGATTTTGAAGATATCAAAGAGGAGAGCGTTAATGAGATAGAATTCGGATCAGGATTGAATGAGTTGGGGAAGGTTGCCATCAAGAAGAAACATTTGGGCACCCTTGCCTCCCTCAATGCCTTTATCAGATATGCGAAAGAATATGAGAAGGATCGTGAGAAGACACTGCAAATAGCAAGCAACATCATGAATTCAACTAAGCTCAAGATGATGCATACGCTTTTCCCTCCCATGAAGGAAGTCAGCAAAAAACTAGAAAAGTTCATTGCCTTGGTTAAAAAGATGAAAGAAAAGGGTAGAATTATATTAGAGGATCATTTGATGTAAGCCCAAGTGGCAAATTTTCCTTCTTGGGTAGGATAGTTGTTTGATTCTGATTGGCTACCATTTTGGTGCCTTCTCATTGGTTGCTACTTTTCCTTTTTTCATTGGTTCATTGATGAGGTGGCATCTTCTCATTGATTGATGGGGTGGCAACCCTAATGAGGGTTTCTGAGATTCGATCTAGATCGTTGATTTTACCTCATAATCTCTACTGTTGGTTGTAATTTTGGCCCCATATAAGGCCATTTTCTCTCATATGTAAAGGGTTAAAGAAAATTTTTGCTTGAGATAATACCAAAATTGCTTCTCTTATCATTGTTGTGACTTGCATGGTGATTAGGGACACTTGGTGTTATTACATGGTTTCTACTTCCAATAGTCAGAGTTAAATTTCATTGAAGTTCTTAAAGTAGATTTTATTCAAGAAAGTTTTTAAGCAAGAGTAGAAATAGATGGATGGTTGTATGGTGATATTAGTGGATGTTTGATAGGGATCTATAAACTAGACCACTAGCATCCTAGTGGCTGGTTAGGAAGCCTTGCGTGGTAATCTAGTCTTTTTCCCTTGAATCTTTGCATCTATGGAAGTAGAGCTACTGGTAAGCTTTCATCATATTTGATCCCCATCCATTTGCTAAGATTTCCATTCATAGGTGTAGAGGTAAAGCAATGAGTAGTGTAGTAGTTGGAGTTCATTCTTAGAAAGCTAGAAAAGGAGAAGCATCATTGGCAGATACACCATCCGTCAACATCACCATCAACATTATTTGGCACTCATATACTTTACAAAACCAGACATCATTACCATCACAACGAGAGTTTGAAAATCCTTGAATTAACAATGTAAGTTAGCCTACATGATTAACCAGAAAATCACTTTAATATAACTGAGTTAGTATCCACAAGTGTAAGGAACATTGGAATTTTTCTCATGTCTTCATGAGTATTTACTTTTCAAGAGAGGGTTGAGTGTTTGATATTCCATATCAAGTATTCAATTTGTAATGTCTCCTTCTTTGATATGAAATTAATAATAACAATCAAGATAAATTTAAAATAAATAAAATGTAACATTAAAATAATGACATAATAATCCAATAATAAGTAAATAAGCGATAAACTCAATAATATAAATTGATTATAATATATTGAATATTGTCATATGTATATATATCCAATATGTAAATTAGAGATTAGTCAATGAAGACATATAATGTAAAACCATTATTATATAATTTTAATATAATTATTTTTTAAATGATGTATATTATCATAATATGAATTTGAAATATATAATCAAACAATAAATAAAACAATATAATGATTTATGATAAAGTATATGTATATTTAGAAATACATCAATAAAGTTATCCTCAATATAATAATATAAATACTTGTCTATTATATTCTAAATCTAAATCTAAATTAGTCAAACTATTAAATTAATATTGAATATATTAAAACAGATCTAGTATAAATTATATTTCACAAACAATCAAATGGATAATCGTGACCTTTCACCCCAGACACATATATTAGAGAGAAAAACTTACATTTTTAAGGGGAGATGAGGGGCAACAAAAAAAGAAATGGAAGAAGATTTCACCGATAGAAATAACTAATGAATAGTTCTTTCCAAGCAATGAGAAAGCAAGATATAGCTTTTGAGAGGCATCTAGATGGGATAGAGACATCTGACAGAACAACTATGATAAATTTTAATAGAGGATATTAGATAGTAGTTGACCCATCAGCTAGCAGTTGGGAAACATATAGTAGCAGAAATATACACCACAAAACAAGGAAAAAATGAAACAATCCATGTATATGCTAGAAAGCTAAAAGAATTAGTAAATAAAATTGAAAGTAAGCCAGTAGACGGGCTGAAAAAGAGATGGTTCATAGAAGGACTATGCCCGAAGTTAAAAAGGAAAATGAAGATTGAATCACCATCATCGTACACTGAAGCATACAATCGAGCGATGGACTTAGAGAGTGAACAAAAAACAAAGAAAAAGAAGAAGAAAAGAAGATCATCCGACTTGGATGAATCCTCTTCTGAAGATAGCAGTGGTGATGAAAAGGGCAGTAAGAAGGTTCATGCTCTCGAAAAGGATATGATCAGGATGATGAAAGAGTTTAAGAATATGCAGAAAGGGAACAACTAGACCAAAGAAAATGAGCTATGGTGCACAGAATGCAAGACGAAAGGTCACACTAAGGGATCTTGTCCAAAGAATTAGTTCTATGAAATTTTCCAAATCCCAGAACATTCCACAAAGGAATGCCCATTCAATATGAAAACAAAGGGGCATCGACTAGTGCTCCTCACACAGGAAGCTTCCATGTTAGGAGGGAACGAAAACACAAACAATGATGGTGCCACCTTGGGTGGGTATAGAAACTATAGAAGAGGACAAAAAAATAACAATAACAATAATAACAGAGGCCGCAATTGGATTCAATATGATGCGAACGGCTGACCGATGGTTCAATGTCGAGCATACAACTTATGGGACCACTTTGCATGAAATTGTACAACAACGAACAAACCGAAGTTGTTATGCAGATGGTGTGGTCCTGGAGACCATGAAGATGCCAAGTGCCTAAAATCAAAATTAGGAGTGAATTTGATCATTATCAAATCAGGAATAGATGAAGAGGAACTCTTGGCAATTACATGTAAACACGCAAAGCTGTACCCAGACCTGATGGAAGAAAAGAAGAGACCAAAAGAAGCACAGGCAAAAATTGAGAAAGGGATGTAGACAGAGAAATCACAAATGGAGAAGGGGGAACTGCACAAAATAGAACATCATAAGGTTGATATTAAAAATTGTAGTACCAGTAAAATTAAATGATTTGATGCTTACAATGCCCCAACTACGAATGACACTCAAAAACATGGTTCTAACTACTAAACTACCAAAAGAACCTAGGAAGGAGAAGGAAAGCAGAGAAAGTGTAGCAGACCCAATGCTACTAGCTCTCACATCAAGAAGGCATTTGACAGTCATAAAAATGGGTATATTGGGAACGATCCTCTCAGACACAATTGTGGACGGAGGTTTGAGAGTAAATGTCCTACCAAAAAATAACTGGAAGAAGCTACGATAGCTAAAGTTGTGGCCACCCATGTCCCAATTGCTAACTGAAAACCAACATAGCATTAAGCCTCTTGGGATCCTAATGGCACAACTAGTGACTATTGGAACATAGCCGTTGCTGCTCAACTTTGTAGTCATACTGCTAAAAAGAAGGGGATATGACACCATTTTGGGATGAGGATGGCTCGTACAAGCAAAGTCTAAATACAATTGCAAGAAGAATACACTATCAATGGAGAGCAGAGGACAAAGATTCATTAGTGATTTACACACAAAAATGGTGGGAAAAGAAGCCAAATCGTCTGATTCAGAAGGAAAGGACGAAGGAAAGAAGAAAATGGAACTGGATGAGGAAGAAGTCCTACGGTTAGGTGGATTGAAGGACGACAATTTGGATTTAGTAAATGTTCTATTTCACTAGCAAATGGAGGATTATGAGCTCTTTCCAAGTTGAAATATGTTAAGGGTCGACAAAGGTGAGGAAGGGGAGAAATTGTTGAAACAAGTTTGTATGGAAAAAGCAACTAACCTAACAGTTCGTGATCTATCCAACAAACAAAAAAGAAGTGAAAGTTATGCAGTCAGATGGCAAAAGGGCTTGGAAAAAGAAACTGGACGAAGACACAACCATGAATAGGACTATGAAGACATTGCCATCCGAAGTCCATGTAGTAGGAAGGACAAATGCAGGTCCAAGAAGAAGAAAGTAAAGCAACCAAAATAGCTGACAAATATTCCTACAGTACAGAGTGTTACATTTGAAGGGTTAAATGGTGCAGAATACTGGAAGTGGTGGGAGGAGGCTCCAGACAACCACTAGGTGAAGGCTAGTATCCAAAAAGAATAGGTAGAATGAGTGGTGCAAATGCCAGTATTTTGTATCAAAGACTATGAAGGGTTTCTACACATAATGATAGAAACGTATGATAGGTTCTCTTGAACCAGTACATTTGAATATCTTGGTTGCAATTTAGTAGTGTCATTCAAACCGGCCGACTCCATATGGGTATTTGGGATACCTGACCATGCTCAAGATGGAAGGAAAATAGAAAGTAAGCCTAAAAAGATGAGCCGAGAAGTGAAGATACAGTTGATATAGCTCATGTGCAGAGACCTATTGTAGGATGAGCAGGAGGCTCTTTCACACACATCAAATGGCAGAGGGTTGAAGAAATCTAATATTTAGGAAGGTCACTGGCATTGTTTAATGGAGATCGTTAAGAGCTGGGTATGTGTAGGATCATGGTGTACCAAACTATGGCCTTAAGTGGCAGTGAAAAATCAGAAAATCAAGGTTATGTCAACTTGACACATAATTTTAAAGTGGTTATGGACTTTATATCAAAAAGTTGTAAGAAAATAATCTGTAAGAAATTGAATGTAGTTTCTAAACTACTAGGCCTTATCAGGAGAAAAAAATAATTGATTGGTCAAAAGGTTGAATTTTAATGCAGTACTACAAAAATTTCAGGGCAAAAATAAAAAGTAGGTGTATGTCTGACCACCTTAATCAAAATCAAATGATAATATTTTTTTAATATAATTATAGATATGAAAAGTAGACTCATGCTCGGATGTGACGTATATTTTTCGGTATTTTTATTCCAAATAAATAATTAAATATGAATTTTTTACAAAAACTTTTTTGAAAAAAAAAAGTCCCGTGTCTGACCACCTTAATTAATAAAAATTTTTACCAAATTTTATTTTATTTTATTTTTTCTTATACTAGGCGAAGCATAGAATGTGAAACAACTTTTAGATTTAAAAAATATTATACCGTTTGAAAATTATAGCTGTTTTTCAATCAGTATGTCAATCAGCACTTTACAATAATCTTCATTGATAATTAACTAATAAATAGTTATCGATCTCAGAATTTGATAGAAATTATATTGATGGAATCTTCGGAGCGATATTAAAAAACCCTTTTCATTTCATTCAATTTCAATCAAAATAACATTGTCAGACGACTACCCGAAGTCTGAGTATAACTAAAACCCTCTTCAAACACGTCTTTTGGGTTGACCGGGTAGGCTTGGTAAATACCAAGCCTAATCGGATATCGGATTTGAAATCGGATATCGGATTTCAAATCGGATATCCGATATGACTAGGTGAATTTTGGTGGAAAATTTGAAATCCCAACCCATTTTGGAGGGAAAACCGGATTTAAGACTTATAGCTTATGATTTATAAATTATTTTTGTTATATTACTATGTAAATATATATATATATATATATATATATATATATATATATATTATAACGTAATGTAAAGATATAACATATAATATATTAATATATAATAATATATTATGTTAATCTCATTATAATCTATAAATATAATTTATATTATTATTATTTTTACTAAATATAATAAAGTAATATATATATATATATTATATATATAAGTATGTTATTAATATATATAATAACCTAATATTTTTATTAAATATAATAAAGTAATATATATATATTATAACGTAATTTTTTTATTAAATATAATAACCTTATATATATATATGTTATTAATATATATAATAACGTAATATATATATATATATATATATATATATATATAAGTATGTTATTAATATATATATAATAACGTAATATTTTTATTAAATATAATAAAGTTATATATGGGTGTGTGTGTGTGTGTGTGTGTGTGTGTGTGTTATTAATATATATAATAACGTAATATATAGTATAACATAATATTTTATAGCTTATAATTTATAATTTTTTTTTTTTATATTACTATGTAAATATGTATTATAATATATTATATATATATATAATAACGTAATGTAAAGATATAACATATAATATATTAATATATAATAATATATTATGTTATTCTCATTATAATCTATAAATATAATTTATATTATTATTATTTTTACTAAAGATAATAACGTAATATATATATATATATATATATATATATATATATATATATATATATATATATATATATATATATATATATATATATATATATATATAAGTATGTTATTAATATATATATATAATAACGTAATATTTTTATTAAATATAATAACCATATATATATAGATATATAGATATATATATATGTGTGTGTGTGTGTGTGTGTGTGTGTGTTATTAATATATATTATTATATTAATATGTATGTTATTAATATATATGTATATTATTAATATATATGAGTCAAAGGGGGTCATAGGTTGACCTATGACCCCCTTCGACCCATTACATAACAACATATGTCCTTAGGGGTCCTAGAAACCCTAGTGACATATTAGAATCGTTCTTATGGGTTGAAAGAGGTCATAGGTTGACCTATGAACCCTTTCGATGCATTACATTACGATATATGTCCCTAGGGGTCCTAGGACCCCTAAGGACATATTAGAATCATTTTTATGGGTCAAAGGGGGTCATAGGTTGACCTATGACCTCATTCAACCCATTAAATGATGACATATGTCCTTAGGGGTCTAGGACCCATAGGGACATATTAGAATCGTTCTTATGGGTCAAAGGGGGTCATAGGTTGACCTATGACCCCCTTCGACCCATTAAATGATGACATATGTCCCTAGGGGTCCTAGGACCCCTAAGGGCATATTAGAATCGTCCATATGGGTCAAAGGGCGTCATAGGTTGACCTATGACCCCCTTTGACCCATTACATGATGACATATGTCCCTAGGGGTCCTAGTACCCCTAGGTACATATTAGAATCATTCATATGGGTTGAAGGGGCTCATAGGTTGACTTATGATCCCCTTCGACCCATTACATAATGACATATGTCCCTAGAGGTCCTAGGACCCCTAGGGACATATTAGAATCATTCTTATGGGTCGAAGGGGGTCATAGGTTGACCTATGACCCACTTCGACACATTACATGATGACATATGTCCCTAGGGGTCCTCGAAACCCTAGGGACATATTAGAATTGTTCTTATGGGTCAAAGGGGGTCATAGGTTGACAATTGACCCACTTCGACACATTACATGATCACATATGTCCCTAGGGGTCCTAGGACTCCTAAGAACATGTAAGAATGTATCATATGGATCAAAGGGTGTCATAGGTTTACCTATGATTCCCTTCAACCCATTAAATGATGACATATGTACATAAGAGTCCCAGGACACCTAGGGACATATTGCAATCATTCTTATGGGTCAAAGGCGGTCATAGGTTGACCTATGATCCCCATCGACCCATTAAATGATAACATATGTTCCTAGGGGTCCTAGGACCCCCAAGGACATATTAGAATCGTTCTTATGGGTCAAAGGGGGTCATAGGTTGACCTATGACCCCCTTCGACCAATTACATGACCACACATGTCCCTAGGGGTCCTAGGACCCCTAGGGACATATTAGAATCGTTCTTATGGGTCAAAGGGGCTCATAGGGTGACCTATGACCCACTTTGACCCATTAGATGATGACATATGTTCTTATCGGTCAAAGGGGGTCATAGGTTGACTTATGACCCTCTTCGACACATTACATGACGACATATGTCCCTAGGGGTCCTAGGACACCTAGGGACATATTAGAATGCTTCATATGGGTCAAAGGGTGTCATAGGTTGACCTATGACCTCCTTTGACCCCTTAAATGATGACATATATAGCAAGGGGTCCTAGGACCCCTAAGGACGTATTAGAATTATTCATATGGGTCAAAGGGGGTCATAGGGTGACCTATCGCCCCTTCGACCAATTACATGATGACATATGTCCCTAGGGTTCCTAAGACCCCTAGGGACATATAAGAATCATTCTTATGGGTCTAAGGGGGTCATAGATTGACCTATGACCCCCTTCGATCCATTACATAATGACATATGTCCCTAAGGGGTCCTAGGAACCTTAGGGACATATTAGAATCATTGTTATGGGTCAAAGGGGTCCATAGGGGTACCTATGATCCCCTTTGACCTATTAAATGATGACATATGTTCTTAGGGGTCCTAGGACCCCTAGGTATATATTAGAATTATTTTTATGGGTCAAAGAGCGTCATAAATCAACCTATGAGCCACTTTGACCCATATGAACGATTGTAATATGTCCCTAAGGATCGTAGGACCCCTAGGAACATATGTCATCATGTAATGGGTCGAAGGGGGTCATAGGTCAAACTATGACCCCATTTGACCCATATGAACAATTCTAATATGTCCCTAGGGGTCCTAGGACACCTAGGGACATATGTCATCATGTAATCTGTTGAAAGGGGTCATAGGGGTCATAGTTCAACCTATGACGCCCTTGAACCCATAAGAATGATTCTAATATGTCTCTAGGGGTCCTAGGACCGCTAGGGAGATATGTCATCATTTAAAGGGTCAAAGGGGGTCATAGGACAACGTATGACCCTCTTTGACTCATAAGAATGATTCTAATATGTCCCTAGGGGTCCTAGGACCGCTAGGTACATATGTCATCATTTAATGGGTCAAAGGGGGTCATAGGTCAACCTATGACCCCCTTTGACCCATATGAAGCATTCTAATATGTTCGTAGGGGTCCTAAGATCCCTAAGAACATATGTCATCATGTAATGGTTCGAAGGGGGTCATAGGTCACCCTATGACCCCCTTTGACCCATAAGAACAATTCAAATATGTCCCTAGGGGTCCTAGGACCCCTAAGGACATATCTTGTCATTTAATGGGTAAAAGGGGGTCATAGGTCATCATATGACCCCGTTTGACCCATATGAAGCATTCTAATATGTCCCTAAGGGTCTTAAGACTCCTAGGGACATATGTCATCATGTAATGTGTCGAAGGTGGTCATAGGTCAACCTATGACCCCCTTTGACCCATAAGAATGATTCTAATATGTCCCTAGGGGTCCTAGGACCCCTAGGGATATATGTCGTCATTTAATGGGTCGAAGGGGGTCACAAGTCAACCTATGACACCCTTTGACCCATATGAAGCATTCTAATATGTCCCTAGGTGTCCTAGGACCCCTAAGGACATATGTCATCATTTAATGGGTTGATGGGGGTCATAGGTCACCCTATGACCCCCTTTGACCCATAAGAACGATTCTAATATCTCCCTGGGGGTCCTAGGACCCCTAGGGACATATGTCATCATGTAATTGGTTGAAGGGGGTCATAGGTCAACCTATGATCCCCTTTGACCCATAAGAACGATTCTAGTATGTCCTTAAGGGTCCTAGGACCCCTAGGGACATATGTCATCATTTAATGGGTCGGAGGGGGTCATAGGTCAACCTATGACCCCCTTTGACCCATATGAAGCATTCTAATATGTTCGTAGGGTTCCTAGGATCCCTAAGGACATATGTCGTCATGTAATGGTTCGATGGGGTCATAGGTCACCTTATGACCCCCTTTGACCCATAAGAACAATTCTAATATGTCCCTAGGGGTCCTAGGACCCCTAGGGACATATCTTGTCATTTAATGGGTAAAAGGGGGTCATAGGTCATTATATGACCCCATTTGACCCGTATGAAGCATTCTAATATGTCTCTAAGGGTCTTAGGTCCCTTAGGGACATATGTCATCATGTAATGTGTCGAAGGTGGTCATAGGTCAACCTATGACTCCCTTTGACCCATATGAACGATTCTAATATGTCCCTAGGGGTCCTAAGACCCCTAAGAACATATGTCATCATTTAATGGGTCGAAGGGGGTCATAGGTCAACCTATGACCCCCTTTGATCCATATGAACGATTCTAATATGTCCCTACAGGTCTTAGGACCCCTAGGGACATATGTCGTCATATAATGGGTCGAAGGAGGTCATAGGTCAACCTATGACCCCCTTAGACCCATATGAAAGATTCTAATATGTCCCTAGGGGTCCTAGGAACCCTAGGGACTATGTCATCATGTAATGGGTCGTGAACAATTCTAAGATGTTCCTAGGGGTCCTAGGACCCCTAGGAAAATATGTCATCATGTAATTGGTCAAAGGGGGTCATAGGTCAACCTATGATCCCCTTTGACTCATAAGAATGATTCTAATATGTCCCTAGGGCTCCTAGGACCCCTAGGGACATATGTCATCATTTAATGGTTCGAAGGGGGTGATAGGTCAACCTATGACCCCCTTTGACCCATATGAATGAATCTAATATGTTCCTAGGGGTCTTAGGACCCCTAGGGACATACGTCGTCATGTAATATGTCGAAGGGGGTTAGAGGTTAACCTGTGACCTCCTTTGAGCCATAAAAATGATTCTAATATGTCCCTAGGGGTCCTAGGACCCCTAGGGAGATATGTCATTATTTGATGGGTTGAAGAGGGTCATATGTCAACCTATGATCCGCTTTGACCCATATGAAGTATTCTAATATGTCCCTAGGGGTCCTAGGACCCCTATGGACATATGTCGTCAGGTAATGGGTCGAAGGGGGTCATAGGTCACCCTATGACTCCCTTTGACCGATTAGAAGGATTCTAATATGTCCCTAGGGGTCTTAGGACCCCTAGGGACATATGTAGTCATGTAATGGGTCAAAGGGGGTTATAGGTCAACCTATGACCCCCTTTGACCCATAAGAATGATTGTAATATGTCCTTACGGGTCCTAGCACCCCTAGGGACAAATGTCATCATTTAATGGGTTGAAGGGGGTCATAGGTCAACCTATGACCCCCGTTGATCCATAAGAATAGTTCTAATATGTCCCTAGGGGTCCTAGGATTGGTAGGGACATATGTTGTCATTTTATGGGTCAAAGGGGGTCATTGGTAAACCTATGACCTTTTTTGACCCATATGAATGATTCTAATATGTCCCGAGGAATCCTAGGACCCCTGGGGACATATGTCATCATGTAATGGGTCGAACAGGGTCATAGGTCAATCTATGACCCCCTTTAACCCATATGAATGATTCTAATATGTCCCTAGGGATCCTAGGACCCCTGGGGACATATGTCGTCATGTAATGGGTTGAAGATTCTAATATGTCCCTAGGGGTCCAAGGACCCCTAGGGATATATTTTGTCATTTAATGGGTCGAAGGGGGTCATAGGTCAACCTATGACCCCCTTTGACCCATATGAAATATTCTAATATGTCCCTAGGGGTCCTAGGACCCCTAGGGACATATTTCGTCATGTAATGGGTGGTTAGAGGTCAACCTATGACCCCCTGTGACCCATAAGAATGATTGTAATATGTCCTTAGGGGTCCTAGGACCCCTAGCTATATATGTCATCATTTAATGGGTCGAAGGGGGTCATAGGTTAACCTATGACACCGTTTGACCCAAATGAAGCATTCTAATATGTCCCTAGGTGTCCTAGGACCCCTAGGGACATATGTCGTCATGTAATGTGTCGAAGAGGGTCATATATCAACGTATGACCCCCTTTGACCCATAAGAACGATTCTAATATGTCCTTAGGGGTCCTAGGACCCCTAGGGACATATGTCGTCATCTAATGGGTCGAAGGGGGTCATAGGTCACCCTATGAGCCCCTTTGACCCATAAGAATGATTCTAATATGTCCCTAGGGGTCCTAGGACCCCTACAGACATATGTCATCATTTAATGGGTCAAAGAGGGTCATAGGTCAACCTATGACCCCCTTTGACCCATATGAAGCATTCTTATATGTCCCTAGGTGTCGTAGGACCCCTAGGGATATATGTCATCATATAATGTGTCGAAGGGGGTCATAGTTCACCCTATGACCTCCTTCAAACCATATGAAAGATTCTAATATGTCCCTAGGGGTCTTAGGACCCTTAGGGACATATGTCATCGTGGAATGTGTCGAAGGGGGTCATATGTCACCCTATGATTCCCTTCGACCCATATGAATGATTCTAATATGTCCCTAGGGGTCTTAGGACGCCTAAGGACATATGTCATCGTGGAATGTGTTGAAGGTGGTCATTAGTCACCCTATGACCCCCTTCGACCCATATGAATGATTCTAATATGTCCCTAAGGGTCCTAGGACCCCTAGGGACAAATGTCATCTTGTAATATGTCGAAAGGGTTCATAGGTCATCTTGTGACCCCCTTCGACCCATATAAACTATTCTAATATTTCCCTAGGGGTCCTAGGATCCCTTAGGGACATATGTCATCATGGAATGTGTCGAAAGGGGTCATAGGTCATCCTGTGAGCCCTTTTGACCCATATAAATGACTCCACTAGAAATAATATAGTAAAAATAATAATAATATAGTATAACAATCATATATATATATATATATAAAATTTATAGATTATAATAATAATAACATAATATATTATATATTATAATTTACATATGATAATAATAATAATAATAACATAATATATTATTATATATTAATAGATTATATATTATATCTTTACATTACATTATATATATAATATTATATTATATTATTATATAATATATAGATTATATATTATTTTATATATAATAGTTATGTTATTATATTATATATTTATAGATTATATATTATATCTTTACATATTTCATAACTCAAATTAGTTATATCACTTACAAATTTGTTTTTCCCTCTAATTTTTGTCCCTTTTCCCTCCAATTTTTATGCCGCCGATATCGGATATCGGATCTCATATCGGATATCCGATAAGGCTTGGGCCTTACTTTCTAGGTTTGGTACCTGGATAGGTGAAAAAAAAGTCAGAGTGGATTTTGAAGCGCTTTTAGATGTGTTCAAACTCTATTTTTTTCACATTGCCACTTTTTGGCACACCATGATCCTGCACATACCCAGCTGCCTCACAGGTTCTAGCTACACTTCAAATATTTCATTCCCACATGTAGCAATGATGACGACATTTTGCATGGCAAGGTATATGACTAGGCAGACACTGTTGGCCAAACAGATGTCGAAATTTATGACATTGTAGCACAAGAAATTCTACATCCTACATTATGCCATCAATCTGTTCCTAGATGCAACAATGCAGATGATCCCCACAAACCGGGACCACTCACACCTGGCAAACCACCGATTATGTAATAGAGGCATTTGGATACATTTGGCACCAAAACCATTGAACAGAAATGACTGAGGCCAAACGGTGGAAACACAGATAGTGGTCAAAAGGAGACTTCTTCAGAGGAGAGTGGGACCGATGGGGAAGAGGAAGGGGACGAGGAGGTAGATGTGATCACAACTATGCCATTGAGAATTTCATGGCCTACACCTTTGGCTACGACACACTTGGCTCCTATGGGCATACATGGCATTCCAAGGTTTTGTCAGTTTAGGCAGCCAGTGGTGATGACACCAGTTTCATCTGTGACACAACCCACCATGGAGACACAAGCTATTCCGAAGGCAATAGCAGAGGCACATCCATCACCAACGGAGATAGCTGCTTTGGAAGTAACGATGGAGCCGGCTCATGAGACTTTACCAAAGATGGGAGATGAGACATTGGTACGTGATACGGAGATGGACACAAAGATAGGGGTAATGGAGGTACTAGCAGGTGAGGAGTTTGGGGCATCGAGTGTCTGATTGTATGTATTAGGTTCTGATGCAGTGGTTACGGTGGATACGACACTGCTAGCATCACCTAAGCGAGACAAATAGAGCCAAACCTAGAAGCTGAGTATTTACTTGAGTACGTGGTTCCACCAAACCCTAGCACCTCGAGTGTCATACTTTCTCACACCCACACGAGAAGCAATTCCAGAGGAAAACCCATTACAAATAGAGAAGATTGGGCAGACAAAAGCTTAGGGAGTACCGCATAGCACTATTGAGCATATGGCGGAAGCAGTAGAGAGGGTTATGGTTGTGCAGTAGGAAAATCTAGTAGCATGGAAGGTAGGGATGAGAGAGGCATTTCTTGCTAATCTAGCAACTCTAGCGACTCGGGCTCACCAAGTGTTAGCTTCGAAAGAGACTCGGGCATTGGATTGAATAGTGAAGGAGCTAGAGGGAGTCATCTTTTATGAGATTAGGATGCCTAGCTGACTTCACAGTCTGTTTTGAGGAGTAGGGATGGCTGGATGTGGAAACTGCAGAGATGCGATAAGACTAGGCTACAAGGAGAGATCTTGGTATGGAAAGCTGAGTAGAGGCTTTGACTCACAAGATAGTGAAGTTATATAGGGAGGCGTATTACACTCTTTAGAGGAGCCAAGCAAATCAGGTAGTAGCTAAGAGGGCTTGAGAGGAGTCAGCTGCCAAGTTAGCCTTAGAGAGGGCAGCCTAGGAAGCCTAGAGGGTGGCTTGGGAATCCAAGAGAGCAGCCCTATTAGATAGACAGAGTCAACTACAAAAGTTGGCAGCCGAAAAGGAACAAGTGGTAGCATGAAAGGAGAAAGAGTTGGGAGAAATTGCAGAGATGATGCAATCAGCTCTAGAGCTTCAAATGGAAGCAGAAGAAAAACTAAAGGTTCGGAAAGAGCAAGTCTACAAGCTACAAGAGAAGCTAAACGAGTTGAGGGCACAGATGACCACTACAGCAGAGATGCATCCCTCTGTTTAGTATTTATGCATTGATGTACTTTGTTATTTTGAGTTTTGTTGTATTGTTGTCCGAAGACTACTTTTCTTTTGGGGGCGATGACGTTGTTGGTAAAATCTATAGTGTAGCCAATAGGTAGAATAAGTATCTGAATGGGCGCATGACGCTTGAGTCACCCCTTCGGGAAGGTATATGTACACTGTCTGAAATGGACTTTGGATCATCATGGGAATCATTGCAATCATTGTATTTGGATTGTAAGCATTGAGTGCATATATGAATAAAGCATTTGTTTTGTGTTGTATCATGCTATTACTACATGCATTAAGTATCTTTACCCTGTACGATAAACAATCTTCATATTTAATACATTTATAATGGTTCTAATTAAAAGTTGGAATTTTTGTTTCAGGTAAGATGATATCCAAGTTGCATTATAAACACAGAAGTTTTGCATTGCTTGAGGACGAGCAATTTTGGAAAGGGCACACTGTAATGTCCCCTTCTCTGATATGAAATTAATAATAATAAATATAAATTTAAAATAAATAAAATGTAACTTTAAAATAATGACATAATAATCCAATAATAAGTAAAAAAGAAATAAACTCAATAATATATATTAATTATAATATATTGATTATTGTCATATGTATATATATCCAATATGTAAATTAGAGATTAATCAATGAAGACATATAATGTAAAATCATTATTATATAATTTTAATATAATTATTTGAAATATGATGTATATTATCATAATATGAATTTGAAATATCTAATCAAACAATAAATAAAACAATATAATGATTTATGATAAAGTATATGTATATTTAGAAATACATCTATAAAGTTATCCTCAATATAATAATATAAATACTTGTATATTATATAAAAAATCTAAATCTAAATTAGTCAAACTATTAAATTAATATTAAATATATTAAAACACATCTAATATAAATTATATTTTACAAACAACCAAATGGATAATCATGACTTTTCACCCTAGAAACATATATTAGAGAGAAAAGCTTACATTTTTAAGGGGAGACTAGTGGGGACAAAAAAAGAAATGGAGGAAGAGTTCACCGATAGAAATAACGTGTGAATAGTTCTTTCCAAGCAATGAGAAAGCAAGATACAACTTTCGAGAGGCATCAAGATGAGATAGAGAGATCTGACAGAACAACTATGATAAATTTTAATAGAGGATATCAGACAGCAGTTGACCCGTCAGCTAGCAATTGGGAAACAAAGGAAAGGAAATAGCGAATTACCTTGGATAGCATCGAATCAACGGGAAAAAAGAAGAGGAATACTGGATTCTGAATCCCACAATACACATCAACATATACCCTCCTCGAACATTTGATTTACATAAGAGCAGTCATAAATCTTTGATCGTAAGCTATAGCAGAAGTATAAAAGTCTAGTTGGGATTGTTGAGAAACATGTGTCTCAACCTTGCAATCTTTTCTTGGAAAATTCCAGAATTAGTTTGTGGGAGTTTTCCACTTGTTTATGCATTGGAAAGTGGTTAGTGAGTTGTTAAATGAGTTTTGTCCTTAGTAGAATATAGGTTGGCTATTTTTAGAGCCTTGATGACTCATTTTGTGACTTTTATGGGGGTCTAGACTAAGAGACAAAATTGTGGACGGGATTACTATTTTTAACCTGGTTGTTTTTCCATATTAGAAATGTAAATGTCAAAAATGGGTAACATGTGGCATAGTAATTTTGCTCATGGTTTTGTAAAACCATAAGTGATTTCCAGGTTGTAAAATCACTATAAAATGAGGGCTTGGGGAGGTGTTTGTGTAATTTGAGTTTAGTTTGCAAGACTGGTGCTAGAAGGAGTCTCTCCAAGTTCGAGTTGTGGTGATGCGCTCTTGTAAGAACTTGTATTGCAAGTGTATTGTAATCATCTTGGTTTGATAATAAATTGTGCGAGTTTTGGAGGGTGGGGTTTTTCTCCCGGAAGGGTTTCCCCACAGTAATCACTGTGTTGTGTGTTCTTTGTTACTTTGATTATGTTATTATGCATTTCTTGAGATCTTTGCAATAGTTACTTTGATTTGCATAATCGTCCTCTCAAAGATTAGCGTAGGAAGCAATTCCGCGCACCTTTGCTTCCTTACAGGGATGACATGAGAAAGCAGATAATTGTACATACATATTAACCAGTTAGTAGAGGCAGCAGAAATCAAACAATTGTTGGGCCCACTTGCCGTTGCACCAAAAGCCATGACTGTTAGTGAACATGAAACACCACATAATTAACCACCTGTGGGCAGGGGAGCGCGTCGCATCACCCAACAATCTCCCCCTCGACGTGCATACCAGGTGCTTACACAGGTCGGGAAGGCACCGGAGAGATTTGAACCCATGACCAGGCCAAAACCAGGCTCTGATACCAATTGTTGGGCCCACTTGCCGTTGCACCAAAAGCCATGACTGTTAGTGAACATGGAACACCACATAATTAACCACCTGTGGGCAGGGGAGTGCGTCGCATCACCCAACAACAATTTGATTTAGTCACTTTATAACAGTCAAACCGAAAGAAATCTACAGCAGTTCTTACACGAAGGAATCACATTTATAGCTTTAATGTGGCTAAAGAGGAACAGACAACTACAAGGCATTAAATTCACAAGCTAAAGACATATCTAAATTAGGATACATAACCATTGAATCCACCGATATAATCACAGATTTCTTCTATCATATATGGAGTCCCTCTAGTTAGAACAACTTCCTTTAATCAGTCATACGTACTACATACAAGATTATCTCGTAGCATTCAGATAGAAATCTATTTATTTACAATCGATAGAGTTCAACCATTAAGATTCTGAAATTCATGAGATAAACTTTATTAATGATTAGAGGATAATGTATATCTGTAAATTTTAAAAAAATCAGAATTACAAATATTTGAATCTCTAAAGGATCTAGTGGTATATCTGAGGTGTGCATATGTGAGGATTGATAAAAGATTATAAATCCCATACATTCATTGTGACAAAATAAACAGTTGGGTACAAATGATAAATATAAAGAGGCCTTTTGCAGTGGGAACTCTAAGAATTTTGTACAAAACCATAGTGTGATAACCAGGGACATTACACAATTCCTATATCTTATGTAGTGGTACAAAACTGACATCAACACTTACTTATCTTGGAATCTACCTATATCGAGTGGATTTACTTTGCCTCTCCCATCTTAAACAATAATTCACTTGTATATTGATAATTTTCTTAATCATTTTTTTAAACTTCTTTATCAACTGTATCATTAATTTGATATGTTTATAGCTATATTAACCCTACAGGATGGTAAGATCATGTTCTGATACCACTATAATGTCCCCACTATTAGAGTTAGTTAGGGACAAGTAATTCCTACAAAATAATGGTTAGAATCACAACAATAACAAAACTAATCATATTATTCTACCCTCTTAAGTTAACCCCAATCTTAAAGACGTCTCCAAGTCGGGCTTCCTAGCTCATAGCTACCTTGTTATCTTCTCGGAAGCGCACCCCTTAAGATTCTTCTTAGACAGGCATCATCTATCCAAGGCTACTCACATATGCATATGTTGACAATGTAAGAATATTCTGTCACATCGATTATCGGCCATGCTTTGATATTGATTCTTGGTCATGGTGGACAATGGAGATCTTAATATCTCACATGCTGCATGGTTCAAGTTCATTAATATCCATGGTGTTGACCTGATAGGTCAACACAATATGATCCAATAACCATCATTTCTTATATAAGAAATTATATTCATTATTCCAAATATAACTTGTCCATATTATTCAAATGAATGTGTTTGCATCTACATTCAAGGATAAAAACTAATAATATTCAAGAGAATATATTTATATCTATATTGAAAATAATTTAATACCATTCAAAATAATACATATTTTATAAGAATAGAAATAAATGAAATAGTCATTTAGTAATATACTACATACCAACTATGTTAATACTGATGTAATAAACTTTTATAACATATACTAATATGAAAACAAAAGATCACATATACTTACTTCCCTTTTCCCTTTTCTCTAAAACATATTATTATTATTTCAATCTCCTAAAGATAGCTTTTTTTAATGAATAAAAATATACTACTTCCATATTACATACTTTTAAAAAATACCCTCCCTATAATTTCGGGATCCTTATTTTGTAATTACGTGGGCTCCTTTATATAAACGTGATTTTATCTTTTATGGTTCCAATACTAACCTTAAATTTTTAATCTTCCTCATTCTTTTCTATATGATTCTGCTATATATATTATTTCATTCATGTTCGATGCTGACTGTATGATGCTAAGGATTATTATTTTTTATTTTGAGTTCTTCCCCATTCATTTCTCTTTCCCTACACTCATGCATAGACTTAAATATGTACTCCAAACTGATCAAAGGGTCATGACCTTTGATAGGTCATTGCCGACATAGGATTTTAAATAATGATATTAGTAATATTAATATATTTATTACTTTATTTTAATAATCTTTATTATTTATTTTAGTGAATAGTTAATATGAAATGCTTTAGTCCTTATTTAGTAAATAATTGATTTCTTAATTATTTGAATATGGATATTGATGATTTGCGTTTTAGTGTCAAATCTCAATACTAGAAGTGGGATACTACAAATGGACACCAATCGAAACATCATTACAGTCCCTGATGACTGCTTATAATATCACTCAAACTATATAAATATGTTCTCTTGTCATAATCATTACAAATTAAATACTATGAATTGATAAAAAATAATCATGATAATTTCCTTGGCTTTCTTAAAGTCTGGAACATACAAATGTTATATCAAACTAGATAGGTACAACTATGTAAACTTCAAAAATCATTGTAGTCTGATATACATATTTACTCAGTCCAAAATCAATATTACTCTGCTCAACTTCTCTCAGTGCAATACTGTAACATCAGAATGCAAAAAGAATATAACATGAAAAAGGAATTTTTATACCTTCCTCTAAAGATATAGACGGTAGGAAATCATCCAATATAGAGCATTTGTGTTTGCAAAATTTAATTTATTCATTATTTCCATCTGCAATATTCATTCCTTAGTGCCAGTTCATTACTTTTCCATTCTTTGTCATTCACGTCCTCTTAGTCACCTACTGTTCCTTTTACAATTTGTTTCACACAGCATTCTCATCGTACTTGGCATACACACACATGCACACACACAAACACACATATGTACAATATTAAAACCACACCATGCCAACTATTTTTTTTTATTGACTTAACATACTCAGATTTACCAATAATGAAATGTTGTTCATCCAACTTCCACCGTTTCAACTTTGTCTGTAGGAAGAACTAATTTTGATTTGTTTTGTTTTCCATGCCGCAGCCATGAAACCTGAATATATATGATCACAAAATTGAAAATCATTGTCCTGCTTCACTTGTAATTGTCCTGCTTGGGTGAGTGCCTGATAATGCAAAATCATAAACAAATGTTTCAAACTTATTTTTTCATAAACCTCCATTAGCTGTTGTTAAAGAGTTTAGAATATTAATTGAATACCAATGTCGAAATCCACGTTGTCTTACATATAAGCAACGAAGGCAATAATTGCCAATTCTGTTTCAAGCAAACTTTTGAGATTTCACAATCTCTATTATCGAGTGTAGAGAATTTTCAAAAGCACAATGTCTGTGCAGGAACTATATGGATTTTTGCAAGAACCTGAAGCTTGGTATGTGAGATTGGATAAACATTTGTTGACTTTGGGATTTAAGAAAGGTAATGCAGATAGTAATATGTATTTAATAGTTAACTCTTATGGTTTACTAATTATTGAAGCATTTGGGGATGATATTATTTTTGGGGGTAATAATGAAGCAAGTAATAAGTTTTTCTGATGAGATGAAATATGAATTTGAAATGTTTATGATTGGTGAGATGAAATACTTTTTGAGATTCCAAATAACACAAACAAAAGATGGTATCTTCATATCTCAGACTAAGTATCTAAAGATTTGTTGGTAAGATTTGGCATGAAGAATTGCAAACCAGTTGGAATGCTTATGGTTACAGGATGCAAATTGACTAACAATAATGATTCACCTAGTATTATGCAAACTAGATATAGATCAATGATTGGGGACTTCTAGTATTTGACTCATACAAGACTAGATATTGATAATGCAGTTGGAATTGTCACAAAGTATCAAACAAATCCTAGGGAGACACACTATAAAGTAGTAAAAAGGATTTCCAGATATTTGAAGGGAACATTGGAATTTGGTTTATGGTATGATAGATCTAATGATTTTACATTGTGTGCATATACTAAAGTTGATTGGGAAAAAAATGTAGATGACAAAAAAAGCACAAGTGGAGGAGCATTTTTCCTTGGAGGAAGGTTAGTATCTCTGCTGAGCAAGAAGCAAGATTGTATTTCTCAGTCTACAGCAAAATATGTTGTAGTAGCAAATAACTACAATTAGATAATGTGGATGAAACAGATGCTAAAAGATATCGATATTACATTTTCTAAACCTACTATTATGCATTGTGATAATACAAGTACAATAAACATGTCTAAGAATCCGTTTTACATTCTAAGAATAAGCACATTGTAATTAAGTATCATTTTCTACGAGAGAAGGTCAATAAGAGGGAAATCATATTGGAGTATGTGAGTACAAAAGAGAAAATAGAAGATATATTCACTAAACCATTGGCTAAAGACACCTTTGAGTATCTCAGAGGTATGCTTGGGGTAATGGCCCCACCTAGTGTAGAGTAATTGATGCAGGTTTGCATCAGTCAAGTATATTCAGACCTAATTCATTCATCTAGATGTGATGCTTGGTATTGTTCCTTATGGGGAGCAATTGGTGAGCAGAGCTATTTCTAGAGCTCTTATGTAATGCTTTTGATATAACAACATTTGTTGGTACTTGATATATATTTTTTTGCTGATTGACTTGATCCAATGCAAGTACTTTGATGGAGATCATCATCAAAGAGAGAGTATTTCAGAAGGACAGTTGATATTTGGCATATTGACACCTTTGTGATTGCTGTCAAAGGGGGTGAATGGGTAAAATAAAAAACCTAAGTGAAAGGAAACACAATTGATCGGAGAAGATTTGTTGCAGGATTGTATAAAAGTTTTTAAAGGTTGTTATGTTGAGGATATTCAGAAAATCATATTCCATTGTCAACAAGTTACAAGGTTACTTTTGGATTGGTGGTTTTTCACCATATGTTGCCATTAATGCCAAAGGGGAGATTTTTAGGAATAGAGGTCTTGTTGGCACTTAGATGTATTGCTTATGTGTTGTATTGGTGACTAGTTTTGTCATTAATAACAACATATGTTTATGTGATATAGAAATTTTGTATATTGTAGGATGATTGTTAGCACAAGGAAGTTGGCATATGACAAGTTAAGCTATGCAAGCTTAGATTTGTGTAAAAGAATGCGTATAGAAACCATGTCTATGTTCATTGGATCTTATGTTCGGTTTAGGATGAGTTATAGTTTGTTTGGTGAAGACTAGCAATAGACCAATGTACAAAGATTATTGATAGATGGTAGGATTTTTGTTGTATCTTATTAGCAAGGTGGAATTAATGTCAATGAGCTTGGATTACGGTAGAAGGCTTGTTCATGCACTTATGTTCTTGATGGCAAGGCATTTGGATTATTTTGGAAAGGTCGTAATTTTTAACGTGTAGTGTATTTTATTGAGTAGCCGACAATATTGAGGAAACATATTATTAATCATTGTAAAACGTAATATTTTCATTGTAGCATTTGGGAACTATATTGTAATATTTGTAATAATGCTTATAAAGGCGTGTATGCTCAAGCATGGACCTATGTAATTAGTTATACATTGGGAAAGCCTTAACAAGCCAACCTAATTAATTATTTGTAAGGATATAAAGGAAAGATGTTTTCCTTAGTTGGGGATCATCATGTATGTATCTATGTGGTTAGTAGATGCAAGCTTTCATGCTGGATAATTAGAGCAGAGTAGTGATTGTGTTAGGTGATTGAGGTTAGCTTCAAAGGAACTATTTTGGCAAGTAAGTTGTAGATTAATTTGTTCATTGTTTTGGAGATGTTATCTTGAAGGTTTATTCTTCACACTTGCTGGAGCATTTAGGCAATGGGTCTACTTGTTTCCTATCAGCCTTTAACAAGGTTGGAACCTTCTAACAAGGGTTCAAGGTTCCTAACAAGGATTTGTCCTCTAACGGGGACCGTATTACTAAATGCATTGTATTTGAATCCTAACAAGGTCACATCCTTTCACAAGGGACTTATTTATTAGTACACTGTCTTGTGCGTGTCATCCCCACCAGGGTTTTCCCTTTGATCAAGGGTTTCCTTAGTCAACAAAATCATTGTGTTATGGTGTATGGTTTCTTATTGTTGTGCATCATTGTTTTAATTGTTGGAGTTCAGATTTATAAGTTTGGTTTTAAGTTTAATTGGAGAAAATTGATTCACCTGGCACCACCCCCTCCCCTCACACCCCATCCCCTGACTCCCTCTCAGTTGTGTGTGGACTTTACTTTTTAACAATTTCTTGAGTAGTGTTATGATTCAATTAAATGTAATTGTTTCAACTATGTTTAAAAAAACAACACTAGAATGTTAGCTTAAATTTTCTTTAACAAGTTTATTCTTATTCATATTTAATGTACACTTCTTTATGTTCAGTAGTTAGTTTTTACTATATTGCACAGAACTTTTAGCATGTTAGAGATAACTTTTCTACATATCAATAAACATAATCAGCTAATGATTCCAAGTGAGCTTATGTATAATTAGTTTTTGTAAATGTTTCTTATAAGCAAATAAATATTTTCCAACTCTTAAGAGTTCCATGCCAAGTGTTTGTATGATTGTCTAGTTCTTTAAAGTGTACATTTTCATGTGTAGGTCATATCTATGCATTTGAAAATACAAAAAGAATTCCATTTTCATATTAGTTAGTTGATTAGTCATCTTAATGATCATTTGCAAGCATTTTAAGCATATTTGATATCCGTCCAAGAAAGAACATTAAGACTGATAAACACACTTGGAAAAATTTAAGATTGTATGCATTGTGCAATGTGTTCCACAATAGTCCTTGAGTCCAAATTTAATAAGTAAGATCACATTTTAGTGAGGGATAAGATTTAACCAGCAGAGTTCCTCACATATACTACAAAATTTCATAGACAATACAATTAAAAAGTACCTCTCCATATTGTAAAGAGGTGGATGAGAAAGGAAACAACATACATTTCAGCAACATCCCTTGGAATACCAGCTTCTTCAGTACATTCTTTTATCAAATTTTCTTTGCAAGTGATCCCTTTGGGCTGCATAATTGTAAAAATTGGAGTGTATTAAATGCAAAAATAAAAGTCCTCATGTAGAAAATATTATTTTATTTATTCATTTTTTAACCAAAAAGAAAAAGCTACAACTGTCAAAAACTAATCTTCTTGGCAATTTATACAATTCTAAGCTGAAATTTGATTAAAATTCAAGGATAAAATAACGAATAATGGATGGATACTTATCCAGTGATGTCATGACAATGCAATAGAAGTAGAGAATTAGATTGCACTACCAAAAAGCTACTATTTTCTCAAAATCAAGAAGAAGAATCTCTACAAAGGACAATGAAATGTGTATACTTAGCGGTTTGCATTATTTAATATGGAAACATTTATAAAATATAGGAAAATCTATGGAAAGTTAATAATTATTGACCTTATATCATAATTGAAAAACTTGAATGAGGAAATAACTCAGTTGACCTAAAAACTCAATGAGAAAATCAGCAATAAATTAACCACTTCTATCAAACATTTGAAAATATATGACTTCTTAAAATATTGAAAAAAAAACACAGGTATACACCAAATTAGTAGAATATATACTAATTTGAGATTTCCACCATATATAATCAAAGTTTTTAGTTAAATATAGAGCAATTAGAATTTAGCAAAGTAGCAGTCATACACCAAAAAAACAAGTGCAACATCTGAATACAATTGGTTCAATACATGTCGAAGTCCAACTCCACAAACCAACTACAACCTATGAACACATATTAGTTTCAAGTTTTGGTATCAATGATAATTAGAAATCATAAATTGCATCTACAACTAAATCTCTAAAGAGATGGTTGTCATTGCAGGGGTGGTGCTAAAGTAGTTGCAGCATCCTCAATAGATGCCTTATCCATAGTGAAAGGTGCCTCAATGGAAGCCTATGTTAGATTTCCAAGCTTGTGTTCCCCCTTACATGTTGCCACTTCTGCATCCAATTTATTCCCCTTCCTCTCCAACTCAGCTAGGTAGTCATCAATAAATAATGGGTCCACATCTATATCATCATCGTCTGGAGCAGCACTCCAATCTATTGAATATGGATCAATGTCATCCAAGTCAAGTTACTTTATGTGATCCCTTCCTTGGCACACCTTTTTCATATAATCAAAAGTTGCACTGCACATACACAAGGTCATTCAAACATTGTTGAGTCAACCTAATGCATTTTTTTGTGGGAATTGCCTACAAAATGCTCCATTTGTGCTCACAACTAACAACACTAAAAGGCTGTGATAGTATGTGGATGACAACCTGTTGAAGATTAGGCATGGGGGTACCATAATCTTCCAACCACATATCACAAGGATAAAAATGCAATTTATAAGTTGGTAAATATTTCAATAAACATGATGAGTGTAATAAATGGTTTAAAAAAATTAAACACATATTCATTTTTACTTTGCTCTAAGGTATCATTGTACGTTTACAATCAAGAAAAGAAAAAAATGGCCCCTCAGCCTTCTTATGGGTCTTGATGGTGTGCATCATCAACTAATCTTTGAATAAGTTTCTAGGCCAACCTTAACCTTTACATTTGCTCCGCAAGATTTGGTGGAAAAAAAACTTGGGGTTCAAGTAGTAAGCATCAACTTGAAAATATTGGTGGAGTTCTTACTTCCACCTTTGATTGATTATGTGCCATATGGGTCCATATTGGTCTTATTTGACCCATACAATAATAAAAGGATGACTTTAAGTTTAATTAATTTAATTAGAAGTGCCTAAAATAAGTATATATTATAAAATGACTTTATTTAATAAAATTCTCCAGCTTGTTTGAGAAGCAACTCCATGAGAGAAATTTTGAAAGGTTTTGCAATTCATTTTGACATGTTCAGATATTATATTCGATTTGATAAAATTTGACTAGTGTTTTGCATTAGTTGAATTTCTGAAGATAAAACCCTTAAGAATTGAATCAAAGGTTAGATGGATACCCAATCTGCTTGGCAAATGGATTCACCCAAAGTCCATTGTTGTGCTTATTTGCAGAGGTTTGGAATTTAATAAATGGTGTTTCGACTTAAATAGAACATTGTAATCTAAATGCTTTATAGACATGACCAATGAATCTCTGAATAATATATTTTTGAGTTTTAAATTTCCTAAATAACATTGAAGTGATTTGTAGGTTCTGATATTTGTGAATATTATATTAAAAATCAAAATAAATTAGTAGTGATTTCCTTCTGGAAATAAATAAATTCTTTGATTGTCTAGAGAATGATTAAATAACCAGTGGGAGCCTGATTTATAACTTCAGCGAGTTTACATTTTAATATTCGACTTGCTTGATAATGATATTATATTCTTTTACATAGCTTGTCAAAAAAATTTGTGAATGACACCTTTACATTTGTTGAGGGTATTTCCCTTAACACATTTGTTGTAAAACCTTGCATAAATTGTTGTTGTAAGAAATTATGTCCATCGAACCAAATAATTATCACTCATTGGCCACCAACTGTCAATATTATATTATGGGTGTCAATATTACCCATTGTCACGAGTAGTCACCACTAAGATTTGCATGGACCAGCTAGGAAGAAAACATGTCGGTACTAGAATGTCCTTGAGGAAGGGACCACTTGTCATTGGTGTGATGTTGGTTTTACACTCATCGACTAAGTGATTCTAAGCCTAGTTTGTTTTATGCAAGCCTTTATGGTTCACGTTTGTGTGCAATATGCATGACATATTTGATGAAGGGTACTGCCCTTAATACAACAAACACATAACATGAAAATAAGCCTTCAGGGTTTTCATTTGTGTGCATTATGCATGACATATATGATGAAGGGTACTCCCCTTAATACATTATTAAGGGCACTCCCCTTAATAAATTATTAAATTAATACTTGATGATTCTTAAAGATATAATCGATGACTTTATTAGTATTAAATACATTTGACACTTAACTGAACATCTTATATTATTAATTAATTCTCATTAAATAAAATTTAACTAAATTAATTAACAATCTCTAATTTTGTTAATATTTATTAATTACATTCATTAATTATAATTTTAAACAAATTTAATATAATTAAATAAGTATATTAAATATATATAATAATAATAATAATAATAATAATAATAATTATTATTATTATTATTAAAAATCATAATATTTAAAATTAATAATTAATAATTTAATTTTAATATAAATTAATTTTAACTTATTTAAATAATATTAAAAATACATAATATTAAAACTTTAAAAAAAAACTACCTACGGCTTTTTATAATAAACGCCGACCCTTATAAAGGGTGGCTGCCATGGTAGGCCTGTTGACACAAGGCCTGTGGCAGCTTGCTGATGCAGTCCCTGCGCCAGTAGTGACTGCGAACAACATTATTAAAGGGGGAGTGGGGGAGGTTGTGGCCCCCACCTCCCATCATTATTATATATATTTTTAAAATTTTTATTTTTAACTAAGTCAAATTCCAATAATTTTGTTTATTAGAAGAACAATCCCTTGAATAAAATTTAAATAAATTATTATATATGAAATTTTTAAGAATTGTATTATAATTTTATAATCTTTATTTTATTAAAATTTATAATCATTATATCAACGAACTCCATAACAATATTATATATATATACATATATATATATATATATATACATATACATATATATATATATATACATATATATATATATATATACATATATATATATACATATATATATACATATATATAAATATATATGTATATATATATGTATATATATAGATACATATATATATATATATGTATCTATATATATACATATATATTTATATATATGTATATATATATACATACATATACATATATGTATAGATGTATATACATACATATACATATATGTATATATGTATATACATACATACATATATATATACATACATACATATATATATATATATATATATGTATATATATATATATACATACATACATATATATATGTGTGTATATATATATATATATATATATATATAATAACATTTACGATATTAGTCTGATAGGAAAAATAAATCAAACCCTTCAAATTTTCAATCGTAGGATTTTCATTTCCAAAAAAAGACCCCTTCCAAATTTAAATTTCTTAATTCCATTTCAATCCAAAACCCAAATCCCGGTTTAATACTAATTTCTTTCAATTGTAGAACGAGGTTATCTAAATAGTTTTTTTTCAATCCCGATTCCCAGAAGAAATCAAATAGCAAAAGATTCAGAAGAAAGGGTGGCAAGATTCATTCAATAAAATTTGATAAAACAATTTTCAACAAGCAGGAAGAAAACAGAGATCCGAATATATTTCTACAATGGTTCACAAACCCTACCTTGATCTGATGCTAACAATTTGGTGAAACCCTTGCTAATCCAAACCCTTCAAAGCTTCCAAATATTTCTTTATTCCCCTTCCAAAAGTGTGTTCCCTAAAACCTATGTGTGCAATAATGACCCGAAAATGCTCTAGTATAAACTTTAATTGCCTTTTCGGGTTTCTGTCTCCACAACTCTAAAATTATAATGATTTAATTTAATTAATTCTTTAACGCACAATTAATTTTCTTTTAATTAAGACAAATGAATTATTAAATTAATTCATTTAATTTCCACTTCACTTTGTTTTAAATTAATTTATTAACTTTTTTAAATCTCATGTACACTGTAAAATATCTTTATTAAGTTCACATATTTTATCTTTTAATTAATTTCCTATATTATAGTCTAATGTAGGCATCATGCGAACTTGAATCCTTTCCATAATTTAATATCTTTCAACTTCTTAATTTATTTTCAAAACTTAATTGATAAAATATTTATCAACTTAAATAATAATATTTAGCATTTATTTAAAAATGAACTCTAAATATATTATTATTAAATTAAATAAATATTATCATGTTCTAAAATTTAAACTTATAACTTTTATCTTTGAATTCCATTCTTTTATTTAATTAACTTCTCAATTAATTAAATATAATTAAATATTAAAATGTCATAATAATTTCCATTAAATTAAATCATTAATTTAATCTTTTAATTAAACTTAATTAATAGAAAATTCATCAAAGACTCACAAAATAACATACACACAAAATACTCACGGGTTTTAAAAAGGGTAGACAGTTTGTTACGAGTCCTCCTTGCAGGACAAGTATTATAAGCTATGGCTAGGATTGGACCTGATCATTATCTTCCCATTCTCACCATTTGAGTATTTGTAATAGGGCACACTCATCCTAGAAATTCAGGGAAGTCGATGCCCGGTACCTGCATCTTGCATAAAATACGAGCATGTACATGTATATAAATATATCTAAACAGGCAATGGCAGGGAGTGGTTCATCGTGTAGATCCTGACTAGCAGGTGACTACGACTCCGTCCCTTAACCACATCAAACATGTCAGATAGAAAGATAATAATAAACACACACACTATACACATGCAAGTATGGGGTAAGTATCATAAAAATCACAAGTCTAATATCAAATGCTCAGTTATAATAATGCATCTCTATCAATATAAACACATTCATCATTAAAGACATCATGTTATGAAAGAAACCACATTTCCTAATTAGGGATCATCAAGACATCATTAACAACACGTGAAATGAAAACAACTAAGCAATTATAACCGATATATTTGTAATTCAAGACATGAAATAATATCATAATATTATAAATCCAGTATCTCTAAAACTAATCAATACATAAAATCAGCCTAAGAGAATTTGACAATGATGACGTAAATGTGAACTAGGGGCAAGCACTACACCAATCATAATCAAGAGTAGCAACATCATCTTCATCTTTCTCTCCCTTGGGCATGGTAGGAGAAATGGCTAAGTCCAACCAGGGAAACACCCACTTGGGGTCTAAGTGAGTAGAGGGCCAACTAGTAATAGGAGTGGTAGGAGGAGCCATTGGGACCACCTCGAACTAGACCTCCAGGGAGGTGAGGGGAGTAGTGGCGACCACTAGAACCTCCAGACATGTGGCACTAACCAAAAGCACCACCAGTGGGAGAGCAGTGCTGCTAACAGCAAGGTGTGTGCGATCGGCGAGTGGAACTACTATGTCCTTGACAGTGATTGCAAGGTGGGGTATGATCGCTAGAGGCCAAATCTGGTGGAACATGAGCAACTATTACTGTTGGGTCGAAGAGGCCCGAGGCCATTAAATGCTAAAAGTAATTCTTGCACTTAATGCGAAATGATAGATAATAGTGCAAAAAGGGCTCAGATGCAAATTGTATAAATCTTAGCAAAGCTCATCCTCATTCTATCCTTAACCATCTAGGGCTAATCTTATTTGTTCAATCTAAGTTCATTAATCCTATTTTTTAAAATTGGAGGTGTCTTCTCATTTACAATATTAAAAGCTTGTTTTTAAAAAAATTAAATTATTTTGATATCTTCTATATAGTCTAAATTGTATTCAATTTTAAGTGTTACTTTAAAAAATAAAAATTATAAATATTCTTTTCATATTGTTCTTTGTTTGTCTTCTCTATATTATCATTATTTTAATTAACATATGTAATTAAAAAATACTCTTCTATGCTCTCTATCATTCTCATGATAGACCGTGGAGTCTGATCTAACCATTGATGATAAAAATTTCAAAACAATATAATCTAGAAACTCTTACATCTTGAAGAAAATATTATGTTCTTTAAATTAAAAATATGTCATAATTAATATACAGATACACAAATAGGTTAGAAAATTAATATATATTTATAGGTGTATTTCATCAAATAATTCTTCTATTAAATTTGGATTTCCAAAACTCCACTTATGACCATCCAAAATGATAATACCCTCTTCCATGTAAAACTCCAAATAACACAAAAACTAATATCATTGATTCTCACCTACATTAATCTTATTCACCTATAGTCTATGGTGTCTTACTATTCCAATTAAAAATAAATTGTTGTAATTTTTTTTGTAAATTGATATGAACTTGACCAGACTTGCTCTACACAATTTTTGCACCACAAATCAAATGTTAAAATTTATAATACAAATACTTGGACTTGGGAAAGAAATGATGGATTTCAATTGAAGAGTTTTGTAAACCAAAGAGTGAGAATACAATTCATGTGCATGGATCTCTAGACTTGCTATATGATGCCATTTAGGTGGTAGAATATCAAAGACTCTAAACATCTATGGGCATGTAGGATTAGGAAAAGATTTTGATATTTTTTTTATTTGAAAATGTTTTTAGATAGGGTAAAAATGATTTAGATAAGTTTAATTTGTAGATTCATCCATTTCAAGAAAATGCTAGTGTGGAAATGGATGACATAAAAGAATTGGCCAGGGAGGGAACCCACTGATATAAGCTATAATCCCAAAATCATTTGAAAGTTGTGGATAAATATGCAAGTGTAGAGTGCCCCACAATCACTCCAATGAAAGATAGTGGCATTTAGATTTTGTATTGTAGCCATGGAAGAAAGTTACAAGAAAACCACCCAAGTATTAAGAGGTACGGTGGCTTACCAACAAACTTCTTTATTTTTCCTTCCCCATTAAACAATGGTGTTTTTTTTTTGGAATTAGATAATGGTAGCTTTTATGGAAGAGTTTTCATCCACAAAGTATTTTAAGATAACAATATTTAAATTAATTATTACTTGACTATTCATGGCAAACATATTCCTAATTAGACAACTATTTTGAAAACACACAACAAAATAGTAGTCATCTAAAGCTAGGCACCATGTATATACTATAAATAATTTAGATTTCATTAAGTGCTTAGATATGAGTCTTTTAAAAGGGAGTGGTAGGATAAGCTCTATAAATGGAGGTAGCTATTTGTATTACACAAATGAGATAACAATATTGTGTACTTGGATAAAGTAGAGATTTTTGAGCTCAATTAGTATGGCTTTGTTTGAGGAAATTATTTTTTCTCTTTCAAATGATGAAATAGAAACTATCTCTGCTTATGGATCCAAACCCCAAGTTCCACTAATCTAGAAGGTGCTTAGTTGTAGAGACAGGTTTACAAATGTAAACCTTTTGGAGTTTATGGATCGTTTCTCCTTATCATGAAAAATTTAACATTTTTTTTGTTTGACAATCGACTTGACCCTTAAACCTATGAGATACAAGTGCTGGTTTAATTTTAAATCAATAAATTAAATTTTGAACATGTATATTTTAATATTATACTAAATATATTCACAACCTAATGCAAGTGACAAATGAAATGACATTTTATAAAGTTTTTTGACTAGTAAAATTTTTAAACTACATAGTTAAAGAAGAATTGAGTAGGTTAATGATCTGATTTCTAGGATCTAGGACTATTACAGAGAATACTGACCAATTACATAAAGTTAATTTTAAAACTTTAAATAAGCAAAATTAACATAATTGCAAATAAGAAAACACAAAAATTAGATGATAGAAAGAGAGATAAGGAGACAACACATTTGACTTCGGAGTTCGTCTGGTTAGGACTACGTCTTCGGGTCTAGCTCCAATAGAGGGACCGATCCGATTAACTCCAATATATCAATACAAATGATTGATGACAATTCCCTTCAAGCACACACAACAAAATTCCTCTATGTGCAGGAAAAATCACTAAGTCTCCAAATACACAAAATATCTCTCACCATTTGCATCATTTCTCCCTTAATTTTCATACCTTCAAAAGGCCCCTAACCCCTCTTTTTATACAAAAAAATGTCTAATAATAGGGAAAAATAAGATTTTACATATTTAGACCCTTACAACAGTCCCTCCTCGGAATGAGACTCTTTTCTATTTTATAATTTTGTCCTTATTTACTAATTGCCCTTATTTAGGCAAGGGGAAATCGGGCTTTGATCCTCTTTAAATAGAATCTACGCTAATAATTTCACAAGCCACTCACATGGCGCAGTGGCAATGAAAACTTTTGAAAGGCGCATAAGGGAGGGGGTGGTCGGTGGTTCCAACCACTGCACTGCCCTTTACACTAAACTAGGGTCGGTTAATGTTTATCAACAACATTGTGCGTTATATGCTTGAAGATAGTCGGTGGCGTAAGGGCCACCAGCTCTGTTTTGACGCCCAGTGGTCAAGGGTTCGACCCCCACTATCCATTTGTTAATGTCCAAATTGAATGACACCACATAGATGTAATTCCAACAAACCCGAAGGTGCCACGTGGCTTCTTGCCATACGTGTGGCACCTAAATTTTTTATTAATTAATGCCACGTTGGCGACACGTGTTGCCTCCATAATTTGCCACATCACTATCATTAATCCTTTTGGTCAACCAACTTTGACTGCACATAACTTTTGCATACAGAGTCCAATTTCAACGAAACAAATGTTTTCGAAAATCTCTCGACAAGACCCTCGTTTTGGCACCAACTTTGACCAATTTTGGAGATTTTGAAATTTTTCCTTTTTGATGACCTCTACCCAAGGTTTGACCCAACTTTGACTAGCCATATCTCGAGCGTATGAACTCTATTTTTGCTTGTTCGAGTTGCATTGGGTGCAAAATTTTGAGGACTTAAAACTTATGCCATTTATTGGAGTTTTGGAGATACTTCAATTTTTGGTGAAAATATCCCCCAGATCAGTTAAAAAGAATGTATCCCAATAACTTTTATTTTTTCATTTTCTTTATGTCTCCAATCCAACCTTCAATTTGTTTTGGTTTGTAGACTTATCCCAATTGACTAAGGCTAGGTTTAAGAGAGAGTATGCGCATACACCTTGTCAACTTGAGGACCAACATAATGTTGATAATTGATGTAACATTTTTTTATTGAGAAGTTAGAATTTAAGTTTTAGTGTTCATTTATTATGTTGATTATTTAAAGTTTAATTATTTTCCTAATGATTATATATATATATATATATATATATATATATATATATATAACTTTTTAAAGTTATAAATAAAAAATGTTTTATTTTAAATATATTTGTGTAGCACATCAAAAGTAGCACATACTAACCTACCCCCTTATTAATTTAAAAAAATCCCACATTAGAGTGTCCCAAAATCTAACTATCATAAAGTAACTGCAAGTTGTCTTAAACAAAATATCTACATAGCCCATATAAAAAGAGAGTAAAAAAAAGTACCATGAACAAAGCCCACATGGGTTGAGTGTCAAAATAAGGAACACAAAAAAATCTAACACTAAACCAAGAGGGAGAGCTAACTCTCCTTGTTCTTCTCTTCCCTTCTAGCTTATCCAATAGTAGTTGTAGTCAATCATCCACTAGGAACCTATAGAGAGCATGTGACGTCCACCCCCACCAGAAAAATAAGGCATTCCTTCTCATCATGCAAAAGGTGAAGCATCGATGTCGTAGAGTTCATAACCCTAACCGCAAAATTGGTCACATCATCGAATATTTTCTCAACAATCTCTTGCCTCTCCTCCAGTTTCTTGAAACTTCTATTAATGGCCTCCAACCCTTCATCATTATTTTGGTTTGCATCCACGAAGGTTCCTTGGAGGTCCTTATCCTAGGCATGTTTTCCTTTGTTGTGCTAATGAGGAGGGGAGGTGAGAGTCTCACCTTTTTCATCCACCTATTTGTCAGGAGTATCATTCTTTAGGGTGTTTGAGACATGTGACAAAAGAGGGCTTCAGTGGCTACTTTCTCCACCTTATCCCTTACTAGCAATATCCTCTTTATCATCCTTTATGTATTCCTTCTAGTATACCTTTTTCTTTTGCCTTTTCAGAGGTAGTTTGCATTTACCACTACCAGTGGAGTGTGAGCTAATATGGTGCTCATGTTTGGGCTTGGGGTCCATAATCACATATTTGTTCTTATTGCTAAGGGACCTCTACCTTCCACCTTCCATATTCACATCAGAGTCCGAAATCTGAATATCCTTGTCCATCTTAAAAATAAATTGATTTAAAAATTTAATCATTTTATTGATTTTTTGAAACTAGGTTATCTTGTACATTAATTTTATGTCATTAACTTATAAAGATGATAACAACTTCATGATGTTATAAAAAAAATTTAAAAATCTATTGATACCAAATTTTGAGTTCTTGAAATAGTATTAAATTATAAAAGTAAAAAAGTTATAAGAACATATAATTAAATATTAATCAAAATAAGTAGATTTAAACAAATAAATAATGAAATGATTAAAACTTAACAATAAAAATTGTAAAATACAAAATTGACTTTTTCAACAACTTATATATAAATTGGTTTAGTTTCCAAATTTTATTTATTTATAATCATTTAATTTATTTATTTAATATTTTTATAGTTTAAAAAAAAAAATTTAAATTAAATTTTTTAATTTTAAATTAATTAATTTAATTTTTGAGCATTTATAAGTTTAAAATAAAATAAATTTAAAGTTGTTCAATTTTAAATGAATTAAATAGATTTTTGAACATTGATTAGCTAGCAGGCTATTTGTGGGAACTTTGTTCCTGGAAATTGATTTTTTGATGGAAAAGTTGTCAGAAAAGTTATTGTTTGACTGAAAAATTGTAAATCCTTCCCATTAATTATTTATCGGTCATTCTTAGCTGACTCCACTCATAACTCTTATTTTGATATTTATTGTTGGTATCTCCACTTTTCACTCTTATTTTTCTTTTTCTATTTATTGTTTTCCTTTTTCTTTGTCCTTTAAATATTATTTTTTAGTTTCTATAATTTATTTAGTCAATAGAATATTTGTTAGAGACATTGCTATTTTCTCATATTATTATTATTTATTTCTCTTATTAATTTTTCATAATAGATTTTTTTGATGGAGTTTTTTAAATTATTTTTTAAATATTTGGTAAATTGAATTTAATAAATAATATTTACTAATCTATTTAGAAGATTTTAGTAAATATTATGTTATTTAAATTGAAAATAATTAATAATCTAATTTGTTCATATAAAATTATATTTTAAATCTCCACTTTTAACTATCATTTTTCTTTTCTTATTTATGTAAAAAATAATTATTTGATCTCCACATTAGTTCATCTTGTGATCTCTATTTATTTAACTTTTGATTTTTAAAATTTATTTTGGCTTTAATTTTTAATTTATTTTGTATATTAGTTTAGTTTTTTCTTTAACTATTATTTTTAAATTTCTATAATTTATTTAGTCAATATAATAATTGTTCGAGATGACATTATTTTTTCATATTTGATATATTGAATTTAAATAATATTTATTAATCTATTTTAAAAAAATTAATAAATATTATGTTATTTAAATTCAAAATTATTAATAATCTAATATATTCATAAGAATGAGAAATTAAATGGTATTTCACAAAGTTGTCCAATTTCCAAAAATTTTAAACCAACTGGTGAAAAAAAGAATTGAAATAGTTCATGTATATATAACTGCAATTAACTCATATTGTTTCTTGACACTTGCAATTTTTAACTCTCATTCACCCGAGTTCAGTGCTCCATGCATAAATTAAATGGTCTGAAATGGGGATTTTAGCATTTAAAAAAAAAAAAAAATCTTTTTACCAAGACTATGAAAATCAATCAAAAAAGACTGGTAACACATGAATTAATTCTCAACATGAAAACATCCTAGATCCAACACGACAACATTACAAGGAAAGAAAATGGTAGAATGTGTAGGAAAAAAAAAAGAATATGAAACTGATCAGAATTTTTTTTTTTATAAAAACAGAAGGCAAACCAAAACAAATCTATTTGTGTCTTCTCAAAATAGATGGAAAGATTAGTTCTTCACAGCCAATGAAAAACCACAATACAACAATGAATTTGAAGAGCCCAATAAAATGACAATCAATTTGGAAAAAAGAAGAAGCAATCAAACAATCACAATGGCCACAGATTGGATCTTGATGTCATGGGACAAGTGTGGGGACTTCTCAATAGAAACCCATCTTTGTCTCTTCAGTTTCACCCTTGTTTCTGTTTCTATTTGTAATGGAGGTTGGTAGATATAGAAAACTACATTTTTGGTGCCCGATTGGAGCCCACTCAAAAAAATCCCATCACCATGCACTACAACATCAATTCTGTCGAGAGCCTCAGGAAGATCATCAACAATCTTCCACAATTTCTGTGTAGACTCAAATTCTACCACAACATCCAACTGGAAGCAATACAGATGCCCAAATTGTGAGAAATATTAATACAACTTCAAAACTCACAACCCTAAACCTAAAAGTTTGCTCGGCAGCAACTATTACCGAGTAACAAAAATTATTCGGTAACTTAAGAAACCAAGTGGCAGGAGAGTTTACTGAGTGAGCTTGGTAAATGAAGAGAAACTTGGTATACACTAGATATCGAGTGAGGTCGGTAGATGAATAATCAACTCAGTAAACGAAAAACTCGATATACATTGCAGGGTGTGATTACCGAGTGAACTCGGTAAGCAATGCGATTATCGAGTGAACTTGGTAGCCACTGGAGAGTGGAGGTCAGTAGAAGAAGGCACCGAGTGAACTCGGTAGCCACTAAAGGGAGGAGCTCGGTAGAAGACGTTATCGAGTGAACTCGGCTTGAACTGTAGATGACTTCCACCAAAGACAATACTGAGTGTAGACTTATGACATAAATATTTTCACCATTAAAACCAAAGACCCAAAGCTTGAAATACTCAAACAATAAATTTAAAAAATGCAATGAACAAGAAACAATGGAATCATGTATGCCTTCTTGCTTACTATTCAACTTAGATTCAAACTATTACAAAATCTGGGAGCATTTGGCTTCAACCAGAAAACCCTAAACTGGTAAAACTTGAACAACTTCAATACTTAGAAACTTTAAACTTGTAGCTCTAATGGCTGCATACAGTAATGCCTGGAGCAATCACTTCCTCAATAGGATGAATGAAATAATAAAACATTCAACTTATAGAATGATCGGAGAAGAAACACGTGCAACTACAGGCATGAAATGAACTTCCTTTTCTCTGCACTCTGACGTCTAGATCTGCTGATCACTTCTCTCTTCTTCCTTCTCTGCAACTTCTAATCTACTCTTCTTCTCATTGGTCGAATGAATCTGATCATTCCTTTTGTTAAACTTGCAAAATGTTTTCCCCCCATTTTTGAATTTGAAAACTCACCTGCCCGTAATAAATTTTCTGAATGTTTAGGGGTGGTAGGTGGACATTTGGCTCCAGGGACAAACAACAACCGCATTAAATATTCCAACACAAATGTAGTCACAATGGGATTGACAGAATTTTTAAGAAACCAAATGTTGGGCAAAGTGGACCAAACTCCTCCTTCTGTGTTGAACCGTTGAAGCTCCTGATGATACGTTCTCATGAAATACATCATGTTTTCCATAAAAAAAGAGTAACATAATAGTCCTTTTGAATCATGTTGGGAAGAAGCTTCCACTCATCTCTCTCCACATTGTAAATAGTAGCTTGGCTTGTGATTTCACCTTTCACTCTTCCTCTTCCTCTTCATCTTCCTCTTCCTCCTACAATGTAAATCAGTCCTTCATGGGAACATGCACAACACACAAAGTATTCCTCTTCCTTTTCCTCTTTCTCTTCCTCTTCCTCTTGCAACATATCTGTGCTTTGCCACCATTCACAAGACACAAAATCAAAGACCAAAATGGCGTTGAAATTTCTTGCTGATCTTTTCCATTTCAAACCTGCAGTGTAGTTGTAGTGCTCATGTGACCCTAATAAAACTAGTTTCTGTTTAATATAGATACATTTTGAAAATGATTAGAATTGAAATTGGGTAGGGACGGGATGGAGCGTTTTCCATAATTTGTTGATGGGGTCATATATAGTTACTAGAGGATCTACATTTCCAAGCAAACATATCAACACCTCTGACGCACCCTCCTCAATCTCTCCTCATAAAACTTTGAATTTTTGACGAGGGACTTCCAATTTTTGTTAGCGTGATTAATTCCAACTAATTCTAACTCTAGTATGTGTAGTAGAATAAGACTACAACATACATGTAGGGGAGAGTTTGAATAGACACTGATTCACTATTCCAAAATTTCCAACACAATTTTTGACTACAGCGTACATGTAGGGGAGAGTTTGAATAGATGCTGATTCACTATTCCAAAACTACTAGTGCATCTTTGAATATAGTGTACATGTAGGGGAGAGTTTGTTTTTCAATTTTTAATAATAAGAGCTAATGAAAATGTATAGTAAATGTAATTTTGTTGAGCTCTACTCTGTTTAATATTACATGCTCTATTTTCTTTTTTTGCACAGATTTGTGTTTTACCTTTCTCTATTTTTTTTCCTGCTAAGTCTGTGAATTTCACATGGTGTCAGAGCAGGTTATAGGAAAGGGAAAAATATAATATTCTCTATTGCAGGTATAAAAAATCAAAACTAGAAAATGGAATATCTAGCCTCTATTATTCTCACACCATACAACTACTTTGATTAGAAGCCTAAAATTTTACTCTAGCTCCAAAGTAAAGGTCTCTATTGAATAGTTAAGAATAAAGAGGTTGAGTCCAATCTAGTAGTATAGAAATGTAAATACTTCAACCATATGGATAAAGCATTTGGTCTGTTATGCTTGTCCATATCTCAAGAATTGTTATTCCATGTTGAGGCATGCACAACTCCAAGTGAAGTTTGGGATACCTTGGAGACCCTATTTGGCAAGAAAGATGAAATGCGGGGTCATATCCTTGAAAATGAGCTCATCTCATTAGATCCAAGGAATTTTGACAATATCCAAGATTACTTCACAAAGTTCAAAGCTTTGTTTCTTTAGCTGAAAGGATGTGGTATTGATAAATCTAAAGAAGAAAGTAAGTTAATTCTTGCCATTCTATCAAAATTGGGTCCAAAATATGTAGTATTTGTTTCTTCTTTCCACACATTTAGAATCACAATAGGGGCAAATTGGAAGATGCCCACACTCAATGCCTTCATTGAATCTTTAATACATGAGCAGGAAAAACTTATTAAGATGGGTACCTTGAGGAATTCTAAAGCTCATGCACTCATTGTGCATACAACCAAGAAGAATAACTCTAAATCCAATCAGCAATCCGAAGGAAAATGGAAGAAGGATTTAGATCCAAGAAAGGAATGTAATCCAAAACCTTCATATGGGTCCATAGGTTCAAAAGAAAAGGACACAAAGGACAAATCAAAGTGCACCTATTGCAATTGTGGGTATCATCCAGAATCATCATGCATGGAGAAGACCATTGATCTCATGGTGCAGACACTTCAACAACATAATCTTGGTGGTTTTATTCCTAAGAGTGCTAAGAACCAGAAAGAAAAAGCAATAGAAACCAAAGGCAATGCTCATGCCTTGATAGCTATTCATTCTTCCTCAGATGCATGCATCATAGATTCTGGGGCTTCACACCACGTCGTAGCCACAAATGATGCTCTTTCATCTTTGAAACCATATTTTGGTTCTCCTATTCTCATGGGAGATGGATCTCTTATAGAAGAAACTAGAATTGGGAAGGTACAGCTTGGAATTGGAAGTTTTGAGAATGTCTTGCATATCCCAAAACTTTCTATAAATTTAATTTTTGTGTATCAAATGACACATATTAGAATTGGGAGTAGAGTTGAATTCACACTAGATTCAGTCATGATCTATGACATGTAAGACAACTCCAAAATTGTTGTTGGTAAGGTAAATTATCAATCTCATTTGTACACTTTCTCTAATTTTGTTGCAAAATCAGATTCTACTTTACTTCTAACACATGCAAATGATGAAAGTAGAATTTGGCTTGAAAGATTTGGACATCTGAATTTTACATACATGCAACAACTTAGCAATCAAGGAATGGTAAAAGTCTTGCCTACCATGGAATTCTCTAATGGAGTTTGTGAAGGTTGTACTCTTGGAAAACATCTAGAAGAAAAGTTTCCCAAGGGAATCTCATGGAGAGCCTCCTCTCCTCTAGAGCTTGTTCACAATGATCTAATGGGTCCTTTTCCTGAGCCTTCAATGAGCAAAGCTAGATATGTCCTTACATTCATTGATGATTACTCAAGGTACACATGGGTATACTTTCTTAAATACAAGTCTGAAGTGTTTGAGAATCTCAAGCTTTTCAAAGCCCATGTAGAAAAAGAATTTAGAAAATTGGTTAAGATCCTCCACACAGATAATGGGGGGGAGTATGTGAACAATGATGTCCAAAATATTTGTGATGAAGTAGGAATATAGTTGCAAAACATAGTTCTGTATACTCCACAGAAAAATGGGGTAGCTGAGAGAAAAAATTGATCATTAAAGGAGATGGCTAGTTGCATGTTGCATGCTAGGTCACTTCCCTCAAAACTGTGGGCTGAAGCAATCAACTATGCTTCATATATCCAAAATAGATATTTTCACAAATTTGTTAAAGGAAAAACTCCTTTTGAAGCATGGAGAGGTATCCAACCAGCGGTCACTCATTTTCGTATTTTTGGATCTTGTGCATGGGCTCGCATTCCTATTGATAAAAGGAAGGCTTTGGAGCCTCAAAGAAAGGAATGTATCTTTGTTGGTTATCCAAATGGTGTAAAGAGTTATAGATTGCTAGATCTTTCTACAGAAAAACTCTTCATTGAGAGGAGTGTATATTTTGATGAAAGTCCCATGCTAGCATCTCAAATGCAACCTACTACCATTTCTATGCTTCCTCCTCTCACAAATCTTGAAGATGATGGAGATACCACAAATCTAATTTTAGATTCACCTGAATCTGATGAACATGAACATGCAAGTCTCAATTAGGATTCAAGTGATGATTTAGCATCTCCTATGAGAAGACAAAGAACAAGGAGCTTGGATGATATATATATGATGCTTCTCATGCATTTTCAGCTATCGATTCCATTATTCCAATGCATGCTTATCTTCTTCAAGTATCAAATCCTCTAACTTATGTAGAAGCTATAGGAAATCCTCATTGGGAAGCTTCCATGGATGAGGAGTACAATTCTCTTATTGCAAACCAAACTTGGGAGTTGGTACCACTTCCATCCAATCACAAGCTTGTCAGGTGCAAGTGGATCTATCAAACAAAGAAATCAGCAAATGATCAAGTAGATACAAAGCAAGGTTGGTAGCCAAAGGCTTTCAACATCTTCAAGGCATTGATTATGATGAGACTTTTGCTCCTGTTGCAAAAATGGATTCCATTCGATTGGCTCTAGCCATTGCAACAACAAAAAGGTGGGAGATTCATCACATGGATGTGAAAAATGCTTTTCTTCATGGTGATCTTGATGAGGAGATCTACATGGAGCAGCCACAAGGGAAGGTACATAATTCTTCACTAGTATGCAAGCTCAAGAAATCACTTTATGGCCTCAAATAGGCACCTCATGCTTGGTATGCTAAAATATATTCTTATCTTCTGTCTCAACAATTTGTGAGATGTAAATCTGATCCAAATGTTTATATGTTGAGAACATCTGACTCTTTGCTACTCATAGTACTCTGTGTAGATGATCTACTAATCACAGGTGATTCATGCTCAATAATTGTAGAAACCAAGGCATCTTTACATGATACCTTTTCTATGAAAAACATGGGCCTTCTCAATTTCTTTCTTGGTCTTGAAATCAATCAGAGTGAATCAAGTGTCACAATTGTTCAATCCAAGTATGCAAGAGGTCTCTTGGTTCGATTTCAAATGAGTGATTGTAAATCAACACCCACATCTTTTCTATCTAGGATCAAGTTGGAAGATGGAAAAGATACACCATTGGCTAATTGCACACTCTATCACTAGCTTATGGGAAGTCTTCTATATCTCACTCATTCTCATCTAGATCTATCATATGCAGTGGGTGTTGTTTCAAGATACATGTAGGAGCCTAATGAGTTACATTGGAAAGCTACCAAGCATATCCTTCGTTATGTTCAGGGAACTATTACCTATGGGATTCATTATTCAACTGGATGTACTTTGGATCTTATGGGTTATACTAATTCTGATTGGGTTAGTGATAGCATTGATCAGAAGTCCACTTTAGGATATGTTCTTAATTTGGGTTCTGGTCCCATATGTTGGTCAAGCAAAAAGCAATCTTCCATTGCTCTCTCATCCACAGAAGCTGAATATAAAGGTGTTGTCAATGCTACCGTTCAGACTATTTGGATGCAAAATTTCCTCACTGAGTTGGGTATGTCATTTCCTCAACCGACTATCATTTGGTATGATAATCAAAGTACATTGAAGGTTTGCAAAGATCCAATACAGTAATAGTGGACAAAGCACATCGAGATCCATATGCATTTCATCCGAGATCTCATCCATGATGGCATCATTGATTTAAAGTATTGTCCCACATCTCATCAGATTGCTGACATTTTTACAAAGACCTTTATTGAGAAAAAGTTTCAGTTTCTCTAAGATCTTCTTGGGGTGAAAGATATTGTAACACAATAGTTTTCTTGTCTTGTTAGCATTTTTTTTGAGGGGGGGGTTTCATCCCACTGGGTTTTCCCCCTTTCCTCATTATATAATCTTTAGTTAGAATTAAGAGGGGGTGTTAGCATGATTAATTCCAACTAATTCCAACTCCAATATGTGCGGTAGAATAGGACTGCAACATACATGTAGGGGACAGTTTGAATAGATGTTGATTCACTATTCCAAAACAACTAGTGCATCTTTGACTGCAACATACATGCAGGGGAGAGTTTGTTTTTCAATTTTTAATAATAATAGATGAAAATATATCTTCTATTATTTTCCCTATAAACATCAAGACCGTGAGGTAAATTATTGTTCTAATGTATATAAATCTTCTTTAAAACATAATGTAATTTTTTAAAAATGTTTATTTCATAGTTTTATTTTTAATTTTAAATTTTTTTAAAATTAAATAATCGATAGATCAAAAAGATAGGCACAATATCAAAAGAGGAGAGGCGAACCTCAACCTCCTAGCTCAACTGGTAATCCATGATCAGTCAACTAGCACAATATGTAACAGTTTCAGCGAGATTACAAAAGGAGAAATTAGATAAGCTAATCTAGAATATCATCATGATCATCAATCCACGCAGTCCATCCCAGCTCTCCTTCCATCCAAACAACTTTCTTCTGCTCAAGAATATGAGCAAAGAACTCAAGTCTATCAGAAAAAGGGCCTCTAGTATCTGCATCTCCTTAATCAGCCGCTTAAGGGCTTCTTCAAAAGCAACCCAATCATCAATAATACTAGCCCATTCCAGCCCATGCTTCATTTCATAGATGAACATAGTAGCTTGCCCATCATGGAGAAATCTTTTCAGCTTGTCCTTTTCAAGTTTCATAATGTAGCACACTTGCGAGATAATCTTAAAGCGTATGGGTTTCAATTGAAACAAAGTAAGGGATCTACCAACATTTTAAATTTTATATTCATATTTTAAAAAGTATAATATTAAAATTGAAATACAAGAACCCCTAATTTAAAATTTAAATTATTTTTTAAAATTAAAAATATTACCATTAAATTTTATTTTTTATTAATTGTTGATGAAAAATAATAATTAGCAAGTTATATATTACATTTTCTTTAATATTTTACTATAGATAATGCATGGTAAAAATAATGTTCAACATACAAAGTTAATTTCTATTATATTATTTTCTAATACATATTACAAAACTAAAATATTCTATAGTACATAATTAAAAATTAAAAATTGTATTATATATCTATCTTTTTAAATTTTAATTTCCTATACATATTCATTATTATAATATCGAATATTGTTTCTATTACAATACATTCTAACGGCAAGTACATGCCACTAATGGCACTTGTTTAAAAGATTATTCAACTAAAGGTTTTACATATAAGAAAAGTTATTTTAACAAAATTATATATATCTATAAAATTAAAGATCAATATGGAACAAAACTCATAGCGTGGGTTTTTCGCTTTGCTAGGGTTTTCTTGCTTCATGCGAACTTGCAATTTTTTTTGCGTACGACCTTTCGCTTGCACTCCCCTTTTGTCGGCACTTGTCATACCGCATTTACTGCAGGAGCTTTAGGTTAGGATATAATGGCTCCGGCCAGCAATGAACCAGTTGTTTCTGGTGTTCACGCTGCTGCTTCGGACTACCATAGTGCCACCACCAAACAAATGCCTGCGCAAGTTTGTCCCGAAGGTGTTTCACGAGGTAATCCTGATATTGTCCTTCCTTTGCAAGAATATGATGCTGCATGTGACTAGTTAGAACAACATACCTTGATAGGGTATTTTGTTGGTAGGACTCCCCCTGAAGCTATGCTCAGAGAATGGGTTAACAAAAACTGGACCCCTCATGGCGTCCACCTTGACGCTGTGCAAAACCTTACCAAAGGGTTTGTTTTATTTCGCTTCGCTAACCCGTCGCAAGTTGATGCAGTTTTTACCAACGGCCCTTGGTCTGTGCGTTCCTCTCTGCTTGTTTTTCAAAAATGGTCCTGAGACTTCTTTGTCTCGGATGATAAAAAGCTTAGGGTTCCTGTTTGGGTTCAATTCCTTGGTCTACCCTTGCCCTGCTTGCCTTTTATTGAGTCTATTGCCCAAGCCCTTGGCAAAGTTGTTACCAAGGAGCTAAAATTTTTTTTTAATGCTCCCCCTCAGCGGCGTGTTTGCATTGAAGTTGATCTTTCTAAAGATCTCAAGGATTCGGTGGAAATCTAGATTGGCGCTCAAACCTTCGCACAGAAGGTGCTTTACTTGAACCTACCTAACACCTGTTATAGGTGCTAGTCTGCGAAACACAAGATCAGGGACTGCCCTTTGGCCACACCTAGGGTCAAACCCTAGCCTAAAGCGATGCCTGTCAAGTAGGTCAAAGGAAAAAAAGAAGAATGGGTTACTGTTGGGCGCAAAGGCAAGCCTGCCTTGAATCCTTTGGCCCCCAAGCCATCCTATGCGGCCATAACCGCGATTCCTCCTACTCCCATTGAAGTGTTAGCACTTGCTAGCGTGGAGATGCTAGCGGCTTTTGTTGCACCAGTTTCGGTTCCACAGGTTTCAAACCCTGCTGGCATGCAGGGGATTAAGGAAACCGCTAGGACATCATCCTTGGCTGGGGCTCATTCTCCTCTTGCAGTCTCTTCCATAGTACCACCGGCAACAAGGCGTTCTCGCAGTCCTCCTGGACGTGCAGAGATATCAGGGGTCAAACGACAGGCTATAAGTCCAGAGGATTTCCCGTCTGACTTTCACCCGATTTCTACCTTTTTGCAGAATAGTTACTCCTCTCTGGAGGACGAGGATGATATGGAAGAGTTTTCATGAACTTTCTCTCTTGGAATGTTCGAGGTCTTACAGACCTCCCCAGAAAATTTTATGTCCGGGATACCCATTATAGACTTGGGAATTTAGATTTTCTTTGCCTACAAGAAGTTAAGATTTTTGGTTTCATGCTTTTTGCTGCATGCCGCGTTATTTGGCACGATAGCGTCATGTTTTCTTCTTAGCATGAAGTTGGCCGAGGTGGTGTAGTTACTCTCATGTCACCTCGCCTTCATTCTGCTATTATTTCGCACGGTTCTGACCCCACACACCGTATTATTTGGCTTTTTCTTTCCATCAACAATCATTCTTTTGGAGTCATTAATGTTTATGCCTCCAATGATGCTGTGGAAAGGGCGCAAATGTGGATTTGGCTTGCTGACAACCTGCCGCCAGCTACTTGGGTCCTGTGTGGGGACTTCAATATGGTTGAAGTGGCCTCTGACAAAGATGGCATTTTGCCTTTCTGTTGAATAGCTGGGGAAAGAGAAGCTTGGTTTTACATGCGTCATAAATTGGGCCTCCTTGATCCCAATACTAGCCGCTGTCATGATAATGGGGCTTGACACACTTGGTCCAATTTTTGAGCCGGTCCTGACCACATATTGAAATGTCTTGATCATGCTATGATCTCGACACAATTTTTTTTTATTTTTCTGAAGATTGTGATCTACCTGTCATTCCCCTGACAGATGTGACGTTGTCAGACCACTATCCCATTTATTTTGGCATTTCTTGGCAAATAGCTGTCCCCAAAGTGGTTAAGTCTCAATTCTTCCTCAACACGTCTGTGCTATTGCATGCCTCCACTATCTCCCACATACAACGTGTCTGGAATTTGGAACCACATCCACATTCCCATCGAGGTTGGATTCAATGCTGGAATGATGCCATTATCAAAATAGCTCATTTTTTGCACATGTATGAGCGTCAGCTGGCAATTTTCAAAAAATGATCTTATAAAGCCAACACCCTTGCCCTCAAAAAAGCCTCTGAAGCACTCACCTTCAACCCCTTTGATGTGGATCTGCAACTTCAGCTTGCCAAGCTTCGCCATGAAAAGAAAATTGCTGATAACTATGCTGCCCGAGGAGCTCAAATCAAAGCCCCTCTCCACTGGTTGGAGGTTGGCGACAAAGCCTCGAAGGAGTTCTTCTAGGCTCTCCGAGCTCATCATACCAATATTGGGATTAAAAAGATAAAATAGGGAACTGATGTTCTTTCCAGTCTGCCAGACATCCTACAAGCTTTTGTTCTTCACTATGAGAACGTTTTTGCTTTGCAGGGCCATTCGGTTGCTCAGGAGGAGGCTATTAGAAAGTGTATTACTGTTACTCCAAACCGCCTCGCGGTTGAGCAATGTGCTTTCTGTGAGCAACTTATTTCCCTCTGAGACCTTAAAGAGGCATCTTACTCCATGGTGGATGACAAATCCCTTGGGTGTGATGGATTTCTCTGTGAATTTTACAAACATCTGTAGGAGCAAATTGGTCCTGATCTGCACAAAGTCTATATTGAAGCATACCATTCTAAAAGCTTAGGAGCGATCATAAATAAAGGCAATATTAAATTCATACCTAAAGCTGGTGATCTTGAGGACATCTGCAACTGGAGGCCCATCACCTTTCTGAATGTGTCTTATAAGATCATTGCTAAGGCGCTCTCTCTCAAAATTTTCCATATGCTTCCTCTAATTGTGCGGCCTGAACAAACTAGCTTCATCAAATCCAGGTATATTCTTGACAACATCATTGTTGTCTGGGAAGGTATGGAATGGGCCCATAAGTCCAAGCAACATGCTATCTTTTTAAAGATAGATTTTGCTAAAGCCTATGATCACATTGAATGGACTTTCATTTTGGCTATGCTTCAGGCTCTGGGTTTTGGTCCCAATTTCCTTTAGTCCGTGGAGATGCTCTTTGGTGACGCTAATGCTTGCATCACCATCAATAATTCACAATCTTAAGCTTTTGGACTTTTTCGTTCCATCAGACAAGGTTGTCCGTTAGCTCCTGCGCTTTATGTCCTTGTTGCCGAAGGTTTTGGTTATTTACTTGCTCATTCTGTGTCTTCTGGGCTAGTCCGTGGCATTTCCTTGCCTGATTCTTCTTCCCAGTTAGTCAATGGTCATTTTGCTGATGATTCTTTTCTCACTTTTCTTGAAGATGAAGAAAACATCAAAAATGCGTTAGATTGTCTTGACACTTTTTGTCAAGCCTCTGGCTTTGCCATTCGATGGCATAAAACGCTCTGTTACCGACAGTCTTTTTTGCCAGCTCCACCTTGGCTCAGCCAATTCCAATGGAAATGAGTTACTCATGGAGAAATTTTTCGCTTTCTTGGCATTCCCTTTGCTTTTCAGGCTTCCCCTGTGGAACTTTTGAATGCTGTGCTTACAAAGATTACCAAAAAGCTTGATTATTGGATCACTAAGCCTCTTTCTCTTGCTGGTAAATTTCAGATTTGTTCTAAGATTTTGGCTGCCACCCATGTGTTTTATTCTTCTTGTTGGGCTCCCTCCAAAGCTTCATACCTCAAATTAAAACGTTTTCTCAGAGATTTTCTTTGGGCCTCTAGTTTTGACCATCATGGTTTTCACAGAGTTGCTTGGGATTTCTGTTGTCTCCCGAGGGAATTTGGGGGTCTCGACCTGCTTTCCATTCGGAAGTAGGGCCTTGCCCTCTGTGCTAAATGGATTATCAGAGCTATTTCTGGAGATGAAGCCTGGAAAATTCTTGTCAAACATTGCATCTCTTCAGGCTTCCCTGCTAACAGACCGGCGTGGAAGGGAATTGGTTTTCAGACCCTTCTCACTATGCGAGAACCAGTGGTCATACAGGGCTCTTTCATTATAAAGAGCATCTAGAAAGCTTGGGAAGTTGTTAAACGTTGGCTTCGTTGGGCTAGTAATGAGTTTCACAATGGGCTATCCTTAAATCAGCATAACATTTGGTGGTCTCCCCTGTTTGCCTTCCAGGGTATTCCTCTTGCCAAGACTCAAGGTGCTAGTGCTCTACGTTTCTAAAACGTGCCATTCGCACTACTAAAGATATTTTTTCAAGAGTCGCCATGAATTTTCGGTCTTGGGAGGATATGCAAGTTCAATACTGCCTTGTACGTGCCGATCGCCAGATTTATGAGCTTCTATTGTCTTCCATCCCTGTGCACTTACTTCATAAAGTGGAAATTCAGTCTGTTCGACCTTGGTGGTATGATTGGAAGTGGTTTCCTGCCACTCCATTTACCAATTATAAGCCCAATATGGGATACAGATGGCTTTCGCCCCACCTTTCGATGGTGGACACGCTTAATCAACGGTGGCATTTGCATTCTTCACTTTCTCAATGGAGAAAACGGTTCGACACCATTTGGAGTGCCATTACAGAACCTAAGATTGGTCACTTTGCTTGGTGCCTTGCTTTCCAAGGTCTTCCCCTGGGGCCTCGGCTCAAGCACATTGGGGTTCCTGATCCCAGATGCCCCTTCTGTGGCCAACCTGAGTCCTTTTTGCATATTTTTTAGTTTTGCAAACGTGCTCAGAATTATTGGCACTAGATCCATGATTTTTTCAAGCCTTTTAGGCCTGAACCTTTTTCATGGCACATGATCCTGCTGGGTGATTCTCCTAGATTTCCTCAGAAGTTTTTCCAGATTTGGCATACTTTCAGGATGGAAATTTTTTTTCTCTATGGAAAGATAGGAATGCAGTTTTATTCACTCACAGTTTTTTGGATGTTAACATTACAATGTACACTAAGGCATGCATTTGTAACAATCTCATTATGCAGATACAAGTGCAAGCTAATAAAGTTTCCCTGGAGGTTGCCCACTTACAAGAATTGTTAAACCACTAGGGCAATGCTCCTTGTACCATTTCCAGAGTGCCTCCGGATGCCTCAGTTGATACTTCCTCATCTCGCGGTCGCCGTTCCAGACGCTAGTTCTCTAGCCGCCATTCGCACACGCTGCGCTCCCAGGGTCCCCGCCACCGCTCTCCCAGCGATGGTTATGGCGGTTGGAGATGCCGCTCCGCTTTCCCACCACGTGGTGGTTCTGGTTGGTCCCCAGCTCCCCCCCCTGGGTGGGCTTCTGGTTGGTCTCTGGCTCCTCCCCTTGGACGAGCGCACTCTGGCAAGTTTCTCCGGCTAGTCTTGGCAACCTCTCCTCCGCGGCCAGACAAGAAGGATGCGGAGACTGCAACTACCCCAGATCCTACGAATGCTGCTGACGGCTAGACTGTTCCTAGTCCGCCTCACAATCCCACTGATGCGTGAGAATTTCCTGATAAAGATGATCCTCCTCCCTCTACTGGTACTACCTTGGCAGCATGAGGTTGTTCTAAATATTTTTTTCTGATAAATAGTTTATAGTTGCTGGCTGCGGCCATGTTGTTTGCTCTAGCTTCGGCCGATTGAACTCATTCGCGAGATGATCTTGTATCCCCCAACCTTTTTTTGTGAATTGTAATCTTAGTAAATTTTATTAATTGAAAAGGACTATTCATCAAAAAAAAGATCAATATGAAGTGCATAAGGAAACGTATGAGAGTTGAGAACAACAAAATATCTGTATCAAATCGAAGATCTGACGGAAAAAAAGAGGTTCTATCAATTATACTTAAAATTACACCAACACAGGAAAGGTAGGTGGCCTTTTTACACTCATACAATTTTATTTTTCTTTCCTGTTCGTGTCTCAGCAACCTAAAGGTTTTTATAAACAGAATTTTTAGAACACATTTAATTGTGTTGTGCTGATCTGCCGCCGTCTCGCAGAAAGACACAAGTTTTCGCCATGCTTTTGGCGGAATCATCTTGCCTATTTTAGCGAGAACACATATAATTTTACGTTCCATTTTAAAGAAATTTAAAAGTAATTAATATGCCACACGCTAAAATAGATGGACGCCAGAAATGCATCGTGGAAATGGCAGAAAAGTATTGTGATCAGACGGAAAAGCAATTTTTTTCCTCTTTCCTCGCAGGGAGGAATTAATTAACAGTTTATTTATATCTCACCAAAATCTCGTTTGACTAGCAACGCTTTGTGTTTGCAATCGATAATGAATATTATTTATTAAAATTCAATTTATTAAATATTAAAAAAATCATTTAAAAAAAAATCTATCAAAAAATTATTATGAAAAATTAATAATAGAAATTATTTTAAAATTAATAATAGAAATACAAAAATAATATGTTAATTAAATAAATTATAGAAATTAAAAAACAATATTTAAAGAAAAAATTAAGTAATTTAAAAACTAAAATCTAAATCAATTCTAAAAATCAAAATTTAAATAAATAGTTCACATGAGGTAATGTGGAGATCACAATAATTATTTTTTAAGTAACTATAATCTTATGTGAATAAATTAGATTTATTAATAATTTTCAATTCAAATAGCACTAAAATCATTTAAATTGATAAATAAATATTATTTATTTAAATTTAATTGATCAAATATAAAATAATCATTTTAAAAAACACCATCAAAAAATCTATTATGAAAAACTAATAAGAAAAATACGAAAAAAATAATATGCAAAAATAACAATGTTTCTAACAAAAGAAGAACTCCACGAGCTATTGAATCAGTTTATGATTATAATTTCAATGGCATGAGACTTTTCGCATATATATATATATATATATATATATATATATATAGAAACAAAAATTAAAAATTAAAATCTAAATAAATTTTTATACCAGAGTGATTTCTTTTGTCATGGAGTTTAGATGCACTCAAATTCTGTTGAGATATGAAGTCCAATGGTCATATGATTGTTCATTCTCCCTCAACTCTTCATATTCATAGAGTTTTATATAATCGTTATGTGTAGCTCATATAATGTATTCAGCTATTTCCATAATAAAGCATTTCCTGCTTGAGTGTGGATGTTGCCAAGTTTTGCTGAACCATGATAAATCTGTGTTCTTTTGTGTTTGTCTTCTTTGTTTTCTATTTTGTTTCAGTTCTCTGCTTCTTTAATATCTACAATTGGAATCAAAGCCAAGGTGAGACTAGACCAGAGATGGAAGATGGTGAAATTGATTCTATTATTAACGAATTTATTGGGAATTTAAACCCAGTAGAGCATAAGGTTGTGCATGGAAAGAGAAAAAGAATCCACCATGTGCATTGGCGGGATGGCTGCGAAGATAAGCTAGAAGATGAAGTTGAAGAAGATTTTAAAGCTCTTAAATATGAGCTTAATGCAATTCTTCAGCGCACAGGTGATGGTGATGCACAATATAAGAAAGATGTCATGAAAGAAATGTGGAAGAGAGAAAAGGAGGACAAGACTGGTAAGTCTGTAAAACACTTAGTTTTGACCGTTTATAGAATGGCTCCTCTTATTTCTACTTTCAGACTACATAATCCAATGCATTCAAAGTGCACAAAATGTTGCAGTTGGAAAACTGTAAATATGTCCCAAGAGGACAAAAAATCTAGATTAGACAAGAAGTTCATTGTAGAAGAAAATAAAGGAGAAAATAATAAGCTCACCATGGATAATGGTGAAAGGATAGGTGAGAAGTCTACTATGAAAGAAATAAAAGGAACAACCAATGTAGGAGAAGACATGACTGGCCTCATAGAAGACACGGTTGAGAGAAAAGGCATGTATGTCGACCAAGAAAAAGGTCAGGTGGCCAAAGTTGTCCCTCATTGTACAGATAAGGTGGCACATAGTAAGTCGATTTCCTCTTTGAAGATGAAAGAGGTCCAAGATATCAAAGCGTGGGATCTCATAAGCAATTGAGCGGTGTTGGTGGGAAATATTGCAGTCCCCATGTGGCAAACAGGACAGGGAATGCAGCCTATACAACGGCGTGGAAGGAGGACACTTGATGGTGATGGGGACAATATTGTTCCCCATTCCTGTCATGCACCAACTATAATCGACTTGCCATAATTTTCTAACAATTCCCCGATTTGTGCCGCTCAAACTGTTGTCTCTGGTGTCTGTTCACATAGACTATTGTTTGAGGAAGGAAGGTTTGAAGCTATAATCGATTTGCCAGATCAGCACAACTTTACAATGGAGAAAATTAGTGTTAAGCCTCCTCCCTCCAAGTTTGGAACACCTTTGGAGGAGTGCCCCAAGATATTCCCACTTGATGTTAATCATGGTGGATTTAAGAGACGTCAAAGTTTTGGAACAAAGTTACATTTGGAAAGGAGAGTTTCTATCACAAGAGCATAGACAAGTTATTTATATCATGTCGGCTGAAATTATATAATGTCATACACACGTCACAGTGATAAGAAGAAAATTTCAACTGCTGCTAGTCATGACAGATTTTGACGTGAAGCAGCACATATGTAATGTTAGCCCCTCAACACAAAACAATGAAAATGCATTGGCAAGGGATAATGGCAAAGCTGCAAATATAAGCAATTTTTACATATATAGGTAAAATGTTAAGACTAGAAGGGTAATTTAGAATCTGCAGAGAACGGTAATTTTTAGAGTTTTGCAACCATGAAGTCTTCTCAAGGTCTTGTTGTTCTTTGAGGTTTAAAATTGGAGGCAAGGAATGCTTTGAAACATGGTTGTACCGGTTGGACTTCATAGGGAAACTGTTGGGATATGAAGCCCAACGGTCATATGATTGTTCATTCTCCCTCAACTCTTCATATTCGTAGAGTTTTATATAATGGATGTATGCAGCCCATGTAATGTATTCAGTTATTTTCATAATAAAATATTCCCTGCTTGAGTGTAGATGTAAGAAAGTTTTTCCGAACCACAATAAATCTATGCTCCTTTGTGTTTGTCTTCTTTGTTTGCTATTTTGTTTTAGTTCTTTGCTTGTTTAATATTTACAAATTCAACCTTGTCCCCAAACTCTAAATGATATGCATTTTGGAATTATTTTTGTTTTTAGAGTTGATGCTCAACAATAATTATGTCAAGAATTGGGAAATAACTTTTTTCCTTCTCCCAAGATTAACAATATTGTTCAAGAGAGATAAGATACTTCACATCTTTCGTATGTAAGGTCCACAATGTGCCATTTCCTATTAATAGTCTTCACAATCTTCCCCAACCAATTTGGGAGTTTATACACTGAAGGTGACCTTATGAAAGATTTAAGATTTTTAGTTTTTTATTTGCAAGTGATTTCTATAGATTATTTATCAGATTTCGTGTAAACTGGGTGAGTCCAATTTTGTGCCTAATCATACCCATCGCACATTTTGAGCCAATCTGTGAAATTAAATCAGTAATGATGTTTCAGGATTGTTAAAAAGAATTTGTGATACCCATTGCACATTCTTAGCCAATATGTTAAATTAAATCAGTGACAATGTTTCAAGATTGTTAAAAGGAATATATATAAATTTTATTGACTTGTTGTTGGTAAATAGATTTGTCACAGTAGAATTTTCCCAATGGAGTGTGTGGAAAACCGTTCACAACAGTTGGATAGGCCCTTGGTATGCGGCCTTCCTCTGTGTTTAGAGGGGCAACTCCGTCATATGATATGATTTTGAAGTTTTTCGAATAATGAATCTAAAACTAAAAGGTGAGAAAGGTCATGATGATGAATGCACCACACAACTCCAAGGCTTTCCTGAATTACTAAATTAAAACCGCTAATAACAACAATCAAGTTCTATGCTTGAAAACTATTACTAGCTCAATGCTGATCCATAGATTCATAAACATCTACACCATACCGTGAGAATGCTCACTACAAAGAGAATCAACATTTCTAACAATTTAGATTTAGAAGAAGGGAACTCAAACTGCACATTCCTTTATTTTCTTGCACTAAGAACTCAAGAGGAATTTATGATTACAAAGACAAGATTTGTTCATACTTTCCAAATATCATCTCCTAATCAAAGTTTAAGCATAGTGCTCCCTTTTTCCAAAGCCCAAAAAGTCCCTTTTCAAAGCCAACAAGAGCCCTTATATAGACATAGAGGTTAATAACTACCTCTTCGTGGTTAATAACCGTCTTCAAAATATGTGATTTTGGAGAGGTTAATTAACTTTTATAAAATTAACCTAGTATGACCTGAAACTTAGATTTTACATCTTTCCGCAAAGGAATATTGCATAATAAATCTTTGCTGATCTCTTTTTTATATTTGAACGATTCATTCAAATAACATCACTTTATTAATGACTGCATATCCTTATTTTTATGAAGACACCAAGAGCGTGTGGCGTGTGTGCTGAATACTAACTTTATGTTCATGATCTCTCCAATTATGTTTATATCTACCAATTGTGCTTTTCTTCAATGTAATCATACATATTCTCATATACATCGTAGTCTTTAACAATTGTCCACCCGTGCCGGGAACCTACATGGCCGATGAGCTTGAGGAGGGTGAAAAGCACAACATCATCATCGGCTAGGCTTGGCATTCTTGTGAAGTGAGGCCAATAATATGCACGATCATTTATATCTCTCACATTCTTACTCGTCAAAACATCTTTCTTCAACCAACTATCTGGATTGTTTGGAGATGTTCAAATTCAATGAACATAGAGGTATCCAATTTCTCAATTTTTGTAACCCAAGTTCTAGCGTTTAACTTCCACACATAGTCCATTGAGTTGAACATCTCTTTTTTTTCTCTATACAAGCCATAGTATGGAGTAGCATCAACCACTTTGATGGGTTTGGCGGATTGTGGGCTTGGGAAAGGCTGTAAATAGCGGCATTGATAAGCTGGATAGAACCTATTCCAAGAACATTATATCTTCCTTTTATGACTGCATTTCCCACAAGTTCATCAATGGCACAAATCTATTTCTCTAACTCTGGTGACATGGCAACATATTCCAAATGGTTGTTTATGTCCTATCTCATTTTGTACCATGGCAGCACTACTGTTGCTACCGCTTCTACATTAGTAATCCAGAATGGTTTCAAGAATGTGGGATCTCCTTGGCTGGCATCCACCACACAATTTGGAACAAGTTGTGAATAGTCAAGTCCAGTGTAGTAGGGATTGCATTCACAAATCGAAAATCCATTCTCATCTCTTAGAAATGTATCAACAAACACATAACCATATCCTAACACTGATACTCCGCTACTACTTATGCTTCATCTACAGCTCTTCTACTCCATCCTCCTCTCTTTTCTCTTATCAACATCCTTCCTTTCTTATTAATATTATGAGTACTACCCCAAAAGTGCCCATTTTCATTATCTGAGGGACCATGAAGAAGTAAAAATTCGTTCAGAAGCAGAGAAAGTAGCAGCACCACATTGTGCGATCGCTTGGGCTTTTGGGAGCCAATTGGAGGGTTGTGTTGAGGCTCCATATTGTTTGTCTAAGTTTATCTTCTTGCCCTATGTTTATAGCATTCCACATGACTAAATGTTGTTTAGACATTCTACCAAATAATTTGTGTGCTTTCTTTCTGCTTCCACACTTTGCATACATGTCCACCAAAGCATTCGCAACTTATGACATCTGATGAAAATCCATTTGCAATTACGCTTTTATGAATAGCCATCACTTGTTTCGAAGCTTCCTATTCCTATTACACATATATCATAGAAAAGTTGATATATATATGCTGCTGTTTGTAATTTTTACTTTAATTGGTGAAGAGAATTCGATTAGAGTGATCATAGCTAAAATGGGACATCATCTGTTATATAACCGACAAAGCTCAAATTCTGCCCAGTACCCTTGATAGGTGTGTGCTAGAGTTTCTCAATGCAATATGATTTTTTGAAAACACCTCCCACTTATGCTCCATTCTCCTCAGATTTACAATAGTGATTATATTGATGAAAATCCTCCCTTTCTTCTATAAGCGGCAATGATCGCATTCCATGAAAGAATGTCTTGCTCAATCATTTTGTCAAATACTTCATGTTCATCTACTAGACTTCTAAATTGATCATACATTCATATAGGGGTATCCTTTAAAATTTGGTGTCTGGATATCTTAATTTCTCTTTGGTTGATGTGAGCGTGAATTTTCTTGTCCTTTGAAAGCACATTCTTGGAGATGCAGGTCTGCAAGAGTTGGAGATATGTAAAAGAGTTTATAGTTCATTTATCAGAGGTAGGTAGAATATGTAATTCTTTGTTCAACAAACCACGTTTACATAATGCAACGAGTTTGAGATTTAAATCATGACTGACGTGGTTGGGATGCTCATTCAATCTGCTTATTATGACCGCCTTTGAGTACAAGAGCTTGAATCTGCTTACCCGATCACAAAATGTTAGTATTCTCACATCCCCTCAGAACACTAGCAAAGCTTAGAGCATTTGGTGCAATACCAATGCTACGCAATTCAAAAAATAGGCTCAAGGTGTCGTATCCAAGTTCATTTTTGGCATATCCTGTTGTCCTTGTTCAATGGCTTCTGGCAAAGAACAAGAACTGATCACACTTGTGATGGTTCTAGAATCTAGCTTAATGCCTTTATATTATAGGTGAGAATAATGATCGATAGCCTCTGCAAATTGTCCATTTTGAGCATATGCTGCGATTATAGAATCCCATGATACCAAATCTCTGTTGGGTATTCTCTCAAATACTCTCACTGCACATGGTGAATTACCAGGAACTCCATCTGATTCACTTTGATTGTTATTGTCAATTGCTCCCATTTACATGTATGACTTCTCATGGAAGAATTTTAAATAGGTTAGAGAAATTTTCAAACAAGTTAATAACCATCCTAAAGAGGTTAAGAAATACGCATTTTTGGAGAGGTTAATTAACCTACTCCAAAATGCACAATTGGAAAGTTATCATTAACCTATTTGAGAGGTTAAGAAATACACATTTTTGGAAGTTATCATTAACCTTTTTGAGAGGTTACGAAAAACACATTTTTGGAGAGGTTAATTAACCTACTCCAAAATGCACGATTTGAAAGTTATCATAATTAACCTTTTGAGAGGTTAATGGTTAATGATAGACTTGAAAACACGTATTTTGGGTCTCTCCATTAACCTGCAATAACTTGAGGCTCAGAAGTTAGATTTTAAAATTTTCAAGTGCTATGTGGAGTTGGGAATGAGCCAGAGATATGAAGATTCAGAAACTCACAAAAACTCAGAGATAAAATGACCATTCCAATGATTAAAATGGGACATATTTCACACATAACGAGGGGATTAACAAGTTAAAAAATTGAAACACTTTATTATTGAGAAACAACTGGCTCTAACTAGGGACAAGGACTGAGAAGGACTGAGAAGGACTGACAAACACTAAAAATGGGACAGTAGAAAGAAAAGCTAAAGCAACACAAACTCCTAACTAGACTCTATACAAGGTAGGTTTCCCTACCTCCAATGGCTCAAGTTATAGTCATGCAAATCCATTCACTAGTTGGGAAAAATAAATACCATGGTGTACCAAAATGTGACAATTCTTAAGCTTCCATGGGTTCGAATATAAGTGTGCTCCTTGAATTCTAACTCTGAGATTCCTAGCATGCCTCATATCTCTGGATGAAAGAGCATATCCAAATACCCAGGCTTCATCAAAAATCTCAAACTTTAAAATCGACTCTGCTTCTTGTTGCATGTCATAGATGACTTCATTTTGAAAGAGTTGAAGTATAAGGCTCTCAAGTTTCTCAATGCATTTTTTATTTCTCTTGTGCTCGGCGAACCTTCTTCTTTTAGCATTACCATGACCTTGGTTGAATCTTCTGTAAAATTATTCCAACTTAGATCTTCCTTATCTTCCAAAATATCATCTTGAATTTTTAAGCACTACGAAGTTACACTGATATCATTGTCATAACTTTAATTTCCTTTCCATTAATATCAAAATTTTCCTTCTGAAGATCCTTCTGGTGATTAAGACTTGAAGATATCAAACCTTGTATTGGATTGCCTTCATACAATCTATGATGCAAAGCAATCTATGGAGTTGTATCCATCAAACCTTGTCTTCGAATACCAACTTGAGAATCATCAATAGAAATGCCTTTCTCTAAGAATAAGGGATTAAAGTAAACATTTTCTTCATAGAGAAATTTACCATCTAGGGATTTTGAGCAAAATCTTGGAATAAATACATCATAAGAGTTTGCTTCATTGGATTTTTCCATGAATCCCCTACGAACTCATCACTTTCTTCATCCTAGTTATTCTTCTCATAGAAGTTCTTGGGCATAGAATTTCCTAGTTGATGAAAATACTCAAAAAGAGGATTTCTTTGAACTTTGAATGATCCATAGATTTTTAATTTTGATTCCATTGGATTAGAGGAACTTTTCATTACATCCATATAGCTTTCATCTTCAACACATTCAATGATATCTATCCCCTTTTGACTCATCATTTCTTGTACAAGACATCTTTTATGAAATGTAGAAGTTGGTATGCATACTAAAGAATGAAGGCTAGATGGTTCATCTTCTCCTCTTTGAAGCTGATTTTGAACTTTTTCATCAATTGATCTTCCAATCACAAGTTCATCAATATCATCAAATGTAAAGGTCTCCATTTCCTTAGGGAAAGTAGATATTTGTAGAAGTTCGTTGGTGCTCTTATCTCCATCAATGGTAATAGTTTTAGATTGTTCCATGACATCTGAAGTATTGATATCATCAATAGATTCATTATCCTGAATTGTCATCGAAGGATGATTGGGAAGATTTTCTCCACATAGGAAGTCATCATGAGAAGCATCGAGGCACCAAGTAGGAATAAAAGTAGTATGAAATTCACCTTGATCCACATTTTCTTCATCTTCAATCATATGTTGTGTAGTTTCCCAAGATTTCAATATTTCTTTTTCTTTCTCATTAGGATTGAGATGATTGAATAATTTCTCCTGGATTTAGAAATATTCATAGTCATTTCTTGATACATTTGAGAACCCTTCTTCTCCTATAGACTCTCTTTCTCGACTATCTCCTTTATTACACATAGGATCCCTAACTTCTTTCAAGCATGAAGATTTAGATGAATCCTTTCTAATATTTGGATCAGAAGATGTTCTACTATCAAGAAAATAATTCGAGCATGGGTCTTCTTTCTCAAGTTCTCACAATGTTTGAAGTAAAGAAGGATGTACTTTGTTAGGATTTAGGTGTGCATTGCCATAGAAGCTTTTCAAAAATTCAACCTGATTGGGATCAAAGGAAGTATGACTTTGATGAGCAATAGGTGCAAGTATGGGGATACCTTTTTGAGCACCACTATCCATCTTCATTTGACAAGAAACACTTTTATTATCAAGTTCTTCCTTATGCTCACATGTGGAACTTCGTTCTGAAAATGATTTGGGTCTGTGAGAGAAAAACTGATTATTTGTACCATCATCTTCATCTATCTTTTGTAAAGTTCGAAGCAAAGATGGATGAATCACTCTTGGTTCAAGTTTCCATCCACCATAGAAACTTTTCAAGAAGCTTGTTTGCTTAGGATCAATATGATTTTGCTGAGATGCAGGTGCATGAGAGACATTTTTATTATTCCTCATTGCTGATTTAGATGAAGCACATTTTTCAGCAAAGCCTTCTTTATCTTTATATGCTGAATCTTTTTCCAAAAAGAATTCTTGATCATGAAAAAGAAAACCATAATTATTTCCATCCTCTTCTTCAATCTTTTGAAAAACTTTAAGTAAGTGGGGATGAGCCATTTTAGGATCCAGCCTTGTGCCACCATAGAAATTCTTCAAGAATTCAACTTGCAGGGGCTCATCAGGAATTTGTTTCTTAGGACATGAAAAGTATTCATCATCACTGTCACTTTCAAATTTTCTTTTGTACCAAACCATGATTTTGAATTACTTCCTTGAAATAGAGTCGCTAATAATCAATCTTTAAAATAGAGTCGCCAACCTTCGTTCTAGGGAAGGTACCTTTTATCAACCATGTTATTGATTATTGTTCACTTGGTTTTGGATGTGACCAAGATTTTTCGTGTTTCTTCTTTGAATGACTACTATTCTTTCTATGACTACACCATTCTGACCAATAGGAGCCCTTTGCAAGATTTCTATGAACTCTTCTTCTTCTTCAAGAACTTGATTCACCAGATGGTATTGTTGAACACTTCGTCTACACCTCCAGGCTAGAGTGTTCAAGTCTGAAATAATATCCTCCTGGGTGTCTTGGAAGCCAAGGTTTGGTTGGAGAACTAGAAAAATGTTCTCATGAGGTAGCACCATTGTGCTTCATTATAGGTGACTGTTAATCTTTCTTGTTCATTCAACCTAGTAGAATCGCAAAAAATCTATTTGTAAATAGATTTGTCACAGTTGAATTTGTCCAACGGAGTGTGTGGCAAACCATTCACAACAGTTGGATAGGCCCTTGGTATGCGGCCTTCCTCTGTGTTTAGAGGGGCAGCTCCCTTGTATGATATGATTTTGAAGTTTTTTGAATAATGAATCTAAAAATAAAAGGTGAGAAAGCTCATGATGATGAATGCACCACATGACTCCAAGGCTTTCGCGAACTACTAAATTAAAACCACTAATAACAATAATCAAGATCTACACTTGAAAACTATTACTAGCTCAATGTTTATCCACAGATTCATAAACATCTACACCATACCATGAGAATGCTCACTACAAAGAGAATCAACATTTCTAATAATTTAGATTTAGAAGATGAGAACTCAAACTGCACGTTCCTTTATTTTCTTGCACCAAGAACTCAAGAGGAATTTATGATTACAAAGACAAAATTTGTACATACTTTCCAAATATCATCTCCTAATCAAAATTTTACCATAGTGCTCCCTTTTTCCAAAGCCCAAAAAGTCCTTTTACAAAGCCAATAGGAGCCCTTATATAGACATAGAGGTTAATAACTACCTCTTTGTGGTTAATAACCACCTCCAAAATATGTGATTTTGGGGAGGTTAATTAACCTTTAGAAAATTAACCTAGTATGACTTGAAACTTAGATTTTACATCTTTCCCCAGAGGAAGATTGAATAATAAATCTTTCCTGATCTCTTTTTGATATTTGAACAATTCATTCAAATAACATGACTTTATTAATGAATGCATATCCTCGCTTTTATGAAGAGACCAAGAGCGTGTGGCATGTGCACTGAATACTAACTTTATGTTCACGATCTCTCCAATTATGTTTATATCTACCAAATGTGCTTTTCTTCAATGTAATCATACATCTTCTCATACACATCATAGTCTTTAACAATCATCCATCTGTGTCGGGAACCTACATGGCGAATGAGCTCGAGGAGGGTGAAAAGCACAACATCATCATCAGCTAGGTGTGGGATTCTTGTGAAGTGAGGCGAATAATATGCAGGATCATTTATATCTCTCACATTCTTACTCGTCAGAACATCTTTCTTCAACCAACCATTTGGATTGTTCTGAGATGTTACAAATTCAATGAATGTAGAGGTATCCAATTTCTTAGCTTTTGTAACCCAAGTTCTAGCATTTAACTTCTGCACATAGTCCATTGAGTCAAACATCTCTTTTCATTCTCTATACAAGCCATAGTATGGAGTAGCATCAACCACTTTGATGGGTTTGGCGGATTGTGGGCTTGGGAAAGGTTGTAAATAACAACATTGATAAGTTGGGTAGAACTTGTACCAATAACAATATATGTTCCTTTTATGACAACATTTCCCACAAGTTCATGAATGGCACGAATCTGTTTCTCTAACTTTGGTGATGTGGCAACATATTCCAAATGGTTGTTTATGTCGTATCTCATTTTGTACCATGGCGACACTACTATTGCTACCGCTTCTACATTTGTAATCCAGAATGGTTTCAAGAATGTTGGATCTCCTTGGTCGGCATCGACCACACAATTTGGAACAAGTTGTGAATAGTCAAGTCTAGTGTAGCAGGGATTGCATTCACAAATCGAAAATCCATTCTCATCTCTTAGAAATGTATCAACAAACACATAACCATATCCTGAACACTGATACTCTGCTGCTACTTTTGCTTCGTCTGTAGCTCTTCTACTCCATCCTCCTCTGTTTTCACTTATCAACATCCTTCCTTTCCTATTATTATTATGAGTACTGCCCAACAAGTGCCCATTTTGATTATCTAAGGGACCATGAAGAAGTAAAAATTCATTCAGAAGCAGAGAAAGTAGCAGCACCATACTGTGCAATCACTTGAGCTTTTGGGAGCCAATTGGAGGGTTGTGTTGAGGCTCCATATTGTTTGTCTAAGTTTATCTTCTTGCCCTATGTTTATAGCATTCCACATGACTGCATGTTGTTTATACATTCTACCAAACAATTTGCGTGCTTTCTTTATGCTTCCACACTTTGCATACATGTCCACCAAAGCATTCACAACTTATGACATCTAATGAAAATCCATTTGCAATTATGCTTTTATGAATAGCCATAACCTGTTTCGAAGCTTCCTATTCGTATTACACGTATATCATAGTAAAGTTGATATATATATATGCTACTGTTTGTATTTTTTACTTTAATTGGTGAAGAGAATTCAATTAGAGTGATCATAGCTAAAATGGGACATCATCTGTTATATAACCGACAGAGCTCAAATTCTGCCCAGTACTCTTGATAGGTGTGTGGCAGAGTTTCTCAGTGCAATATGATTTGTCAAAAACACCTCCCACTTATGCTCCATGCTTCTTAGATTTAAAATAGTGATTATATTGATGAAAATCCTCCCTTTCTTCTATAAGTGGTAATGATCGCATTCCATGAAAGAATTTCTTGCACAATCATTTTGTCAAATACTTCGTGTGCATCCACTAGACTTCTGAATTGATCATACATTCATATAGGAGTATCTTGTAAAATTTTGTGTCCGGATATCTTAATTTCCCTTTTGTTGATGTGACCATGAATTTTCCTACCCTTTGAAAGTGCATTCTTGGAGATGCAGGTTTGCAAGAGTTGGAGATATGTAAAAGAGTTTATAGTTCATTTATGAGAGGTAAGAAGAATTTTTAATTCTTCCTTCAACAATCCCCCTTTACATAATGTAGTGAGTTTGAAATTTGAATCGTGACTGATGCGTTGGGGGTGCTCGTTCAATTTTCTTATTATGACTGCCTTTGAGTACAAGAGCTTGAATCTGCTTACCCGATCAAAAAAGTTAGTATTCTCACATCCCCTCAGAACACTAGCAAAGCTTAGAGCATTTGGTGCAATACCAACACTGCACAATTCAAAAAATAGGCTCAAGGTGTCGTATCCAAGTTCATTCTAGGCATATCCTGTTGTCCTTGTTCAATGGCTTTTGGCAAGGAACAAGAACTGATCATGCTTGTGACAGTTTTGGAATCTTGCTTAATGCCTTTATGTTGTAGGTGAGAATAATGATCAATAGCCTCTACAAATTGTCTATTTTGAGCATATGTTGCGATTATAGAATCCCATGATACCAAATCTCTGTTGGGTATTCTCTAAAATACTCTCACTGCACATGGTGAATTACCAGGAACTCCATCTGATTCACTTTGATTGTTATTGTCAATTGCTCCCATTTACATGTATGACTTCTCATGGAAGAATTTTAAAGAGGTTAGAGAAATTTTCAAACAAGTTAGTAACCATCCTAAAGAGGTTAAGAAATATGCATTTTTAGAGAGGTTAATTAACCTACTCCAAAATGCGCAATTGGAAAGTTATCATTAATCTGTTTGAGAGGTTAAGAAATACACATTTTTGGAAGTTATCATTAACCTTTTTGAGAGGTTAAGAAAAATGCATTTTTGGAGAGGTTAATTAGCCTACTCCAAAATGCACGATTTGAAAGTTATCATTAACCTTTGGAGAGGTTAATGGTTAATGATAGACTTGAAAATGCGTATTTTGGGTCTCTCCATTAACCTACAATAACTTGAGGCTCAGAAGTTAGATTTTAAAAATTTCAAGTGCTATGTGGAGTTGGGAATGAGCTAGAGATATGAAGATTCAAAAACTCACAAAAACTCAGAGATAAAAATAACCATTCCAATAATTAAAATGGGATGTATTTCACACATAATGAGGGGATTAACAAGTTCAAAAATTGAAACACTTTATTACTGAGCAACTCTTGTAAATCACCCTCTTCAAATAGACTTTGGATGAAACAAAATTATACCTCAATATTTCTAGTTTCGTCGTAAAAATAGAAATTTTTGCCAAGTACCGATGTTAATATTTGTTGCAATATATTGTTTCAAACATAACTTCTTTGGCAATTTCTGCTCTCACAAATCACTTGGATGAACTAGTGCAATTAGGATCAAAATTCACATATTCAGAAATTAGAGAGGAAGAAGACGAATGAGAAGGCCGCCCAAGTTATCAATGTTGGTGATTTTGATCTTTTTTTGGTATGATAATATGTTTTTAAAACTAGCTGACATTTTTTTCTATCGTCATAATCAATAGTTTTTCAATTTTAGGGTTTAAGTGAACCAACGATAGCCTTTTCTAGAATTAAGATAACTTAACATACTAACAATGTAGAATATTTGATTTAATTAAATAACTATAGCTAATGTAATAAATAATAATGAAATTAAATTAGTTTTAAATGTCACCATTTCATTCCATTGAGAAAATATTCACATACAAAATATATTTTAAATTTCAATGTAGATTAAAATATATTTTTGACAATTTCATTATTGTATTTGTCGTAGGCAATATACTACTGCAATTAGTTCTACTTAAGTTGTTAAGTTGTGATTAATTTTATTTATTTCAACCAACTACATTTTAGTATTTTTATTTTGAAGTTCCTTTTAAAAAATTTCTAATGTATAAATGAGAGATTTTTAAATTTTAAAATCCGTAAAATTATTTTACTTCAATTTAATTGGCTCATACCTTGGGGGTGTTATAGGGTAGATTTCCAAGAAGCGTACCCATATTATGAGGCGATATTTTGGGTAAGAATATATGAAAATATGAAATAGATCGAACATATTTTAATACATTTTTAAAATACTAATACTTTAAATGCTAAAAATTTATAAAAATATAATAATTAATTAAAAAAATTATAAACTCAATATAAGAATTTTTAACATCTTAAATATTATGAAAATATTAAAATTATAATTAAATTATATTATACATTATATTAGTGATTGACTTCTATATTAATATTATTTAATTTTTAAATATTACTGATGTTTAGCTTCATTTATTATTTTATTATTTATTAATTAAGAATAGTATCATTTGAATAATATTATTGGAGAAATATTATTCAATAATATTGTTTATTCAAAGTATTGACAAAAAAGAGTAATCAATTGGAGTAGTAATATATATTTTAAGTTATTCATATGTCAATATAGGATTATGAAAAAAACTTAATTGATATTAGCAAAAGTGGGCAATAACCTTTTATTAAGAAAAAAAATAAATTTACAAGATTTTGATAAAATAAATAAATAAATAAGCTATAATTACAACATAATGAATGTAAAATATTGACAATATAAAATGATATTTTCTTTAATCACTTTGTGCAAAGAGATTTGTAAAAAGCTTGGAATCTTAGCAATAAGAACCTTAGTACCTCTTTAACAAGTGTGCTTCAAATGTTATATTAAATAAAATTTGATTCCTTCTGATATATCCATTGTCACTTTTAGGTTATTCAAAGTAAAGAAATTGGAACACACACTAGGTATTATTAATTTAAAGGAAATACTCAAGTTCTATATTGTGCCAATTACGAATATTCACTCAAGCCCTTTAATTCCCACTTGGATTATGAAAATTTATATATTTTAAAATATTCGATCAATGATACCTTACTCAAATATTGTTCACGTTGGTTGGTGTACTTTGTATTAGATATGCTTTATTACTAGTTTTATATTACATTATTTGAGAGTTACTAATCCTCCTCCTACTTTCTTGTTACCATCAATAATTATCCAACGATATCTTTTAAATCTTTACCTTGACTTAGATACAAAGAAATTGTATTCATAATATGTCATGCCATCTAGATTTAAGGACATATCTTTAAAATGATATTAATAAGAGGTCTTTATATAATTCTTGATCATGATAAAAAATAGCATATACTTTCCAATTGAAAATCTTTCTTAGTACTAGAATTCAAATATAGGTTTCATGAATATAAGATAATTGTATATTAAGAATTATTTATCTATTGTAGTAGAAAATAGATACAGTCAAGATTTAATGTCTCTAATCTATATTTTATTATTTGGTTTAAATTTAGCTATCTTTTAGTTTTTTCTAGCATCCAATTTTTTCACTTTTATATTCTTAAGATAAAATTTAATCTAATGTATTTCAAAATACAATATGACTTATGTGCTTATATTTAAACTATATTTCTTCTTAGTAATTAGCATAATATAAATATCTAACTTTTATTTTGTATAATTTAATAATTATGAATACTACTTACAATAGCTATATAGTAATGCTAATTAATACTAATAGAATAAAAAATTGCACAACATTGAAAATTATGCACATATTTAATAATTTCTCAAATACAACAAAATTATGACTAATAATTTTTCATTTCTACTATTTATTTATGGAAAATACAAGCCACTACGTGGCACTTGTTTCAAATATATATGTGATAGCCACTTTAAATTTGCATAGATTAGTAAATAAAAGTCAATTGAATATTTTTAAGCATGTAGTATTCATAAAGACAAAAAATAAAATTTTCAATGTAGATTTAAGTATGTTTTTGATAATTTTACTAGCATACCAAAAAAATTAATTCAATTTTTTCTGAAAAATAAGCCGAGAGGTATCCAATTTCAATAGAATTAGTATAATTTTATTTGTTTTATATATACTATCCCTTAATACATAGAAATCTTAAATATATTTTTAAAAAATACATAGAAATCTTAAATTTTAAAACTCTTTCTTAGTTTTATGAGACAGAAAAATCCCAACAAATCAAATTTAGAGAATTATTTACTTCATCACATCCAAACATGAAATATACAAATTAAAGAAAGTTATAGCACTAAAAAAAATCATAGCAATAAAATAAGAAATGCTAATAGATGTTTTGAATTTATTTTTATTTTATGCTCTAATTCGTAGCATAATCATAAGAAGATTGTAAACCATATTTTAGAAAGTGGAATAAATATGACATACATTGAGGAGGAATTGATTGTAAATTTAAAAACCACCAGTTCACATTGAGTTAAACTATCCATTGCATGCAACTTTTAAGATTTTAATTGTTAAAATTCTATTTTATTTTTCTGACAAGTAAATGAATGCCATTTTTTTTTTTAATGAAAATTTTTACATTGAAGATTGCTACCATTGTAGAAAGCCTCTCGGCTTAAATATTTAAAAACATGGTTTTAAATAAAATCCATTATGTTTTTCATAATTAGGATAAGTTTCAAAACTTTTGTCATAGTAGTGCTTGTTTGAACAAAGAATTTATCATTTTAATATATTAATATAATTAATATGGCTTGGACTATTTAAAGATAAAAAAAAATCAATAGGATAAGTTACTTTTAATAAATTAAATTATCTAATAAAATTGAATAAAATAAAATTATTTACAATTTTCTATAAATTAAATCTCATAGGTGGGATAGAATTGAAATCCACCTTACCCTTGATCTAGCCTACTTAACTAAAGCAACTATACTCTTTTGGGTTTCCTACTAAAATAGAATTCTTATAGCTAACAGGTTTACTAAAGTGGGCTTTAAGGGCCCTTTGAGATGTCCCCTTTGCAAAGAGAGTTCTGAAATAGTCAAAAATCTTCTCTACCAATGTAATTTTTCTAAAGATTGTTGGCATTGGCTATGTAACAAACTTAATTGATCACGTGCTCTTCAAAATATCTTTTGGAGCCATATCAAGAGTTGGCCAAAAGATGGACAATCCAAGATTTATAACAAATTATGGAATATTTTCCCCTCCATCCTCTCATGGGAAATTTGGAAGGAACATATTAGAAGAATATTCAAAGAAGAAGAAATGTTGGTCAGATCCCTTCTAAACAAAGTGGAAGCTAGTAATTACAAAAGTCCTTAATAACTATCTATGTAACTCAATCTAAGAAGAAGGAACCTTCTCAAAATGAGATGCATTGATGAAAAATAATTAGAATACAGTCATTAACCCTCTAATGATGTATCCTCAAGATAGTAAACAAGCAATGAAAAATTGTAGATATGAACCTCCTTTGGAAGGATGGGCTGAACTCAATCTTGATAGAACATCCAAGGGCAACCATGGAAAATTTGGATTAGGTTGCTTTATTTATTCTTTAGAATCTTGGGTCATCAAAAGACTCAAACCCCTAGGGATTACATCTAATAACTTGGAAGAACTTGAAGCTCTCACAAAAGGCCTCCGCATAAGTTTGGGAATGGGGATTAAGAGAACCATCATTGAAGGATATTCCCAAATAATACTTAATGCATTAAGAAAGAGAAGCACTCCTAATTGGACTCTAAACTCAAAAATAGAGACAACTTTAAATCTAGTTGATAAATTTGAAGAAACCAAGATTCAACGCATCTATCGGGAACAAAATAAGGAGGTAGATCTATTAGCAAACCTAGGAGATGATGGTAAAAATTCTTACCTTAAAGATGTAGTATCCATCGATCAATATGAAGTCTAGTATATAGATGGATGTAAATAATAATAAATGGAATCTAACTAATATTAAAATCTACAAATTATGATAGAGTCTAAGTTAAGAATCTCCAAAAAATCTCAATTTATGTATTAATAAGAGTTTAATATGTACTAACCTTTAGCTTACAACCAAACAAAAACTCTAATCATACACATAGCAAATAATTATTCACCATATTCTATATAAATTAATAAAAATAGAACTTTATATTAGTCATCCCCATTTTCCAATCATCACAATTTTCTTGACATGAGAAGACCTACTCTCTTGGCATATTTAAACTCAATAGCATCATTACACATGCGAGTAGATTACCTCCAACTGAATACTTGTACCTTAAGCTAGGCTATAAAATTATGAGGTTTCCAGTGCATCACATTCACATCAAGAGAAGTATTAAATTAAGACTACCTTTGCTCATTATATAAATTGCAAAGGATTCAAAAAATCTAAAGTACATGGCCTCGGGCAATGTAGTAGTTTCTAATTATTTTTACCTTTCAATTTAAAGAGTATAGGTGAGCCTATATTGAGGCATTTTCCTGGTTCAATGTTAAATTATGATATTTTGTAGGTTACATTCCTTAGACTTCTATAGACTCCATAGGTTGTTACTATGGTAGCCATGGTTACCTCAATCAAAATGATCTCAGGCAATAGGGAAATGGGGTTCTAATAAGAATTTTTCTACCTTAGGATTAGAAATATGGTAATTCATAAGGCCATTAGGGTCATTGTGGGTTAGGAACTTTCTAAGATGATGGATTGACAAAAGAATAACAAAGACATTATGGTCATGTTTGTAGAGACCATCATGCAGGTTGACAAGGACAAAGCTATTATTATGGATTTTTATAGAGTAGTCTTTAACTTGATCCTATCATTAAAGAACTTGACCTAGTTTTGGATAACTTAGAGGAGGACCTATATATCTCAAGGAGAAGCGAGTATGGAGTACAAGATGAATTGGTCCAAGTCTTCCCATTCTAATTATTAAGATCAAAAGAAACTTTATGCTTACTCATAACTGGATGTTCCTCTTGGCGGCTACAAAACTTGCATATGTGTTGACTAGAAGCACATAAAGTGGTATTTACACAAAGAGGATCCACTCGCTCGAGAATGACAAATGGGTAATCCTTTGGTTTTATTTTGATCAAGCCATACTTTTGATTGTATAGTATTTAGATATGGTTAGTCTTCATAGTGTCCATATCTGTCAGTATGTCTTCTTGTGACTTTAGCATAGGTTACACGTGCTTTATCCATCTTAGGCCACTTATAGATCTTCAGTGGTATATCTTCTTCATAGGCCTTTTTCAATATAATGCTATGTAATTGTCTCACTTCCCATGTTTTCCTAAAGAAGGGAAAGGGTTTTTTGTAGCCAGTTCTAATCTATACATTTTTGACATATATGAAATAGCATCTAGTTAATTGAGTTGACAAGATTGTAACCCAAGTATACAGAAAATGTACATTATGATATATAAATAGAAATGTTATATATGACACTTTGTAAGTATTATGTCTTCATGGTTTTAATCATGGACCTGTTTCATTAATGAAAACTCATTTAGTCTCACTTTGTTTTCTATCCTTCAAAGATGTTCAACTTAATGCCGATTTCCCATGGAAAATTAGATACAAAGATGTATGAATGGTGGTTTGGAATAAAATTAAATATAATCAGACTTAAAGTAATTTTTACAATAAACATAAATTCCTATCAAAGAAATCATATCAGCTCAAAAGTGGCAACAGGTCCCATCATCTTTCAAAATAAGGATTAAATTCAAATAAAAGAGAACCATACTAAAAATGGTATAGAACACAGTTAGATTGTATTAAACATTTCTAATAAATTTACCAAGAATGGTAATATATAGTCTCACTAAACAAGAAACCTTAAAGAGAATGCCAACTTTTGTTTTTAAAATCAATCACTACTAATATTTGATATTTCATTAAACCTTGGGGCAGGAGCCCTAGCTCGGTTGGCTAAATCTTCCTTGTTGCAGGGGTTGGTCACGGGTTCTAGTCTCCCCTGTCCCCATGGTACCGGTGGGCATGTCGCGCCAGCGCTACCGATCACGTTAAAAATTTTACCAAGCGCACTGCAGTTTATAGGGGGGTCGTGCTGCACCCGATTCCTGCAGTCTAAAAAAAAAAAAAAAAAAGATATTTCATTAAACCTTATAGGCTGGAACTAAATCATATTATCCTTTAAACAATAGGGACTCAAAGAACCTCATCATCCTTTGGCATCAAGAGAGGAGATTGAGGCTCCTCATCTTTTGTAGATTCTTCAATCTCTAAGATAGGAAGCTCCAATAAATCAAGGGTCAAGAGTTGATTAGTCTCCCATGCATCCAAATGATCTTCCTTTATGTACTCATCCATTTGATTGAGTCTAGATGTGGGTCAAACATTAAAATAAATCAATAGGAAAGTAAAATTCCTTCTCACTATAGGGAACCACTTTATGAGTCTAGTAGTGTCAAATGTCGATACCAACGGATATTAGAGGGGAACAAGTTGTTGACTATCTGAGGGTAGATCATAATGAAAAGATCAACAAATGTACATACCCTTCTAAATATTGGAAAAATCCTTACAATATTCCCCATATATGTTGCGTTAAAGAGCCATTTATAGAGAATATTTAGACTGGACTTGTTGGATTCAGCTAGGCTTCCTGTGGCTATAGACATTGAAGGAATATTACTAGGAACTCTACACCACTCATAATTTTTAAAAAATTATTTTCCCAAAATTTTCTATACAACCCTTAAGATCAAAAAATGAGTATTCACAAGAATAACAAAGAGATGCAAGCCAGAGATGTGGTCATTAAAGGCCATTAGGAGAACCAATCTCTTTAACTTTATCATAGTGTTTATGATTGTAGTTCTACAACTACTAATTCTCATCAATAGCAATCTCAACTAGTAAAAGTAGGTCATTTCCATGAAAAAATGGAGCCCAAAATTCAAGTTGGTTTATGACAAATTAAATAACTATCAATCAATATTAGGGTAGTCATTTGGATATAAGGAAGACAAGAAGTACAAGATTGTTCAATTCCCCTAGGGAATCCTTTAAGTTCTAGAGCATGGATTTAAATTTTAGAAATGATATCAATTTTTATCGTTCCCCACCTTATCTTTCCTTTTTTTGAAGTATACAACTTTTCTGAGGACTATTAGGATTGATCATTCTTTTATTAAGTTGAGTTTATTTAGGAAATTCCAAATCATGTTTTATAGAGAATCTTTCCAGGTATGAATGTAATTAATTTCTATGTATCCCTAAGGTCCTTTTGAGTAAATCTCAAATTCCATATGGATAGACACTAAAACCCTATCATGGGTTATTATTACACTAAATTTATCTAATATATTTATTTTGACTATTGAATGATTATTATCTTGTAGAATGAAAAGGGAAGAGGGAGATCAATAAGAATGATTCTAGTAAGTACCATCAAAACCACGATAGAGATATAAGGAATAATATGGAACAACCTAGAATCAAATGGTTTCCTTAAAGAAAGAGAAGGAAGGAATGCCCTCTTGACTCTACCAATGGTACTATTAAAAAAAAATTATATATAAGTCATAGTAATTAAAGTCTTATGCAGAAAGATCATAATAAATGTAATACTAGGGATGTCTCTTTTAATTTTATAAATTGTATAAGACCAATGTCCTAGTAATGACTGGAGGTTTTCTTCTTCATTCTTTCCTACCAGTGCCCGTTTGAATGAAGATTGGTGTAAAATGTCAAAATTATATTAAATTTTTTTATTAATATGGCTGTGACCTATTAAAGATCAAAAAATGAAAAAATGAAAATTATAGCATAGAAAAATGAAACCTTGCACCTAAGAATGAACTTAAATACTACTTTAACATTACATTACATAATATATTTGAGGCCTTTAGGAGGGAGAGAGGGAAAGAGGGAGTTAATTACAAGGTGAATGTGTGTGTGTGTGTGTGTGTGTGTGTGTGTGTGAGAGAGAGAGAGAGAGAGAGAGAGAGAGAGAGAGAGAGAGAGAGAGAGAGAGAGAGAGAGAGAGAGAGAGAGAGAGAGGATAATTATGTTGAAGAGATGGTGAGAGGGGAAGGGAAAGTGAGATCAGGTAGTTATGAGATAGAGAGAGAAAAGGGGCAGGGTCAGATAAATGTGATAGTGATAAAGAAAGATAATAATTAAGGCTTATCATAAATATTTTTGGTGATGGGTTAAGGGTTATGGAGAGAGGGGGTATATATGATGAGAGTACATAACAAAGATCATCTTAGAGGGTAATTATAGGAAGATATATATGTAAGAAAGAGAGATAGGGAGAGAGGTGTCTAGAGATAGTGGGTAAATAGAGGAAGACATGGTGAGTAAGGTAGGTAGAATGGAAAATTGGGAAGAGGTGGAGAGAGAGAGAGAGAGAGAGAGAGAGAGAGAGAGAGAGAGAGAGAGAGAGAGAGAGAGGGAGGGAGGGAGGGAGGAAATGGTAAACTAAACTGTATTAGACATAAACTTTGCCTAAACCAAATTAGATTAGGATATAACACTAAATTAAAAACTAAACATAATCATACACTAAACATTAAACCTAACTCTAATAATAAACCAAATTATATCCTTATGTAAAATAAATTGACCCTAAACATATTTGATCATTAAACCAAACTAAAGTCTAACAAATATATTAGACTGAATTTACTATTAGGCAAAAACCCAAAATAAATTGTTCTCCCTCATAGAAAACCATATGAAAGCCCAATCCTAAATACATTAAAATACTATATAGTTCAACCTCCATCCCTAATTGATTTTAGAAAATAAATTTTTGTCCATTTGAGATTTGAACTTTGGTTGGCACATTAATACAATCACCACTTCACCACTACATAAACTATTGGATATGAAAATAACTACCAAATAATTATTTCATTCTTCCATTTGGCATGCCATATATATATATAGATATATATACCATATTTAAGGTCAAAGAGAAGAGCTATAGTAGATTATAGAACCGTGTCCCTTAATTTTTCCAAGTACCTCCAAGAGACCCTAGAGATTCCCATTGCTCCTCTCTAGGGTCTTGGAGGGTGTACGATAGTTATACCACTTCCTCTAATTTATTCATTATTTTTGAAGTCTTCTTCATCTACTAATAGAGGAAGAAAACCCTTGGGCTTTTTTCCCATTAGTAGTTCTCTTAGTATGTTCGGTCTTGGTCCTGTTATTATCATCCCATCCTTCTCACCGAAGAAAAACTCTCTTAAAGAAGAATAACTCGTAACATAAGAAAGAGCTTTTCTTGTGTCTGAATTTCCTTTTTCCCTCCAAACCTTGTTATGATGTTGTTTTTTGGATATATATATATATATATATATATATATATATATATATATATATATATATATATATATATATATATATATATTAATTACATTAAAATCTGAATGTTCTTTTAAACAAGCTTATATATATATAGGGAAGTAGAGAGTTATCACAGCTTTAATTTCTATGATATATAGTTCCTTTTACCAATAATTAGATTAAAGCCTTGAGATTTCTCACCTTCCACCCCCCCCTCTCTCTCTCTATATATATATATATATAGAGAGAGAGAGAGAGGGGGGGGGGGGGGGGGGGGGGGGAGGGTGTGGGGAGGCAAGTGAGAAATCTTGAGGCTTTAATCTAATTATTGGTAAAAGGAACTATATATCATAGAAATTGAAGCTTTGATAACTCTCTACTTCCCTATATATATAAGCTTGTTTAAAAGAACATTCAGATTTTAATGTAATAAATTTTATATTTTATCATCAAAGTGAGACCACTAGTTTATAATAGAGTTCATGCCACAACAACTATTATGAATGTTAATGTTGAGAAGAAAGCCATACTAAATGTAGAATGGTACATTTGGAGGTGATATATATCAAACAAGAAAACTAAGCCTCTCAAAACTTTTGGAATCATTGTGCCTACAATCACATCAGTACTAGGCATGCTGACAATAAAAACAAAAAAAATATGAATACATGATTTTAGTTTAGACTATGTTCAAAAAAAGATAGCATCTAGGTTATACATTTTTTCTTTAAGTCATTAGACAATTATTAAAAATACTCCATGGTAGTGCATATCATATAGTAAGGCCCACAAAATTATTTGTTCCTAAAACTAATAAATAGCTTCTTGACTTAGTACATGCGAATGATTTAGATTTCATATTGGACACATTCACACTAGTGTGAAAAATATTTATAGATATTCAATATTGAAAATATAAAACAATGTTTACAATTCAAAAGTGGAATAACAAACTAACTAGCTAAATGTTTTTCCATTGGGTTGCACGAGCGTAGGTAGAACGATTCAATACAAACTCATTTATTCAAAGATGAACATATGAAATAGAAACACAAGTTGAATACATCAAATAGAAGAATGTGACAAATAAGCCCTCTTACATATATATCAAAATAGCTTGAATGAGAACAAAGACTAGATTGAAGAGCTCCTTTTGTGAGAGCTAAAGAAATGGATGTGTTACCTTGATAATTTACCCGAGAAGTTAAAGAAAGTTTAGTTCGGGAATGAGAGTAGATTTAAAATATAAAAACCTTCTCTCTTCCTATAATAAAACCCTTCTCTCTCTAGGAATTTTTCTCTCTCCATCTACTAAAAATCTTCTCTCTACATACTAAATTTTTCTCTCACTATGTACTAAAATCTTTCTCTCTCCACATACTAAAACATTTTTCCCTAATCCTAACCCATACCTTGTTGAGATCCCAAAATCCAATCAAAACTCTCATTGGGAAATAACTATCATATCCAAAGAATTAATCAAGAATCAAAGCATGTTCATGGAGTAAAAATGTGTACATGATTTGTAATGACAATGCATTTGCAAATGATCAAGCACTACATCAACAAAAGAAAATGCAACTAGTTGTTGTAAGGTCTAGCTTAATTATTCTCAATCCATAGTCTTAGTGCACAAAGTAAGTGATAGGATGTTTGATACAAAGATTGAATTTCCATGGATACATGTGCATGATTAGTTAATGAGCACCAACCAAGTGCATGGACTGATTGATTGAAATCTACAACAACATGTCTCCTCCACAAAGATTACCAAATGAATGCATGGAATGAAATACTAGTACAAGTTTACATTTTAAATAAAATGTGGATGAGCTTAAAATATTCTTGGTACTAGTTACTCCTTGTTGATAGGTAGGCAAAATTCAGAGACATAAATCATGTTGTTCAAATTCCTTATAGGCCAATGCAAAAATGTGATGTTCTAGATGTTGTCACCATGTGAAATGTGGAATGCAAAGGATGCACAACATGTTTGAAAGGATTCCTCATGGAGATGTCATTGTGTGGGATGATATGATTGCAGGATATGTGCAAAATAGATTTGTCCAAAAATTCTTAAGAAACTTTGAATTCAATGCAGTTGGCAATTGTAAATTTAAAATCCATGGCATTGAACAACATCACCTAGATATGCACTCAAAAGAATAACTGAGATAGAATATGTGACAAAAGAAAGCTATAATTCTAGGTTTGAATGTTCCTTCAGAAGATGGTAGAAATAATATAGAAAGGTGACATCTGGATATAAACATTTATTCACTATCTTTGATACTACATCTATTTATATGATCATAGAAACTCACTTTGACGAAAGACCGCCTCAGTGGATATAGACATTTTAGACAAATGCAAGTGGCTTACAAGACATAGTTTGAAGTTAGTATTCATATTGAATTAAGGGGGAAAGTGGTGAGATTGATGGTTGTGATCTATGCCTTTGAAGGGAACATGGTTTTCATATCAACAATATGCACATATTTCTTTTTCTTTGAAGTTACAAGGTTTCAAGTTATATATTTTGATTTATGCCACCTCTTGTGATTAAAATGTCAACTCTAAGATTGATTTTAAGTTTTAGTTAGAACCCCATCTTTCCCTTGGTTGAAGTTAGGCTTTAGCTTTGAAATTTGTAAAAGATGGGGTTAGTTATGAAATGGATTCCAAATTCCCAAACTCTAACTTTTGAGTAAGTTACTAATCCAAGAGGTTATTTATTCCAAAGAAGCTTATAAATACAAGGAGTTGTCAATGTAATAGGGGAATTTTTTGATTTGGAAATAAGGGTACACTTATGTTGATAGAAAACAATTTTTGGAAAGTGCATACAATTCTCACTCTTGTAATCAACATATTTTCTTTTGTTCTTGGTGCAAAGAAATAAAAGGAAGTGTATTTTGTGTTCTCCTTTCTACAAAGCCTGAACTATTTAGGTGTTGATTCTTGTTGTAATTAATGTTTTCATGGTATGGTGTAGATGTTAGTGAACTATCAAATCATCACTGAGCTAATGCTAGGTTTTAAGCATACTTCTTGATCACTCTTGTTAGCAATTGAAGTTGATTTACAAAGGCTTCAAAGTCATGTGGTACATAATTCATCTTTAGTAGATTTCTTTCTATCTTTCAAAATTTGAAGACATCTGTATTTGAAAATTAGAAATTACATCTTACGAGGGAGTTGGCCCTTAAAGTGTAGAGGAAGCTCGTATACCAAGGGCTTATCTAGCTGTTGGAAAAATTGACTTTCCACGCATCCTATTAGACCAAATCACGTACTTTCCAAGTGACAAATCTATTTTCCAATAGGATGTTAATGGGAAGTCAAAGATTTCACCCCCTTCTTTCTACACAAGACAATGAACCCAAATGAAAATATTGACTAATTCACCATAATATTATTTTTTGCATGGTAGAAGGTGTGTGATTGGGTGATGCTTATAATTATGTTACCACCACATTCATTGTATGACATTGCAAGAATACAACCAAAACAATCTAAGGTTTTGTGACCACTAAGCATTTATAGACCTACTCTCCAACTAAAAATGGAATTTTCAATACAAGTTATCGCCATGGTCTATTTTCTAGCTTTGATGCTCATCATACAACTGTCTATATATGACAAATGGATTCTAGACTTGCAATTACTAGGTCTCTCAAGAATTTGATTAAAGGAATTACCTATGATAGTAGAAAGTTAATTTTTTGTTATTGAACTTCTTTTTTAAAATATTAGCTTTCACAAAATATAAAAACAAGCATGAAATAATCAAAATTTCAAAAGTTAATTTAAGATAAAATTAATATTAAAAATAGTGATTAAATATATTTTAGGTAATGAATAGCTTTTATATTTGTTCTAATAAAATTATAGTTGTAACTAAAAAATATAAATAATTGTAATAACTTTTAATTGTGATCAATAAATTAGGACGAGGGCGGAATTTGATTTTTGATTATCTAATTACTAAATTTTTTTGTGTTACTAATGTATATGCAATAAGGATTTGAGATTGAGTAGTTGATTTGTTATATATTAAAAAATACCTTTTTGTGTTTTAGGTTAACATTAATATTTTTATCTTAAGGATGTGTTAGATTGTAGATTAAGGTTACACTTTTCTAAAATTATTTAGCATTTACTTCAAAAAATTTAAACAAGCTTAAGTACATTTAAAAATAATGATCTAAAATGTATCCAACATCTATCCATGAATGTTTGGCCCAAACTCGACAATGTCGTGCTAACTATATAAATGATATATAACTTGCTTGATTAGTTTTATGATGTTATTTATACCCCTCCCATTCATAAGGACCATAGAGAATAGAAAATAATTGTTAGCATTGATTTTGTAATTTAAAAAAATAATAATAATAATGCACAAAATACGATAAATATGTTTTTAAAGTTTCTTAGCCTATTTTATTTAATAATTTATTATTATCTTTCTAGGTGTGTTTCTTTTATCTATACACTTGTAAAGGTTCTTCATAGATGGAGTTGAAGTATTATATTTTGGAAGATCAATAATAAGTTATCTTTAGAACAATAAGCATGAACTAAAAGACTATGGTCAACATTCAACAAATTTTGGAAGACATAATTTGACCATTAAATAAAAACAAATCATATGATAAAAATCACGGTTTGTGCTTCTTGTTTATTTACTCCACACTATGTGCTTTTATTTTCATTATGAACGCATTTCTACTATCTTCATCTCTCCATAGCGAATTGATACCTTATATAATGTAAGATTTCCATTTCTACGATTAAAAATGCTTTTAAAAATATTCATCTATTTTGATCCTTATTAACAAGGGACGGGCTCTACAAACTATGCAGATGATAAAGATCAAATGCTGAAATTTCCACAAAAATCCATCATGTTTTAGATTTTTTTAAAATTAGTCAGCTATACAGTTTGAAGAGAAGATAGCCGAATCCTATTAAGTTATTAACAATATCCTCACAATCTTTTGAATGTTTTCAAAAGGGCGCCAACAATTAATCGCCCAACCAGGCGCTACATTTCCTTTGAGAACCAGATTTAATGATCATTCAGGCGTTACATTCCATACTTACAGGAACGACATAATGCCTAAGCGATCAACTAGGAACCCAAATCTAGATCTTTCTACACGCCATTTTCTGTTTTGTCTGAAGAAGTAGAGAAGCGCAAAGAAAAAGTAATTTTTGGTTCATTTTCAGATTTGAGCCCGGCGGAGTGACAATAAAACAATCAATTTGGAAAAAATGGTATATTTTAAAGTCGTTTCTTAACTAAAATTTTTAAACAAAATACTGAAAAAAGGATTGAAAGAGGTTAAGAAGAATTGGAATAAGTAAAGAAGAATGAAGTTAACTGCAGTTAACTTCCGTTCCATCATATTGTTTCTTGACCCTTGCAACTTAACTCTCGTTCACCCGAGTTCAACGCTCCATGCATAAATCCCCATTGCTTTTGTTTTGCATTTTTAATTTTTCATCTTTTTATCAAGAATCAAGATTATGAAAATCAACAGAAAACTGGTTAAACATAAAACAATTCTCAACTTGAAACATTAAAAACCAAGAAAAGCAAGTGGCAGGAAAAATGTGCTAAGAAATCCCATCAGAAAAAATTGTTTTATCAATAGAGGAAAGCAAACCAAAATAAATCTGTTTGTGTTTTCTCAAAATAAATGGAAAGATTGGTTCTTTACAGCCAACAAAAAACCACAAAACCACAATGAATTTGAAGAGCCCAATAAAATAACAATCAAAACCAATCAAACAATCACAGTGGACACAAATTGGATCCTATCATGGAACAATCGTGGAGGCTTCTCAACAGAAACCCATCTCTCTCTCTTCAGTTTCACCCCTGTTTCTGTTTCCAATTGAGGTTGGTTCATGTGAAAAACTGCAGTCCTTGTGCCCCACTGAATCCCGCTCAAGAAAATCCCATCCACCAACACCGCAGCCTCAATTCTGTGAAGAGTCATATTCAGTCACAACATCCCAGTGGAAGCAATACAGACGCCCAAATGCAGCCACAATGGGCTCACCACAATCTTTAACAAACCAGATGTTGAGCGAAGTGGACCAAAGTCCTCTTTCTGGATCGAACCGCTGAAGCTCCTGATGATACGTTGTCATGACAAACATCATGTTCTCCATGAAGACAGAGTAACACAACCACTCCTTTCGAAGCATGTTGGGAAGAAGCTTCCACTCATCTCTCTCCACATTGTAAACTGCGGCCTGGTTTGTGATTTCACCATTCACTCTTCCTCCTGCAACGTAAATTAGTCCTTCGTGAGAAGATACAAAACATGCAAATTCTTCCTCTTGCAACATATCTGCACCGTTACGCCATTTACAAGACACAAAATTAAAGATCAAAATGGCCCTGTAATTTCTCGCAGGTCTTTTGCGCTTCAAACCTGCAGTGTACTTGTAGTGCCCATATGACCCTAATAAAACCAGTTTCTGTTTAACACAGATACATTTGGAAAATGAGTAGAATTGAAATTGGATAGGGACGGGAGGGAGTCTTTTCCATGATCTGTTAATGGGGTCGTATATAGTTACTAGAGGACCCACATATCAAACATATCAACTCCTTAGACCCACGCTCCCTCAATCTCTCCTCATCAAACTTGGGATTTTTCAGCACGGACTTCCAATTTTTACAAACTGTCTTCAGAATGGCGGGAGATTCATAAGACGTTTTCATTAAGATCTTTCTCACCAAATCTTCTCAAATTATCTCAAAATATTCCATTACCAACCAATTCTGCTGTTACACTCTGCTCAAATAAATTCCAACTCGTATTCAATTAATTTCCATAAGTTATATATATATATAGTTAGAATATGAGTGACTCTAAATATAGGCATGCTTGTAAATATAGGCAGTGATAAGATTTTATGAAAATCGAGTTTCCCTAAATATAGTTTTAAAAAAATAAAAATTAATTGAATTAAATAATGATAAATGTTATAAAATAGTGTGCCTATTCAAATTTAGACTAGATATAATTTAGAATTTTGATCTTAATTTTGAAATATAACATGTAGATAACTCATGTTTTAAATTTTTTTTTAGAAACAAGTTCAAATGGAAGTGCTAAATATTTTGAAAAGTTGTTTTTAAAAAATTGTTTGTGTGTGTGTCATTAGGAGGTGAATCTTAGTTTTTACCTTTCATTTTTGTATAGGGTAGCAGATTCATTTTGCCCCTTATACATTTTGGTGACCCTGATACTTTCTCTCATTTTTCAATTTTCAAGTTAGATTTTTTCTTGGTGTATCTAGATCTACTTTGTATGCTCTTGTTTGCATTAGTGATATTTAGATGTCCTTTTTCATTCACATTTTTTTCATATAGCTTGCATTTCATTTACATGGTGATCAATTGCATGTCCTTTTAATGGGGTTGTTATATTCATTTTCAAGTTTCATTCACAATCTTTAAGATGTTCCATTTGATGCATATGATGAGAGTTTAGTTTTTCCTTTCATTCATTCTCACCCCCCTCTAAAGGGTGAGCTTTTCAAAGATGACATTGTTAAACCTTTAGTGATATATGATGTTCCTGACACAGATACTCCTACTATTTGGGATGAACTGTTAGATAAGGGCATGGATTACTCCCTTCCCCATGAGGCGCAATTAGATAATAGAATTATTGTTTCTCCTAATGATCAACCACTTTGCATGCATCTTATTCCTTCTATACATGAGGCCTTTATGATTTTTTTCTATGCTTCTCTTGCAAATTTGCCTTAGAAATAGAAAACTACACCCTTGATGCTTCTTATTCTTATCAAGATACATCTCAATTCAAATTAGATCTTGTTGAAAATAATGATCATTATGACCTTACTTTCACAAATCTAGCATTAGACCATATGGACCATAATCAAACACATTTATTTAGTGAGTATATTCATATCAAGTCTTTCTCTTTAAGTCTAAGTACACCTAAGAGGTCTTCTTTTTCTATGTTTCAGCTTTATTTTCAATATAAATAATTCATTGTTTATGTTATGTTTTATATGAATTGCAATGATGAATGGTATATTTTCAATGATCATTTTATTTGATACATCTACATCCCTATTATGATACTCCTAACTATGTGACATTATTAGCCTATTCTTTGTAGGATCGTTGTCCTACTTTATGAGTGACATAATAGTCATTTCCCTTGTCTCCTCCCTTGAAGGGCATGGAGCCTATCTCTTTTTTCTATCTATATCATAGGATCTATTTCTCTCCCTTTTCTAACCTTTCTTCCTTTTATATGATGAAATATTTTCTTGCATTCATTTATTGTGATTACGTATGGATTAACATCCCTAATGGAATATTATGTTCTCTTAAAATTACATGTCTAGTATAAATTGAATCTAGTTAGGGAGACATAATGTGCTATTCCTCTCTCATTCAATGCATCTAATATCCTTTATGAATTTGCATTCTCTTATAATTTGATGTTATCTCTTGCATGCATTTATTGTTTTACATAGGGATTAGCATCCTGAGTGAAATCTTATACTTGTAAGTACACTTTTATTATAAAGAATCAATCATTTAGGGCATATATTGGATTCTCTCTCTCTCTCTCTCTCTCTCTCTCTCTCTCTCTCTAGGATCATTATCCCTTTTTTGTTCCTTTGTGATAACTAAGGGTAAAAGTACAAACCTGTGTCACCCTTTGTGATATCTTTTGGTGTTTTGGCCAGAAGGCTTTTGGTCGGAATGGTTTCGGCCAGAATGGTTACGACCAAACATACGTGCGGTTGTGTGCACCTACGTGGCTCGTATCGTTCTGACCGAAACCTTTTCGGCCGGAATGATTACAGCCAAAACCCCAAGCTGCAATAAAACTGTCGTAAACCTCTTGCAGCTATCATTTTCATTGTTGCAATTCCTAGATTTTTGGAGAGCGGGTCAAGTGTTTCGGCCATAACTGGTTAGTGGCTTTTTCGTCCCCACTTTTTAATAGTTTTTTAACATGTTTTTTGATTAATAGATGTTAATTGTACTTAAAGTAGTTGTTTTTTACCTATTTTGTGAGTGAAATACTTAAAATTGTTTATTTTCTAATATGTTTAAATTATTTAAATTATTTTAGATTGTTTTAGAATGGTATTTAAATTAATTTGTTAGCAAAAATTTAGTTAAACATGAGATAAAAACGTAGAAAAATATTAGTTAAAGTGTAGAAAAACATTAGTTTAAAATATAGAAAAATATTAGGTTAAAATATAGAAAAACATTAGGTTAAAATGTCAAAAAAAAAAGTTAAAAAATATAGAAGAAAATGAGGTAAACATGTAGAAAAACATTAGTTAAAATTGTAGCAAACTTTTAGGAAACATTATTCAGTTTCTAACATAACTTGATGGTTCTAGAGGTCAAACAATAATATCTTATGGTGAAATTAATTTTGACATTAAATACACCTTCTAACATAACCCTATATTAACTACAATCATAACCCATACCACATTCTAAACATAACATAGGCCCTCTACTAACCGAATGAACCGCACTTAGATATTGATGATGTTCATTTTAACAACTAGTTATTGTTAGTTAATAATGAGTCTAACATTACCAAACAACACATTAAGATTAGTTAGATGATATGTTTTTAGGTACGTTATCCATGCATCTATGTCTTAAGGGGACAGAGGAGTTGTAATAGGTCATACTATTTTTTATAGGTTCTAATAAGTCTTAATATGTATTATTAGGATATAATAGGTCTTATTAGGTAATGATGATTCTTACATTACCAAATGACACATAATGACCTCATGATACATTTCTAAGTATTTTTATCCATATATATGTTAAGGGGACCTAGGGACTCCTACTAGGTCATTACGTATGTTATAGGTTCTAATAGGTATTCATATGTTTACTAGCACATAATAGGTATTGTTAGGTAATAATGAGTCTTACATTTCCAAACAACACATTAAGATCACTTATGTTGCATTTTTCAGTATGTTATCCATACATGTGTGTCTTAAGGGGACATAGGAGTCGTAATAGGTCATACTATTTTTTATAGGTTCTAATAAGTCTTAATATGTATTATTAGGATATAATAGGTCTTATTAGGCAGTGATGATTCTTACATTACCAAATGACACATAACGACCTCTTATTATACATTTCTAGGTATTTTTATCCATATATATGTTAAGGGGACCTAGGGACTTCTACTAGGTCATTACGTCTGTTATAGGTTCTAATAGGTATTCATATGTTTACTAGCACATAATAGGTATTGTCAGGTAATAATGAGTCTTACATTACCAAACAACACATTAAGATCACTTATGTTAACTACACTTTTCAGTGTGTTATCCATACATGTGTGTCTTAAGGGGACATAGGAGTCGTAATATGTCATAGTATTTTTTATAGGTTCTAATAAGTCTTAATATGTATTATTAGGATATAATAGGTCTTATTAGGTAATGATGATTCTTACATTACCAAATGACACATAATGACCTCTTATGATACATTTCTAGGTATTTTTATCCATATATATGTTAAGGGGACCTAGGGACTTCTACTAGGTCATTAGGTTTGTTATAGGTTGTAATAGGTATTCATATGTTTACTAGCACATAATAGACTGAGCTTACTATCAACCTTAATAAAACTATATCCCACTTACTTTATTAACATTCTTAACTCTAGCCAATAGTGGCATCTTGTGATGGTTAAGTTGTTGCGTTGTTATTCTTGTCATCAAGGTTCAAATCTCATGGGGATGAGGTCCCCCATTTTTGGCCTCACTGGTTCATAGCTCCAGGTCAAAGCGTTTACCCCTCTTTAAAAAAAACAAAAAAAAAAATTCTTAACTCTAATTCAAACTACTAAATTAAGTCATGAGTTCTAAATTGTAAACTAACATTTGCTAACTAAAATCATTTATTTATCTAGTAACAAATTTTTCTATCCCTATGTCCTAACTCTCATCTACAGTCCCCATAATCATCAAAGCATTTACATCAAAATCTAGAATTTAGTCAAGAATTATATTTTTTTATTGCATGTATACATGTCTACACTTAGTTATCATTTAATCAAGAAATTTTATTTTATTTTTATTGCATATACATGTGCATGTACGAATATTTATTTTTCACATTTGCATGAGCATGTTACAATGTACATTAGATATGGTCTCTAAGATAATTTGTTTTAAAATACATATGTATGTTACATGATTGAATTTAGCACCATACATTTAATGTTGTGTACTTATATGTACATGTGTTTCAAATTAAATTTAACTTTTAATTATTTTAATTTAAATACACTTGTATGTTTATATTTGTATATATATGCATGTGCAGATCTCTAGATATTTATCACTCTTGTAGCTTCACATTCATATCCTCATATTTATTTTCATATATACATTATGGCATCTAGTTCTAGGGATTGTGCTCTTGCATCCTTAGGGGATGCCAGTGTTCATGGTGGGGGTCAGAGTGTTGAGTCTAGTACAACACGTAGATCGACCTCTTCCACTCATGATAAACAACAGTTATTTAGAGATATAGTTGCGAGATTATCTCGTGCTATGCAGGTTTTGGATACCTCACTTTCCTCTTCTACCACCCTCCCTAATAGGGAGAAGGTCACAGCGATGCGAGAGGAGTTATTTTGTATGATTCAGATAGTTGAATCATACAACCCTTTTGATGATATGAGCATTGCGACATTTTATTCTACTTTATCTCACAGTGTCATTGGCACTATGAAGTACACACAGATTGACACTGAGGTTTCCATCGGCATGGTGAAATCCATGTTTCCATCTTATACAGATCATCGTAGAGTTAGAGGCTACTCTGCGACGAAGTGTACTGATCCACTCGTTACACCATTGATGTATCCTCATTGGTTGGCTACTCATCATAGATGGCTGCAGAAGGATGGGTTCCCTCTATATTTTTGCAAACAATTGTTTGCAAAATTTCATTTACACTATGATGTTGACTATATAGATTATCTAGGGCATGTTGGGTAGGGTCAGGGGAGACTTTCTAACAGATTTAGACTCGCAGACACTCCTACGCCCGTTAAAAAATTGGAAATGGTGGGTCCAAACCTTTTGGTTATGTCGAGAGGTCCATAGATGGCTGCTGCAGGTGAGAGTGTTCCTGATGACACAATTAGGACACAAATTTTTTTGAACATCGCCACCATCACCACACAGTTACATGAGATTTCTTCTAATCGATGTGGTAGATATATGCTACAGTCTCGAGGTACCGCTCCCACAACTGCATCATCTAGCACACCTATTGATGATGATTATGGAGTTGCAGACATACCTTCTCCTATAGACATTTCTGTAGTCTTAGAGGTGGATGAATTGCATCATATTTAGCAGCTGATCTTTTAGATGCATATCGAGCATTATCTACACTCTCAAAGATTCCACTTCGTGACATGAGCTCTCAGATTAGATATATTTTGTGACATACAATAATCCCAGAGGATTCATAGAGGCAGGAGGACATTCCTGCACATTCTACTGCTCCTACTACTACACAGGCCCAGCCTATAGTACCAGCCCCAGCTACTCAGGACCCTACAACATCCCCCCTACTCAGGATCTTAGTGCCAAATAGCCTAGTCTATTTACTTCCATGCTTTCAGATGAAGGCCGCACTATTGACTTGGATGTTGATACTGTTTTTTCATTACATGATTCAGATATTAGTCAGATCGGTAGAGCATTACATAATGCTACAATAAATATCTCTATATGTTTAGATTTATTTTTATTATAGTAAATAATATGTCTATATGTTTAAATTAATGTATATGTGTGTGTTTGTGTATGTGTTATAGGGTTTGAGTGATAGTATGTTATGTTTTGTTGATCTGTAGACACCAACAGATCCTACACGTCGTGAGTCCCAGGTATGTTACAATATATATATATATATATATATATATATATATATATATATATATATATATATATATATATATATATATATATATATATATATATATATTTGATTTATATACATGTAGATCTTGATATAATTTGTCTATACACATAATTAAATGGTTCAAGTTATCATTTGACACAGGGTTCAGATGCAGCTGATAGACCCTTTTTGGGACAAGGCCCAGGATCAGCAGGGGGGATGTAACTGATTAGATCATATGTGGCCTTTTATTTTATTACACACATGTTATATCTAGATACATATTTATATGGATAGTTTGATGTTTTATATGTTATTTCCATATGCATATGTATTTTATATCCAGACACTTTCATGTCTTATATGTTATTTTCAGATACATGGTTTATATGGACACTTTGATGTTTTATATGTTATTTTCAGATACATTTTTATATGGAGATTTTGATGTTTTATATATGTTATTTCTAGACATTTGATACATGATCTATTTTTATACATTTGATATGGGTACATTATATTCTCCAAATATATGCACATATATGTTATTGATCTTTTAATGTACACGTCTATTTTATTGATCTTTTGATGTCTTCATCTTTATGTAACTTATGTATGTGTTATGCACATGTTTCTATATGTTATTCATGTTTTCAATATCCAAGTTTGAATGTATATGTATAGTTATTCATCTTAATGCCTTAATCTAAGTGTAATTAACTATATAATTTTAATGGTCGATGCACATAAGAATATAACATATACATGTACATAAGAACATATAAAGACTATGATCACCTAGAAATAATGCATGAACTATAACATTTAATTAATAAAAGTTAATATACATATGTATATGTTTTCAATATTCATGTTTATACATACATGTTACTGTTTTTAATGCCTTAATTTAAGTTTAATTAACTATACTTAAAGACATGTCTAAATATAAGTATAATTAAGTTATATATATTTAATCTAAGTATAATTAACTATCATGTACCCTTTTCAAATAATAAAATAATAATAATCTTTGCTAAGGCAGGCAGGCCCAAGAAAGTGAAGTTTCGGAAAAAGGGGGTTAATCTTTGGAAACCGTTGGACTAATAAATGAAATTATTATTAAAATATGTTTTATTAACCTCTCTTGGACATGAGTTATGGTTATGCCCTCTTTTAAGGGGTTTGGAGGCATTTTGGGCTGATTCCAGAACTTGATTTTTGCTCATTCTTTGTTATTCTTCAGAGGTTGCCAAACCTGTGGAGAAGGAGACCCAAGAACGGGAGTTTGCAGGTTTCCAAGGAGACCCAAGAATGGGAGTTTGCAGGTTTCTAGGAAGGCTAAGGATGGGAGTTTGAAGCCATTTCATGTGCATGCTCATACAGAGTTTGCCTTTGTGCTGAACAGTGCAGATTTGTGGGTTTTCGGGTGTGTTTTTTGTATGAGTTTGGTGTTTTTAGTTGAGTATTTCATATCAGTTTGTGTTGCTACTGTATTTCAGACTTTAAGATGTTAAAATAGAGCTGAATATATGTATTGGGATATGATTAAACTTTTGAGAAAGATTATTAGTGTTTTTGTGGTGTTTCCAGGCATTTTGGTGTTAATTTTGAGAGCCCGATGAGCATAGTATTTGTCCTACATTTGTGAACTGTTGTGTAAAGGCTATATGGATCTAGAAATTTCATCTTCTAGGAAGTTATTCTGCTCGAATTTTTGTAAAAATTTCCACTTTCAAATTTATTAATAATTTGTGAAATTGTGAAGCTTTTGGCACTATTTCCGGCATACCCGATTTGGGGTTTCTTGAGAAATTTGGTGGATCTTTGTGATATTAGTTGTTTGATCTTAAAGATCTGATTAGAGGCATGAAATATCATGTAAAATCAGAAAAGAGACATTTCAGTGGTATCAGAGCCATGATCTTGCCAGCCTGAGGGTTTGTAGAAGTTTGCATGTCAGTTTTGACAACTACCCAGATCTTGCATTTCAGTTTTGAGAACTACCCAAATCTTGCATGTCATAATTTATGGTTGCATGTTGCTTCTAATCAGCTGCATGACAAAATTTATGGTTGCATGCTACTTCTAATCATTTGCATGTTAGTTCTTGGTGAATTTGGTGGTTGTAGAAGTTTGCATGTCAGTTTTGACAACTACCCAGATCTTGCATGTCAGTTTTGACAACTACCCAGGTCTTGCATGTCATAATTTATGATTGCATGTTGCTTCTAATCAACTGCATGTCAAAATTTATGGTTGCATTCTACTTCTAATCATTTGCATGTTAGTTCTTAGTGAATTTGGTGGTTGCATGTTGCTTCTAATCAGTTGCATGTCAAAATCTATGGTTGCATGCTACTTCTAATCATTTGCATGTTAGTTCTTGGTGTTTGAAGAAGTTATATCCTATTGGGGTTACACTCTACATTATCCAGAATGGACAAGTATAGTACAGAGTCTCAGAGGACACGATCTTGGACAATTGATATTCAGAGTCAAAACAGTAGAAAGGATGGTTATTTAGACATTCGAGATAAACTTATGAAAATAAGCCATGACATGCCTGAACAGTTGGTTGAGCACCACCGTATAATGAATGACATGTTGTCTGACCCAGCTAAGGTGGATAAGTTGATAGGATTTCTATTTGGAAAATTTTCTCACAGGACAGATGACACAATTCCCAAGAACTTGCATGAGGAGTTTGAGAAACTAACTGATAGCCAGGTAGAGGTCTCAGATTCTACTCTACCACAGGAGGTGGTGGGAAAGGATATTACATAGATTGATAGTAACGGTCAACTTGATACTCAAATTCAGACAATTGTTTATAGGTCATCAAAGGGTGATGCCACAGGTATTCAGGATGGTATAGTTACAATAGGTAGTGACTACAGTGTAGTGGGTTCAAATGATGATTATGAGGATGTTGTTGTATAGGATGGTGAGATACCTAATAGAGATGAGCAAACATTGAGCATTCATGACTTTGCTGAGAAAGAGTACCAGGCATAGTTAGATGCTTCATCACATGAGGTTGAGGCTGGTAGTACTTCACATGATTTGTCCAGCCAACTGAAGGTGAACAAAGATAGTATTGTGACTTCATTATCTCATCATGACAGGTATGTGGAGTTAGTTGGTGTTGGTCATATTACTCAGGTGAGGAGTTTGCTTGAGTTACCAGTTGATTCTAGTTTACGTATATGGACTCAAGATTGTTATATTGGCATTTGGGATTCAGTTGACTGGAGATCTTTAACACTTTTTGGTAGCAGTGTTTGTTTGGGTGCTATCATGGATTTGATTAGCAGATTACACGGTGTTGTCTTTTCTTGTGCCAGTATCTTGTCTGATGTTGGTATTAGTTTTTATACACCGATGTTGGGCTTTGTTCATATATCCAGTCGACCATACTTGCTGGAATGTGTTGATGATATTTCATATTTGGCAGTGTGTATAGATGAGTCCTAGGATCATATTGGCATTGATGACATCCAGGAGGATGCAGTGGGCAGTTTTGAAGACTTAGTTTCCTTGGGTATAGAGGAGTTGGATAGCAATGCTAATGTTTTTGATACTCTGTATGTTGATATGAGTTTTAGATTTGATTCGCAGGATATGGATGGTAATACTCTAGAGACTAGTAACTTTGAGGATACACCTTTAGACAGGTCATCAGAGGAGGTTTGTAGGAGACAGTCAAGCCAGTGCCATCATGTGTCTAATCAGTTGAGAGTTAGTGACTGAGACATTGCTATCACTTGCCTTGAGCAGGGAGGCAGTTATCTTTCCTTGATAGAGTTCCACTCTTTATGGGAGGCTATCCAGATTCTGAGACAGGATTATATGCAGTTGGTAGCCGACAGAGATTATCTTATGAAGTGGGGTAGTACAACATATGATGCATTGTTGGCCAAGGAAGATGAGGTGAGTGAGCTTACTTAGCATCCTAAGGTGATTTTTGAGATTCTTGAGAGTACACAGATGGCTTTCAAGGAGTCACAGTTTCATTTGGCGAAGGTGACCATGGAGTTAGAGCGACTACAGTCTTTACCTGATTCTATACAGTCACAAGCTATGGTGTTTGGTGATCCGAGGATGTCCATGGCCGAGATTGTCAGAGATAGTGGAGATGGGGATGCATCTATTCTTGATACTAACATTGGCATATCAGGTTCATTCCCACTAAAGTCAGGTTCAGTTGAGTTGGGTGTTGTAGCAGATTGTTGTATGCCTGACATGGTGGTGGCCTCTAGTATTGATGGCACAGAGACTAGAGATGTATCAAAGGTCATGTGTGATGTTGGTGAGTCGGTAGTTGGCATGGTTCCTGCTAGTAATACTACTCCCTTGGTGATATCTTCAGAGGTAGTAGTCAGTTCCAACATGGTTAATGATCAATTGCAATTAGTTTCATCTGGATTACAGTTTGAGCCACTGACTGAGATTCGCGCATTCTATCGGCATTACACTGTGAGGTATGCTCATCAATTTACCTTTGATGACCATGTTGATGAGATAATGATACAGAGATATACTTTGGTTCCTAGTGCTTATCATCAGTTATGGAACAATTTGATGCCTCAAGATGAGAGTTGTGATGGGCATGACATGGTGATAGGTTCTGCAGTTGACAGCTTGATAATATGTGACTTAGAGCAGGAATTTGGGAGTGATGCTTTAGTGGGTGTTGTTATTGATTCTACTCCTTTGGCTATGACATCTCCTGACTTAGCTAGTGATTAGTCACAGTGGGTTGTATCACTTGTTCATGGTGAGCTGTTGACTGAGGTTGGTTTTTTTAATCAACGTTATATTGCAGGGTATGTACATCAGTTAGCATTTGATCCTTGTTTTGAGGAGCTAATGGCAGGCAAATTTGGTTTGGATTCTATTTCTTACTCTTTATCTTGTAATGTCTTTTCACCATCAGCAGTGCATGGGAGTTATGGTTATGAGATAGTGGCCGATGATTTGCAGAGTTGTGTTGACTGCAGGAGTTGTGCAGTGTGTGGATTCTCCATACTTGGTATAGTTTCATTCGAGAGCGTTCACCATTGTTGCAGTGTTGGATTGTACATTTCGTATAGGCCAGTGGGATGCGTTGATGGTATTTACTGTGTTGGTAGTTGGATTTGTCCACTTTACTTGGGTTCTGATGTTCTAAGAGTTTGTGTCTCATGGATTTTTGACTATGGTAGTGGTGATTTTGGAGTTTGGTTGAGCTATAATTATTATTTTGATTATGGATTCCTCTTGGTCATATTGCAGAGGATATTGCAGGAGCCTGTGTTAATTGGTAGTAGTATAGTTCATGACTACATTTGGGATCTAGGTGGATTGATTGGTTTATTGTTCAGCCATTGCTTGAGGACAAGCAATTTTTGGAAGGGGAGGACTTGTCATGTCCCTTTTTCAAATAATAATAATAAAAAATCTTTGCTAAGGCAGGCAGGCCCAAGAAAGTGAAGTTTTGGAAAAAGGGGGTTAATCTTTGGAAACCGTTGAACTAATAAATGAAATTATTATTAAAATATGTTTTATTAACCTCTCTTGGACGTGAGTTATGGTTATGCCCTCTTTTAAGGGGTTTGGAAGCATTTTGGGCTAATTTTAGAACTTGATTTTTGCTCATTCTTTGTTATTCTTCAGAGGTTGCCAAACCTGTGGAGAAGGAGACCCAAGAACGAGAGTTTGTAGGTTTCCAGGGAGACCCAAGAATGGGAGTTTTCAGGTTTCTAGGAAGGCTAAGGATGGGAGTTTGAAGCCATTCTATGTGCATGCTCATACAGAGTTTGCCTTTGTGCTGAACAGTGCAGATTTGTGGGTTTTCGGGTGTGTTTTTTGTATGAGTTTGGTGTTTTTAGTTGAGTATTTCATATCAGTTTGAGTTGCTGCTGTATTTCAGACTTTAATATGTTAAAATAGAGCTGAATATATGTATTGGGATGTGATTAAACTTCTGAGATAGATTATTAGTGTTTTTGTGGTGTTTTCGGGCATTTTGGTGTTAATTTCGGAAGCCTGATGAGCATAGTTTTTGTCCTACATTTGTGAACTGTTGTGTAAAGACTATACGAATCTGGAAATTTCATTTTTTAGGCTGTTATCCTACTCAAATTTCTGTAAAAATTTACACTTTCAGATTTATTAATAATTTGTGAAATTGTGAAGTTTTTGGCACTATTTCTGGCATACCCGATTTGGGGTTTCTTGAGAAATTTGGTGGATCTTTGTGATATTAGTTGTTTGATCTTAAAGATCTGATTAGAGGCATGAAATATCATGTAAAATCAGAAAAGGGACATTTCATTAACTCTATTTAATGACATGTCTTAATTAACTGTATAATTAACTATATTTAGTCTAATTATATTTAATGTAGATCATGTATTAACTATATTTAATGACATGCCTTAATTAACTATAATTAACTATATTTAATGGCATACATTCTTAATTAACTATAATTAACAACATTTAATTAATAAAATATAATGTATGTAATATGTAACATAGTTCATATAACATATACATGTAAGAACATATAAAGAGTATGACCTAAAGAATGCATGTTACAACATTTAATTAGTAAAAGTTAATACATGCAAGAACATAACGATTATATACAAACATAAAGAATGTATCATATAAGAACATATAAAGATTATATGTACATAAATACATAAGAACATTAACAATAATATGTAAGAAAACATAAACAGTGTACATATAAATACATACAAATACTAAAGGGGTTGTCTTAAGGGGACGTCCTAAGAGACTTGGTCTTAAATGAGATATCCATGTTGAATTTAAATAAAAATAACAATACATGTCTAATTTTGCATATCCAAGATAAATGATCCAATGTACAAAAATTTATAAAAAAAATATCCTATCAATATTAAATATGAAAGTATAAGAGCTATACAGGTATAACTCAACTAGAGCTCCACAATAAGTACATAGGTAAACTAGAGCTCCACAAACAATGTATTATTAGGATCCTCTCTACTTTTTATTATCTCTAGAATTTTTTCATATTCTTCGATAGGCAATTTCCACTTTTTATTTCCATGACGTCCTTTTCTTTGTACTACTTCAAATTGTAATTTGGTTGCTATAGCATGATTACTGTAGTATAAAACCTTTTCTCCAGGCTTGTATTCAATAAATTCAATACCACTATCAGTTACCCTTGTTTGTTGATAATATGTTCCTTCAATAACAACTGATCCAATTGGATATGATTGTTGATCAGCATCTATAGTTCCTTCTAGCAACTTGTGTTTTGCTTTTGTGCATCTTAAAAGATAATAGTCCATATTTTTTCGCATTATCTGGTAAGGCTTGAATTGCAAAAATATCTCCTGCATGTATATAAAAATATAGATAAATATAAATTAATTTTAAAAAAAATACCTATATATTAATTTATATATATGTATATATGCACACAAACCTACCATAACTAAATCAGAAATGCGCTCATAATTAGCTGAATATACAGGATCACGAATGTCAATGTCAATGTCAACATCTTCAAAAGGAGGCTTTCTAACTATCTCCTTCAAATCCCAATGTGAAACATATCCATTCCCAATATTTTTACATGCACTCACTAGATTGTCCTTAATGCAGTCATCACAAAAACATGTTTTCTCTCTTACTTTAATTACTAGAGGTTTATGGTTTCCTGTAGTTATCACTTGATGTAAACTTCTAATTCCAGGAATCATTTGACAATTGTAAGGATTAGATTGATCTATATCTGTTACAAATACAAAAAATAATTGTCATATTTCAAAATAAATATTTAATTAAAAACTCAACTTGATTAGAAAAATACATTAAAAATAAATATAACTTAGTACACCTTTCACCTCCCAAAAGTAATGCTTATTGTATTTAGTATCTCGAGTAGCAAAATGAGCTTTGCATCATTCAACAATTTGATTTGTGCTCTCTATCGTATTCCCTGTATGTACATAGAATATGCATGTGTATATAAAATTTAAAATATATGCTACTAGAGTATTAAACATGCATATTTTAAAAATGCATATATTTACCTGCAAGTTCATGTTGTCAAAGCAGACATTTTATACACGCTCTTGCTCCATCATGCTCCCCTTTTCCATGTCCACTTTCAAAGAAATTCCATAAAAACCTAACATTGGTTCTGGCATGTTGCATTGCTAACCAATTAAATGCTTTTGCAGATTTGAATTGTCCTACGAACATGAAACATGATAAGTATCTACAATTATCCGTGTACATATATCAAATAGAAATAGACATGTCCAAATAAATATAAGTTAAAATAAAGTTAAATAAATGTGTAACTATTTCATGTACACTAACCTGCACATCCATTAGACCAAATCTAGTGCTCTGAAACATTTATTCCACGATTTCTGAGATCTTCAGAGAACATTGCAAAACAATGAGCCACATAACTCCTGTCATGAACTCTATCATCACTAATATAGAAATGAACCTCTTTGATGATGATGCGTTCATTTTCATCCAATCTTTCTATCTGATCCACCTCAAATTGTGCATGTCTATAGGTCACTTGCACAAATATTGCAACTTGTTCAGAATGATAATATTGTCTTTGGAGCTCTGTATGAGGTGCAAATGTATAATTCTCAGAAAAATCTACAACTAAAAGTATACAACCAGGTGGAAAACAATTTTTGGAATTACAAAATTGTTTAGCTTGCCATTGTGCACCATGACAATGTTTGATATGTGGATATATCAATGGACAGAACTTGGCCATGAACTCATCATAATGCAATTCACTCTCCTTCAATACAATTTTTGTGGATTCATCTTCTCTATTATTTTGGTATGTCTCATATTCATATCTCATCCATGAAACTGGTGTGGATTCATTAATATTCTCAACTTGCATAATTTCAAAAAAATTGTGTAAATCTGCACAATCTTCACATTGATTTTTGATGCATTGCACTTTGAATTCATTTGAATCTTCTAATTTATCACATAATATGGACCTCAAAAATTGTGTTGTACTACTAGGGATGACCAAATTAGGATCAAGTACTACCATAACTATTTTAAATGATTGCAAGTGTAGACCAAATTCAACATGATTTCTACAACAAGAAGTTTCACGCATCTTATTTATGCATACAAAGGAAGGACGTAAACTCTCAAACATTCTCTGACATATTTTGACATTTGAAAATTCTTGTTTGAATGCTTCAAATAATTCACTTTGAGTTATATCTATAAAATGTTCTAGATGTTCAATTTTGGTCCCTGTTTCTTGATCTTTAATTTGTATAGTATCACGCTTGTTGGAAGAAACACGAGAATGTGTGGTCCAAAATTCAATAACTTATCTTTTTACTTCTTCAAAAATCTTGTCTTTTTGAGGAACTCCACAAATATTCACCCAGTTATTCTCAATGTTATCATCTAGCATATTTCTCCTCTTGATGTATCTCTGGACAGTTCTTCTAGATATATGTAGTACATCAAAAATTGTACATACTTATTTTCTATTTGTCAATTTTCTACTAGATATAGTAGTCATCAATGCTCTGTGTGCATTACTCAAATCACCTCCTTGAGTTGTGTTGTCAATTGTTTTATAAGCATTTTGCAAGTTTTCAACTATTGTTTTTTTAATATTATGGGCATGGCTTTTCCTATTATCAACACCCAACAACTGTAAAATAGGTCTCATATCTTTTCTCCTAAATAACTTGACAAATAATTGTGCCTGTCCAAATATACTTTTATCCTTGAAATATTCATCCCACATGTTCTGATAATGCTTTCTAATAGTGTTATCATTTATCATATCTTTAGATGGAATTTGGTTAAAAAGTAGTTCTTCATCCAAATCCATCAAATTTTTTATACTTTCTAATTTGTCTCTATCAATAGAACTGCCAATTTTTTCATCTTCATTGCTTTCATTTTTTTCATGAATCTCATCATGTTGAATAATTTCACTAGGTTGGTTTTGATTATGTTTTGTATGGCCTTTCATTTTGCCATCTCTTTTTCTATCATATTTCCTTGATCTTTTCCTTTTACTACCCATTGAATATTTCAATCTATAGAAACAAAAATAAATAAATTTAGATTTCACTAAATATCAGCTAATGGTTCAATATATAATACATAAAAATAAAAATAATTAGATGAGAAAAAAAGCACCTTCAAAATATTCGATCTTTTGCAATATTGATTAAATTCGCAGAACAGTTGTTGAAAATTGCTTCAAAATTAATTGTCTTTTGAAAATCCTCTTCCAATTTTTGTTGTCCCTGTATATTTAATTTTTAAAAAAAGAAAAAATAATTTTTTTTAATATCAAATAGTGACATTAACCACTGGTGGTTTATTCTGTCGATAGGGGTTTCGACCAGAACTATTTTGGCCGGAACGGTTCTGACCAAAACAATCTATGTGGCATCTTATGTGGCAGCCAAACACACAAAAATCAAAACTTCTATAAACATCTCACTTTGAAGGCCAATTTGACCTACTAAACTGAAGTTTTTTTAAAACTAAAAATATAATTTTGTAGTTCTCAGAGTCACGATTATGATCATATAATTTTTTTAAAATTTTGATAATGAATAATATGTTATAATTTGAAAATATTACAAGTAGGTATCTTAAGATTCAAGAAGATGTCTATTCAAAAATAAGAAAAAAATAGTAAATCATGTTAAAAAATTAGTTTTTTTTTTAATGCTGCACTAGAGGAGAGACTCTTCTTCAAGAATATGTAATCTTTTCAAAAAAATATGTAGATTTGACAGAAAAAGTTTGACGGGAGAAAAAAATTGTCAATTTCTAATAACTTTGACCAATTATAACTTCAAAAATATTAGATGAATTTCAATTTTTCTTTTTCGGTGCACTAAGTATACATGTTAACTCTAACATATTCCAAAATCAAACCAAAATATGAACATTTGGATATATTTTTTTGATGGGAAAAAAACTCTATATTTTTTAGTATTTTTAAAAAATTGAAAAATACACTTTAAAAATTCAAAAATAAATAAAATTTTCATCAAATTTTAAAAAAAAAATTATAGACATAAACTTCATCCAATTTTACACATTTCATTTTTTTACATCATCTTCAAATTCTAAGCACAAATGCCACTTTTATTTTGTTAAAGTTGAAGACTTTAAATTCTGATATCACTTCTCCTTTATAAAAGGTGACATAGGTTTGTGCTTTTACCCCTAAGTAGGCATACCATGGTATCCTTTCATCTCCCTCTTTCATTTCTCTATAGATTTTTATTATTCTATGGTACATTCTAATCTATGGGTATGTAATGCTTTGTTTCATACATGACATGATTGTTATAGTCTATTTCACAATTTTTTCATGCCTTGAATTTTAAAACTTTTCATTTAATAATCACCTATAGTTTAATTTATATGTGATATCTTAAATTCTAGCATCTTATGTTGTTTTAAATTTCATACCATACAATGTTTCTTGCTTTACTTTTCTCTATGGTGTTGCATTATTCTATGATGCTTCTTGTTGGATATAGGGTGTTTTATTTTGTGCATGACTAGATTATGATTATTTCTTGCAATTTTGTTGGACTAACTGCTAATTTTCCTCTTAAAGATTCGTGACATGGCTTAACTACCTCTTGTGTTCTATAAGTCTAGTGGTTGTATGAAACATTAATAGGTCAATCTTTTAGTGAAATGACAAATCTAGCTTGTAACAAGTGGTATCAGAGCTTGGTCATAGGTTCAAATCTCCTCAGGTAACACTAAGGGGGGGATTGTTGGACTAACTACTAACATTCCCCTTTGAGATTCGTGACATGTCTTGCTTGCCTCAAACTTGGGGGTAAATGTTGTTTGTGAATTTTGATTAACTTTCCTTAGTATAATGATACGTGTTTATAATGTGACATTGTTGTTATAAATATTTGTGTCTTGACTATGGATTCTCTCTTTTGCAAAAGGTGCATATCATGCATCATCACCTCTTCTTTATTGGAAATGCTATATCATAAAAAACTCCTATCTCCCTTGGATACAGGGGGCTAGATAGCTGAATTTGTGTTCCCCTCTTTTTTGTCTTAGAGATGTTATCTTGTTCAAGAACTCCTCTTAGGTAGATGTCCTATATGTAATATTTCTCCCTTTTGAGGACCCTCTTTCCAGAGGAGATATATCATTTTCAGGATTGTCTATGTTCTTAGATTGTAAGGGTCAATGCCCTTCACTATGCAATGGTAAACGTTGTTTCTTTAAGGATATATAATTTTTGTGTAAAGTAGGTATCCTCTTTTCTCTTCCTTATCATGTCTATATAGGTGAATATATATGCCCTCCTTTGTATTATAGTTTTGCACTCTTCCTTTTTATAATATGCTAAATCTCATACACGGATCACATATTTTTATTGGGTCACATCATGGGTGGAACTTTATGGGTTGACTAGCAGGTTACAACTCTATCAAACTATTCAATGTCATCTTTTACAAGCATCTCCTCCTGTGGTTCAGTTCACATTAGTGTGGCCACCTTATTGGAAGAGGTAATTGCTTCTCTTTTCTCTCTCTCTTTCTTTCTTTGATGCTAGTAGGAATAAACCATGAACCTATGTTATTTATGATTTTTCTCTTCTCTTTCTTATGTCATCACTAATGCTTTTGTAATAGCCTACCAAATATTATATTGGTGGGTGAGACAATGTTTGTCAGGGTATCTTCACTGGTTGATTTGGGTTTTTTTTAGTAGTAAACCCTATTTGTATCTTTGTTTTTTTTGTATTTTTTTCTTTTTCTTTTATTTTTGCACCCTTGTGCATGTATGTGGAGTTATGACCCTTTTCTTTGGTGGCTCATACACTTTGGCTAAGAAAAGTTCTATCTTGTTGTCATTTTCTAGAGTCTTTATTCTCTACCCTACTGAGAGTTTGAATTAAGCCCACACTCTCACTAAAGTGGGGCTTAAATGTATCATATTAAATTAAAATAACATTAGGGTATGTGCAGGATCATGGTGTGCCAAAAAGTGGCGATGTGAAAAAAAGAGAGTTTGAAGACGCCTAAAAGCACTTCAAAATCCACTCTGACTTTTTTTCACCTATCTAGGAACCAAACTTGGAAGATAAGGCCAAGCCTTATCGGATATCCGATTTGACATCGGATATCCAATATGATATCAGATATTCGATTTTAAATCGAATATCCGACATGTGACTGGATATCTGATAATTAGAGCAATAATATTATACTTATTATTATTTAATATTATAATAATAATAATTATTATTATAATATAATAGTATGATATATTATTTAATATTAATATTTACTACATGATATTGTTATTTAATATAATATTATTATTAAATAATAATAATAATAATAATAATATTATATTAAATAATATTAATAATAATAATAATAATAATATTATTATTATATTAAATAATATATCATATTAAATAATATATCATACTATTATATTATAATAATATTATTAAATAATAATAATAATATTACAATGTATTTATTATAATAATATAATATAATATTTAATATATTATAATATATAGTAATGTAATATAATATATATAAAAGATATAATATAATAATAAAAAGTAATATCTTATAATATAATATATAATAAAAAAGTATAATATATTATAAATTATAATAATATAATATAATAATATTATTATTATATAATATAATATTTTATATTATAATATATAGTAAATTAATATAATATATATAAAATATAATATAAAAATATATAAAATGTAATATAATGTAATATATGTTATATGTTATATGTTATATTATATATATTATATTCATTATATGTTATTGTGGCCATATCGGATATCCGATACCTGCGCATTGGGTTAAATAAAATCACAGACCCGCAGGCCCTCATTTCACAAGAATTTGGGGCCAGTATTACCATTGTCGATCGGATATCGGATACGAGATTGGATATCGAATATTTAGGTATGTTTTTTTTTCCCCAACTCATTTTTAACCTAAATTTAATAGATTTTAGGATGATTTTATTTGTTTTAGTTGAATCTAGGGTTTTTTTGACAAAAATGTTTAAAATTTAGATTTAAAAAAAAATATATATTACATTTTGCAATTCAATAGGAATGGCTTATCAGAATGATGACATTGAGATAGGGAATAATATTCCTCATAACCCACCACCAAACGATCCAGTATCCCCACAAAATCGTCCACCAAATGATCCTCTACCTTCTCAAAACCCTCCTCAATCGAGGATTTGATAAATGAAAATCTCATTGAGTTGAGAGGTTTGCATAGAACATATAATAATGTACCTGCACTGGCTCCTATGTTATCCACATTAAATACCATAGTGGATAACATTGAAACCCTTACGAACCAACAAAATGCCACTCTTCGTTGGTGTGATGAAATGCACCAGATGTTTGATGATGGTTTGGATTATGATGAGGTCGCGGCCCTCAACATAACCAAAGACGATTTGGCTAGCCTTTTTGCTAACCCAAAAACGGGTATACCAGTTGACCCAAAAAAAATCAAATTATCAATTAAATGGTGCACAAATGACACCATACGTGCAAATTTTTGGCATCGTTGTTGGATGGTCTTTGATATCCCTCCACATGGCAATTTAGACATACCATTTTATTTCCTTAGAAAATTATATGCAGAATTTGTGTTGAAACTTAAAGTGAACTATTGGAGCATGAAGCCCAACATGGGCTTAGGACTAGGAGGTCCTCAGGATAGACCCTCTTCCCAGTAGAAGAAACATGGCACTTTTTCCCCCCCCCTTGATATCTCCCCCCCTCCTCGAGTGCAAAATCCAAATATTATGGTAGAGGCTAGCTCTCAGACCATCAGAGCCATTCATAGGTTGAGTAACCTAATGATATCTCAGGCTAGGTCAGCCCTGCTTCCTCGTGTTGATGATGTTGGTGCCAATTCATCATCGGCTAGCTCATCACACGTTTGTGTGCCTCACACTTGCATTACATGCAAGAATATTTTCCTAGGTCCCATAGGTGATCTTCCTGAGTATCATTTTGTATTAGAACTAGACGCACATGCAGAGGCTATAGGCACTGATGCAAGAGAGGAGGGGAATGCAAAGGCATGGACTCCTTCGGTGTCTTTATGTGTATACATTTTTTTGTTATGACATATGCAATTTAAAGTTAATTTTTATAATAGAGTAATTTTAATTTTTAAGCCATATTGACTTTTACATGTATGTGATCTTCATTCATGTTTAGTTGATGACCAAGGAGGAGCTCAGACAGATAGGCGATGCTACACTCTCGGTCATTTCATTTGGCCTTGAGAAATCTATGGTACATTATGTTGTGCATTTTTTTTTGTATTTTGATATTGTAGCATATATGGTTGCTAATCTTTCTTTTATCTTGCAGATACCACCTGCCTCAGGGGGAGAAAGTGCGGGGGGTGAGCTAGCATGCACTGACAAAGGAAAGGTAATTAGATGTTTTCTATTTGATTAAATATCAATGCATTCCTATAAAATGTTTTTGGTAATCCCATTTAATTAAATTCTTTATTGTATATAGGGTGTGGCTACTGGCGATGAGCCTATACAAATTCGGCATCCTAGATCATCAAGGATTTCCATTTGCACAGAGAGCCCCATTGTATGTATAAGTATCATTTATTTTTTATTTTTCCTATTGATGCAGAGGAAAGTATGATTGTTGTTCAGTACAATTTCTGTGATTTTTTTCGTACCAATAATGATTCATGTCTTTCATATGTTCATTACAACTTAAATAGGCTTATATGCACCTATCCAACCGACCAACTTGGTTACAAAAGTTTATTTAATCAAACAAATACGAAATTACTACTTTCCCTCCAAAACTAATATGACCATTTGAATTTGAAATTCAAATTTCAAAACTATAGTTTTTATGCATTGCCTAACTTTCTAAACTATTCCATTGACTGAAAATTGGTCATATGGATTTATTAAATGCAACTAAGTATGAAACTATCCTAAGACTACCTCATATGGCTCTTTTGGCCATTTTACATCATGTGTCCCTTAGGTCCTTACTAGGACTTTTATGACTATTGTCTGTCAAAGTACATTTTTTATTACATAATTCCATTATTGGTTTTAATATATCCCAATTAACAATCAATGATGTCTTTGATCCTCTATCTTCATCTGGTACCAAGGCTCTCTTAGATGATTTAATAGGTGCCCCTACACCAAACAACCCACCTTCAAAGAAACCCTTGTACCAAGAGTTAAGGGTTACTATCTTCTTTCCTCCCATCCTTCTAGAGGGATGTTTGCAACTTTGCACCTGCAATGTATTACCCTGCACAGCTGCATACAAATCATTAGAAACAAAAAGCATCGGATCCTTGTTATCAGTCATGGTAACCTTATTGCCTGCTGATTATGAATAGTCATGTTTTATCCTTGACAAAGGCTGAATAACTTTTTCTCTGAGGTCATACTGACCCTATCTCTTATCCTCCATGGGTATGTTCACTTCTTTGTTCACTCTCATCACCAAAGTACACCATACTATTCCTATCATCACTCCTTTTGCTGTCACTGTCTGCTTGTAAGTAGAATTCTGAGTTTTGTCTTGAACAATCTCATCCTTCATAACCAAAAGAGATGGCTTTAGTGGCAGATCTGTCATATCATGTTTACTCTCCCTCTACTCCTGCAAGTCCACAAACTCTTTCTTGCAAAAACAAATAACTCTTTCCTCATCATGACCAGTCAAAGGATTTAGCTTAAACTTTACACCATGTTTGTGTACTCTATAAACATTTGATGAGCCAAAATGAATAGTGTTCCTTGAGGCTTTCCAAGGCCTTCCAAGGATTACATGGCAACATGTCATTAGAATGACATCACATATAACTTGATCTTTATATTCTCCTATAGAGAAATCCACTATTGCTTGCTCCCTTACAACAATATTTTGTGCATCACTGACCCAAGATGCCCTATATAGTTTATCAATAGGATACTTCTTTAATTCTAGTTTATTTACCATTTCATAAGACACTAAATTCTCAAAGGAACCAGAGTCTATTATCATCTTACGAATCTTACCATGGCTCATGCAATTTGTCCTAAAAATGGATGGTTTGGTCTCCTTTTGCTACTGCATTTGTGGTCCTCTTCTCACCATCAAAGATTCTCCTTCAAGTCCAGGGTTTGCATTATCATACTTCTTTTCTTTCTCTTCTCCTTGGGTCAAGGTGACTCTCCTCTCCTCCTTCTTCAAATCCATGCCTTTCTCAGGGCACTTGTAGGATTGATTGCCTACTCCTCCACATGTGAAGCATTTACCTATGAAAACACTATTACCTCTTCCACTTCCAAATCTTACTCCCCTGAAACTTCCTCTTGTCTCAGATGTAATCTATTTTCCTTTATCTTTGTCTTGATCGTTTGAAGTTTCAAACTGACTTCTTACACCTTTTCCTCTCATTTTTCCACCTCCTCTCTTATTTGTTTACCTCTCATTCTTTCTTTTCAACTTCTCCTTTACCTGGATTGCCAACTAAAAACATTCTCCAATTGTCCTTGGTATATTCAATCCTATTTCATCTTGAATATTGTACTTGAGGCCATTAATGTATCTAGCCACCTTCTCATCTTCATCTTCCAGTCCTCCCCTAATACTCAGGGTATGGAATTGCTTAGTATAGGACATGACATCCATATCCCTCTATTTCAAATTGTTCCGTCTTATCTTTATTTGGATTGCTAAATCAGATGGCAAGAATTGATTTCTCACCATGGTCTTCATTCTCTCCCAATCTAAAATCTTATTCAATCCCCTTTTGATGCAAAGTCTACAGCAACTACCTTCCACAAGCCAATAAATGGATGTCACAATCCAACTTAGGATTCTACGACTTCTCACAAGTCCTCTTACCCACTCCGGGTATACTCAACCTCCAAGACAAACAAGGAAATCCCACTTCAAAAGCCTCACCAACTATCACCAGAAATGGAGACAATCATGGACATATTGTTCCAACCCAAAATCATCAATTTGTTTGGTTCCATCAAAGTCTCAACACACCTTTGCACTTCTAGGCCTACAAACCTTGTAGCCTTCCAATTAGCTTCTTTGCACTTTTCTCCCAGTATCCCTTAACAACATAGGGAATTCTCCATAGGTCCAAACACCCTTCTTGGAACCTACTAAGAATCCAAAAGCTTTTGGGCTGATCTTGCTCCAGCACCCTCCAAACTACTTCTTGGTACCTAGGCCTAGTTGATCAAGTTAGGCAACAACTTCAAGGAAGAATGGGAAAGGTGGGTTTCCAAGACCCAAAACACTTAAGGAAATCTCCAATACACTCAATGCATCCAACTCCAGAACTCAAACTAATCATAAGTTCCTGCAACCATGACTATCACCAATTTCCTTGCAAAAATCGGTCAAGCACATGGGCTTGCTTGACCTAGGGCCATCTTGGAAAAATAGTTGCCCTTCTCTCCAAGCCTTCAAACTCTGGCATTATGTTGCCTAGTCTCCTAAATTGAATATCCCTTAGTTTTAGAAGGTTCCATTGGTGGGAATGCAAGTTAGGGATGCATTTGTGGAAGGGTCTAGGAAACAAGGCTTTTAAGACCGCCTTCTACTAAAATGCAGATAAATTTTAAACCCCAACTCCTTTTTGAGTCAAACCAAAACCAAAAGTTTCCTAACTCACCCCTACAACTATTTCATTCACTTAGAAATCATAAAAGTTCTATATGGATCCATACCAGCATAACAGCCGAGCGATTACTAGTAAATTTTCAGAAAATTGAAGTTTTTATTGTATTTTCTCCAAATCACTGTACACTTTGATCTCCCCCTTTCAATTGAGATCACATATGATATATATAAAAGTATACATGAGCATTGGAACAACCATATAGGAATTCCTAACCATAAAACAAATAAACAACCACTTTTTGCTAATACTATTTAGACTCTAAATACCCTATTCTAAGGCCTTTTGGTCCCATGGAATCACTTGGTTTATAACCACACCAAAATGCTTGTGGGCCTTACATGTGCATTTATTAAAAAACATATACCAACTTGTAAAATATGGACCAAACCTTTATCCCAACTTCCTAATCTGCCTCTCTCTCATTCTGAACACTAGTCCACCAAGTGAGTGTTGTTCCTCTCAGTCTTGCTTTTGCTACTTTTACCTTCTTATCTGCCTCTATGTCTTCAAGATCAAAGTAGTTCTCAATGGCCTCTATCCACCCTAACACTTCTTCACTATCCATTTTACCCTGGTATATTGGAAAATCAATATGGTTCTTCCCACTATTACCTTGTACTGCCTTAATGATTCTCATAAATCTCCTTTCTTCAGGATCATCTGTTGTCTCATGCTCTTGCCTTGCATTAACAACCTCTTCTTCTTCATGGTCCTCTCCATGATTTCTTTCTCTAACCTCTTCTCCTCTATGTTCTTGCCTTTCCTTTTCTATGGATTCTATCCTTGCAATAAGTTGTAGCCTCTCTCTTCTCATCTGTCTTTCTTCCCTCACTCTAGATTCTTCAAGTTCTCTCCTCTCTCTTTTCTCTCTTGTCAACTCTTCTCTCAATTCTTCAAGTTCTCTAGCCATTTGATTTTTAGGAGGCATTTTCACAACAAGTTTATTTTTCATTCCCAAGGGCCAACTCATTGATTCTCTGTCTTTCCTCACCAAGAAATCTCTGGACACCGCTTATGTACCTTTCAACTCTGGGACACACAAGGAGGAATTAGACACTCCAAGGCTTCAACAAAGGTACTAACACACTAAGGATGACAAAGACTCATATGATGATGAAACCTACAACTTATCTACTCCCAAAAGACCTTGGTGATTCTCTAATACCATTTGATGTAGAGGATGGAGGATCTAACCACAAACTTGCAAATTCAAGCACAATATGGACCTAACCCCTATGTTCCAATGCTGTTCCCAAATGCACACAATGCCACCAAAGACTCCAAACTTGGATTCACATTCACCAAGTGTTCCCTCCACCTCTACACACCTTAAAAAACTTCAACCAACATGTTTCTAAGGTTTCCAAACTCACAAATCTTCAGTAGATACAAAACAGACTAGTTTTGCCGTTTACTAGGCTATTTTCTTCTTTCGATCAGCAGACCCTATTTTCTTGATTTTTCTCCCAAAATTTCCAAAACAACAAGAAAATAAACTATCTTATCAAATACCCTTTTTTGAGTTTTATAACATACCCAAAAATTAGATATCACTCCTTTGGAAAGATTGTACGGAACAGGGTAGTTTGTCTCAGAATTAGGCCTAATTAGACCACTTTTACAAAGCAAGTACCCTTCAAACTTGTAATATGACTTAATACTTTTTCATAGTATCTATTAATGATCTAAATCAAATTATTTTCAAGATTATAGGTCTTGGTCACACTCCTAAACACCCAAACTTCAAAACCCTCCTTAAAATGGCTTAAAAACTAGGGCCTGCTTGTTGAAACCCCAAAAATCAATTCTAGAACTTCTCCTTTAGAATTCACCATGCATTTACATATCTAAGATGATATTACCACTCATTCCAATATCAGAAAGCACTTACAAAACAAAGGATTCTTCAAGTTGCTCTTGAAAACTAAGCACTTTCATTCAATTTTTTGAGATAGTCCGTACAAATATGACCTTCTAGGCCATACAATCACAATTTATAAGTTTCAAGGGATGGTTAGTAACCCCCTCAACCACCTCCAATCAGTTTCATTAACTCTTCATAAAATTTAAATTATGGAGTTTCCCTCCAAAAAACACATAACCATTACTATTCAAATTTCTAACTATTAAACTATGATTTTAATGGGCTTATTGAATGTTTTGACTTGTCTAATGACAAGATATGATCATGAAAACCTACATGAACCTATCAAATGACTCATTTACCATATGAAATCCTAAAATCCTATCTCATGCCCAATTACAATTTTTTTCCACATATGAGTCTAACATTAAAACTTTTTATGCTTCCATGAGCCATAATTGGTGCAAGGATTGCCCAATTGACTTCAAGAGATGCTCCATGACCTCTGTAATGCCTTGGATCTTCAATGTTCCCTTGATGAGCATGGGAACATGAGGTCTGACAGGAGAGTTGTGTAGATTTGATGATGCAGCCACTCTCTCCTCAAGCAGAGCTTAAAATAGTAAGTTGTAGTTTGAATTCATGATTAAATATGTTATAAATTTAGCATTGTTGAGTTATAATGTTATATTTTAAATTTTAGATTGATCTGACAAACATATTTGAACATATACAACCCATAATTAGTGAGGTACCATCATTGCCGATGGCATACAAGAGGACTCCTAATCGACATAAGAGGTCGACAAGAGAGGTATTTATTATAAAATTTTGATAGTATAAATCTTCATTACAAAAAAGATCATTATGCATTTGAGTAATTCAATGTTAGATATAAAGAATCATATAAATTTAGTAGTCTAACTTTTGGTTTTCCTTTTTTGTTTATGTAGGAGGCATCTGATCCACCTAGTGCAGTGAAGAGGCTGTATTTTGATCATCCACCAGCACCCTAGGATGGTATAATTGTCATAGGATGCATCATGAGACATTTTGAGATGGCATATGCCACATTGTATACAGAAACATTGATATTATAGACATTTTGATGACATGATCAGCCACATTTTGAATATGGATTTATGTATTTTGATATATATTTGAGTACTTTGTCTATGGATACATGATCTTTGATATATATTTGGGTAAAATTTTGTGTATGGATACATGTATTTTGATATATATTTTTGTCATTTATGTGCACAATGATATACATATTAATTTAGTATCTAGTAATGTTCAATTTTTCATTGATCATGTGTAGTGTTCATGTTTATGGAATATCATTAATTTTGATTATGTTTGTTATATTCGATTCAAATGCAATAATTTTTGAATAGCTTTTTAACAACCTTTATTATCAAATTTGGATGCAATGTATACTTTGAAGTGCTATCATAACATAAACACACTTGTTAACATCTTACACAAGGTTCAGATAACCCCAAATCTGATTTTAAACTCCACCTTCAACCTTCAAACTAACTCTTGGCTTCAAATCTAATCTCAACACAGTTAACAACTCCACTCCTCAACCATGGATTCTATTCTCAACCACCAAGTCATTCATAGATTCATAATCATTGATAACTAGCACTTCACTTTGTTACTATCCTCATACTACAACTTTTCAATTTCAACAAAACCTCAAAATATATCAACTTAAGAGACTTGATTGGACAATTTATCAATAGCCCTCATGAGCTCTGAATTATTTTAGGCCTCAACATCACCATCTTGTAGCATTCAACGGTTCATCAAAAGCCCTCATGAGCTTCGAGTTATGACCCTCAGAAGATCGACCTCGAAACGCACTTAGAGCACCTTGGAGACTCCTCGGTACAGGGTGCCCGTAGACGATGGATGGTCTCCATGGCCAAAACAAGGATGTCACAAGGGTTCACCTGAACACCCAAAGCTAATGGCGCTGACGATTCGATGCCAAGATCAGCGATTTCAAAGTTACGTTGTGGTGCACCTATGAACTGAGGCACACTGCGAGTTTTGGCATCGAGCGAGATTGTTGTGCTGAATCCAAATAGAATGTGATCTTTCAAAAATGAGATAGGTTATTTTAGGCCTTAGTATCACCATCTTGTAGAATTTGACAGTTCATCGATAGCCCTCACGAGCTCTGAGTTATGACCCTCGAAAGGTCGACCTCGAAACGTACTTAGAGCACCTTGGAGACTCCTCAGTACGGGGTGCCCACGGATGATGGATGGGCTTTGTGGCTAGAAAAAGGGTGCCACAGGGGTTCACCCGCCCACTCGGAGCTAATGGCACTGACGATTTGATGCGAAGATCAGCGGTTTCAAAGTTACGCTGTGGTGCACCTATGGACTGAGGCGCACTGCAAGTTTTGGCATTAAGCGAGATCGCTGTGCTGAATCCAAATGGAATGTGATCTCTCAAAAATGAGATAGGTTATTTTAGGCCTCAGCATCGCCATCTTGTAGCATTTAATAGTTCATCGATAGCCCTCACGAGGTCCGAGTTATGACCCTTAGAAGATCAACCTCGAAACACACTTAGAGCACCTTGGAGACTCCTTGGTAGGGGGTGCCCACGAACAATGGATGGTCTTCATGGCCAGAAAAAGGGTGCCAAAAAGGGTTCACCCACCCACCCAGAGCCAAGATTAGCGGTTTCAAAGGTACGTTGTGGTGCACCCATGAACTGAGGGACACTACGAGTTTTTGCATCGAGCGAGATCACTGTGCCGAATCCAAATGGAATGTGATATCTCAAAAATAAGATAGGTTATTTTAGGCCTCAACATCATCATCCTATAGCATTCGACAGTTCATCAATAGCCCTCATGAGCTCCAAGTTATGACCCTCGAAAGATCAACCTCAAAATGCACTTAGAGCACCTTGGAGACTCCTTGGTACGGGGTGTCCACGGACAATGGATGGTCTCCGTGGCCAAAACTAGTGTTCCATGTATTGATGTGATAAAAAAGTGCATATAATGGTTAGTGATTGTGCATACCTCATGTATGCGTTTCTTGATTTATTTATTTTTGATGAGATGTGGTTGGTATGTGATTGATTAACAAGCTTTCTGGTGTAGAGGATAGGGTGATGGACCCAAGTAACCACCTAAAATGAGCAAGATTGTGGTTGTGTTCTTAGTTTCCCTTTTAGGTCATCATTTGTGATCGGTTGTGCAAGTTTTTGTTTACCTCTTACACAACATGCTAACCAATAATCGAATTTCTCATCATTCCCCTGTGGTGCAACCAATGCAAAGACATGTCCTGGCTGAAGTAGATCTGATAGATGGTTATGCTCAAGTGAACTTTCCATGTCATCATTTCTGATAGAGGTTATGATAGACAATGGAGTAAGATAATGTGGAGCACATGTGTCCACCCACTCACTTGACTCACAATGATCCCAATCACACTAAAAACAACTAGGACAAAAGCAAGCTAGCTATCATGTCCAAATGGTCCATGTACTAGAATCAAAGCTCCAGAATGAATGCATTTTTGATGAGTCTCTCACTGTAGCACAATCTGATCTATTAGCTATGGACCCTTCCTCAACCAACCAAAAGAACTTGCGTACCAATGAATCAAGAGTCCCCCCCTATGATAATGCTAAACTACACAAATCAACAATGCTATGAGCATCAAGAAGCTTTGTTGCTGAAACCTTCAATTGCTCCTTAACTAGAGCTCTCTTCACACATGCCCTTGCTCCATCATGTTCCCCTTTTCCATGGCCGGACTCAAGAAAACTTCAAATATGAGGCACCCCTCTCTCTACGTGCATCCTACACAACCAATAAAACATGCAAGCATTCTTGAATTGACCTGTACAGTTATCTGACCAAATGATATGTCTATCCATAGCATTTGCATGCTCATGTAAGAAATCAAAATAATTCTCGAAACAATGTTGCACAAACTCGTGAGAGTGAGATCTATCATCACTCATATAAAAATTATGCTCTCTAATAATCTTTCGATTATCTTCCGCACTATCAGGGGAATGTCTATATGTTATGTGAATGAAAATAGCAATTTGAATGGAGTTGTAATACTGAGATTGTGTCTCATTTTCAGGTTGCAATCTGTAGTTCTCAGCAAAATCAACAATTGATACAATAGTGCCAATGGGAAAAGTATCCTTACACATTCTAAATTGTTGATCTAACCACTGAGACCTGTGACTATGTCTTGCATACTTGTAGAAAAGATTTTCTTTGAAATCTGAAATAAAACTAGCCACACTAATATCTTTTCCAATCAATTCACATCTAGAGCTCTCACCCCCACTCTTCAATGTATATTTTACCGTTTCATGTACCTTTTTTTTCACTATTGTCTTTTCAAGATCTTGTTCGCACCCCTCATAGAAATATGTGTCAAAATCGGATAAACCACCACATTTTGAACACTTCTCATTTAAGCAAGTATTTCTATAAAAGAAACAACCATCAACTCTACGACATAAAAGTTGATCTAGCAAGTCTCTTGATAATTTTGGAAGCCCACTAGCCACACAATCCTCCAACATTTCTTTAGTATGAAAAGTAGAACGGATGGAGTGTAATAGTTCGTGGTGCATAGAAAGCTCAACATGATATTTGCAACAACATGTATTTCGAATTTTGAGTGGCACAAAATAAAATGGCTTCAAAGATTCAAAAGCCCTTTGTGATGACTCTCTCTAATTTGTTTGAACAACATAGTTTTACTTACCTGGGTGATCCCACAATAATGGGTTCCACTTTTTGACCAATTTTGACTCTGAAATCAATATTTTTGTAACAAACTTCACGTTCAAGTGACTATATCTCCAAAACTATAAATAATTTCAAGATGACATAAACTAGTGATTTTGAGTACTTTGTTCCTACTTTGTAACCATATTTTTTAATCTAAAAAAAAAAAATTATTTATGTCAATTTTTTTTATCTCCTCCAAAAAGTGGTACATAATAAAATTCAATATTTTAAAAAGTGACAGTCCGTTTGACACACATAACTTTTTTTTTAGAAATGATAATGAAGTAATTCTTTCTGCGTTGGATTTGTAGCATCAATATCCAGTGTCTGCATTTGGTTTGATTTATTTTTGTTGAATATTGTGTAGTTTATGAAGTTTTAAAGTGACATGAACCGTAATGTAGACATACGTTCTGTTTGACATAGATAATTTGAAGTCAATTTATCATAAACCATTTTTTTTTTTTGAATAGAAAGGTATCTCAATAAGCCAGTGCCTCCATATTTTTCATAAATTTTTTGACCTAATTTACTAATTTTCTCGAGGTGTCAAAGTCGGTTGATGTTCAATCGATAATGAACCTATAATGAGTTAAACTCATATTTGAAAGTCTTAATGATTAAATTATGTAATAAAATTATAGTCATTGGAAAGCTTGCTCCGAGAAGCACATTTTGACATTTTTATTTTATAGTAGGAGATCATTCTCCTACAATTATAGCATTCAAAAGAGCAAAAAAAAAAGAAAAAAAGAAAAAAAGGTTAAATTTTTTGTGATTTTGCATGTTCGTGCAAACATGGCGTTCACGTGAACACGTTTACCATGTTCGTGTGAACCTATGTTCACGCAAACATGAAAATCATGTTTGCGTGAACATATATATCACATATGTTCGCGCGAACATACAAAATTTTGAAATTTCTCATTTTGAAATTTTGAAATTTTGAAATATTTTTCATTTTTGTTCGTCCCACTAAAGTGGAACCCATTATTGTGGGTTCACCAACCTCCAAATACTGTTTAGGATGTGGCGTGCAGTCTCTGATGCCAATTCTCAACTTTAACACATCTTTAGCATTGGGTGATACCCATGAGTTAGAGTGCCAAAACTATGTAATTCCTTCCTTCGCATCATCGCATAGCTTCTTATCAATACGTGGAAGTCTCCCACCAAATGCCCATGTTTCATTTTGAAGAGGATCATCAATTTTCTCTCGTCGATTAAGTGCTCTTCTCAAAGTAGTACAATTTAGATTCAAATCAATACAAGTTTGTCTCATATATCTACCCTTTCTCAAATGATGACTTACCAAAGAGGTTGTAATAACCGTTTGAGTAGCTCTCTTATCCATCTCCCTACTATTTTTTCCAATGCTATTGAGAGCACTAAAAAGATTTTTCACAATAATGGCATTTTTTTCCAACTTTTTATTGACACGAATCTTCAATTTGGAAAGCATAGGTCTCATCTTTTGCATCTTTAATAAGTGTATAAAAAGCTAACATTGCTTCACCACTGTCTTGTTGCTGAAGGACATGTTATATAGTCTTGTAGCCCATAACTAAATGGTTCTTTCTGCTTTTTTCCCTTCCAAATTAGTAATAGTCATTTCATCAATTTCAATTATCCATTTTGATGTTCTAGAACCTTCATTTCGATTATAATTAGGAGATATGTAAGGTTCTTGTGCATTGTCATGTTTGACATGGTCAATTATGCAATTTAGATTATGACTTGGTACCATTTCGTCCTCAAAATTTTCATTCTCTAAATTGTCAATTTCGGCATTATTGTTTTCAATAGGTACATTTTCATTCTCCAACTGTACATATTCATTATCTGACTCTATGATTTCACCTTCAACTAATTCATCGTCAACTTGACTAATATTTATCATACCTTGTATTTTTCTTTGGTGTCCCATTTTTTCCCTTTCCCTATATGCCGTAATGTCTTCATTGGATAACTTCCTTTTGCGTTTAGCCTTTCGATGACTGCTGCTCCCCATTCAGATGACAATATCGAACACCTAAGGTTGTATTTTTGAATTTTTTTTGATTGGTTGGGCCCCAAAATGCGACTTTTTATAAAACCCATGAAAAAAAAGTCAAAAGGTGATGTTGTCAGGTCTGCAGGGACAGCAAATAAGTTGAAATTTGATACTAGTAAAATTGAATATCCGATCCAAAATTGGATATCCGATATGTCCCCCATGAAATTTTGGAGGGAAAAATAATTTGTGATAGTAATTAAATAAATATATATATGTATTTATTAATATAAATACATACATACATACATATATATATATATATATATATATATATATATATATATATATATATATATATATATGCACACTTTTGACATTGTTTATAATTTTTATATGCTCTTTTTGCTTTAGTATATAGTAGTATATTATAGGATATTTTTGTGCATCATATATATATATATATATATATATATATATATATATATATATATATATATATATATATATATATATATATAAGTGGGTAATATATTTGTTCTTATATTTATATAGTATATAATTTCTTTATATACATAGTATATATTATATATATACTATGTTAATAGTATATTCCTTAGTATATAGTGATATATAATAAGATATAACATATTATCTATTAATATATAATAATAAATTAGGTTATTCTTATTATAATCTATAAATATAATTTATATTATTATTATTTTTCTTATATTTTTATTAAATGTAATAACATAATATATATATTATTACTATGAGCTCTATTATTAATATATGTTATTAATATATAATCTTATAGATTCGAATAAGTTCCTAGGGGTCCTAGACCCCTAGGGATATATGTCATCCTTTAATAGGTCAAAATGTGTCATAGGTCACCCTATGATCCCTTTTGACCCATATGAATGATTCGAATATGTTCCTAAGGGTCCTAGGACCCCTAGGGACATATGTCATCGTTTAATGGGTCAAAGGGGGTCATAAGTAACTCTATGACCCCCTCTGACCCATATGAAAGATTCGAATATGTCCCTGGGGGTCCTAGGACACCAAGGGACATATGTCGCCATTTAATAGGACAAAAGGGGTCATAGGTCACCCTATGACCCCCTTTGACCCACATGAACCATTCGGATATGTCCCTAGGGGTCCTAGGACCCATAGGGACATATGTCCTCATTTAATGGGTTAAAGGGGGTCATAGGTCACCCTATGACCCACTTTGACCCATATTACCCATTTGAATATGTTCCTAAGGGTTCAAAGACCCCTAGCAACATATGTCATGGTTTAATGGGTCAAAGAGGGTCATAGGTCACCTTGTGACCCCTTTTGACCCATATTATCAATTCGTATATGTCCCTAGGGGTCCTAGGACCCCTAGGGACATATGTCGTCATTTAATGGGTCAAAGGGGGTCATAGGGTGAACCATATTACCCATTCAAATATGTCCCTAGGGGTCTGAGGACCCCTAGAGACATATGTCATCATTTAATGGGTCAAAGAGGGTCATACGTCAGCCTATGACCCCGTTTGACCCATATTAATGATTTGAATATGTCCCTAGGGGTCCTAAGACCCTTAGCAACATATGTCATCTTTAAATGGGTCAAAGGGGGTCATAGGTCACTCTATGACAACCTTTGACCCATATGACCCATTCGAATATGTCCCTAGGGGTCCTAAGACCCATAGGGACATATGTCCTCGTTTAATGGGTCAAAGGGAGTCATAAGTCACCTTATGACCCCCTTTGACTCATATGAATAATTTAAATATGTTCATAAGGGTCCTAGGACCCCTAGCGACATATGTCATCGTATAATGGGTCAAAGGGGGTCATAGGGTGACCTATGACCCCCTTTGACCCATATTACCCATTCAAATATGTCCCTAGGGGTCCTAGGACCCCTAGAGACATATGTCGTTGTTTAATGGGTCAAAGGGTGTCATAGGTCGCCCTATGACCCCCTTTGACCCATATTACCCATTCAAATATGTCCCTAGGGGTCCGAGGACCCCTAAGGACATATGTCATTGTTTAATGGGTCAAAAAGGGTCATAGGTCACCCTATGACCCCTTTTGACCCATATGAACAATTTGAATATGTCCCTAGAGGTCTTAGGACCCCTAGAGACATATGTTGTCGTTTAATGGGTCAAAGGGGGTCATAAATCACCCTATGACCCCGTTTGACCCATATTAATGATTCGAATATGTCTCTAAGAGTTGTAGGACCCCTAGCAACATATGTTTTCATTTAATGGGTTAAAGGAGGTCATAGGTCACCTATGATCCCTTTGACCCATATGAATGATTCGAATATGTCTCTAGGGATTCTAGGACCCCTAGCGACATATGTCGTCATTTAATGTGTCAAAAGGGGTCATAGGTCACCTATGACCCGCTTTGACCCATATGAACGATTGAAATATGTCCCTAGGGGTCCTAGGACCCCTAGAGACATATGTCATTGTTTTGTGGGTCAAAGGGGGTCATAGGTCACCCTATGACCCCCTTTGACTCATATGACCCATTCAAATATGTCCTTTGGGGTCTTAGGACCCTTAGGGACATATGTCATCATTTAATGGGTCAAAGAGGGTCATAGGTCACCCTATGACCCTCTTTGACCCATATTACCTATTATAATATGTTCATAGGGGTCCTAGGACCCCTAGGGACATATGTTGTCATTTAATAGGTGAAAGGGGGTCATAGTATGACCTATGACCCCTTTTGTCCCATATGAATGATTTGAGTATGTCCCTAGGGGTTCTAGGACTTGAAAGGACATATGTCATCATTTAATGGGTCAGAGGGGGTCATAAGTAACCCTATGACCCCCTTTGACCCATATGAATGATTCGAATATGTCCCTAGGGGTCCTAGGACGCCTAGGGACATATGTCATCATTTAATGGGTCAAAGAGGGTCATAGGTGACCCTGTCACCCTCTTTGACCCATATTACCAATTCTAATATGTCCCCTCATATGTCATCATTTAATGGGTCAAATGGGGTCATATGTCACCCTTTGACCTCCTTTGACCCATACTACCCATTCGAATATGTCCTTAGAGATTCGAGGACCCCTAGAGACATACGTCATCGTTTAATGTGTCAAAAAGGGTCGTAGGACACCCTATGACCCCATTTGACCCATATGGACAATTTGAATATGTTCCTAGGGGTTTTAGGACTCCTGGCGACATATGTCGTAGTTAAATGGGTCAAAAGGGGTCATAGGTCTCCCTATGACCCCCTTTGACCCATATGACCCATTCAAATATATCCCTAGGGGTCCTAGGATCCATTGGGACATATGTCCTTATTTAAAGGGTCAAAGGAGGTCATAGGTCATCCTATGACCCCATATGAACAATTCAAATATGTTTCTAAGGGTCTTAGGACCCCTAGGGACATATGTTGTCATTTAATGGGTGAAAGGGGGTCATAGGGTGACCTATGACCCCCTTTGACCCATATTACCCATTCAAATATGTACCTAGGGGTCCTAGGACCCTTAGAGACATATGTCATCGTTTAATGGGTTAAAAGGTGTCATAGGTCACCTTATGACCTCCTTTGAGCCATCTAAATGATTTGAATATGTCCCTAGGGGTCCTAAGACCCGTAGGAATATATGTCGTCGTTTAATGGGTCAAAGGGGGTCATAGGGTGACCTATGAATTTTTTTGACCCATATTACCCATTCAAATATGTTCCTAGGGCACCTAGGACCCTTAGAGACATATGTCATCATTTAATAGGTCAAAGGAAGTCATAGGTCACCTTATGACCCCCTTTGACCATATGAACAATTCGAATATGTCCCTAGGGGTCTTAGGACCCCAAGGGACATATGTCATCATTTAATGGGTCAAAGGGGGTGATAGATCACCTATGACCCCCTTTGACCCATATGAATGATTCGAATATGTCCCTAGAGATTCTAGGATCCCTAGAGACATATGTCATTGTTTAATGGGTCAAAGGGGGTCATAGGTCATCTATGACCGCCTTTGACCCATATGAATGATTCAAATATGTCCCTAGGTGTCCTAGGACCCCTAGAGACATATGTCGTCGTTTAATGGGTCAAAGGGGGTCATAAGTTATCCTATGACCCCCTTTGACCCATATAACCCATTTGAATATGTTCCTAGGGGTCCGAGGACACTTAGAGACATATGTCATCGTTTAATGGGTCAAAGAAGGTCATAGGTCACCCTATGACCCCATTTGACCCATATGAACGATTTGAATATGTCCCTAGGGGTCCTAGGACCCCTAGAGACATATGTCATCATTAAATGGGTCAAAGGGGGTCATAGGTCATCCTATGACCCCCTTTAATCCATATGACCCATTCGAATATGTCCCTAGGGGTCCTCGGACCCATAGGGACATATATGTCCTCATTTAATGGGTCAAAGGGGCTCATAGGGTGACCTATGACCCCCTTTGACCCATATTACCCATTCAAATATGTTTCTAGGGGTCCTAGGACCCCTAGAGAGATATGTCGTCGTTTAATGGGTCAAAGGGTGTCATAGGTCACCCTATGACTCCCTTTGAGCCATATGAACAATTCAAATATGTCCCTAGGACCATTCTAGGACCCCTAGGGACATATGTCGTCATTTAATAGGTCAAAGGGGTTCATAGGGTGACTTATGACTGCCTTTGACCCATAGTACCCATTTAAATATGTCCCTAGGGGTCTTAGTACTCCTAGAGACATATATCGTCTTTAATAGGTCGTGACATATGACCCCCTTTGACTATATGAACGATTCAAATATGTCCCTAGAGGTCCTAGGACCCCAAGGGACATATGTCGTCATTTAACGAGTCAAAAAGGGTCATAGGTCACCTATGACCCCTTTTGACCCATATGAACGATTTGAATATGTTCCTAGGGGTTCTAGGACCCCTAGAGAGATATGTCATTGTTTAATGGGTCAAAGGGGGTCATAGGCCACCTATGACCCCCTTTGACTCATATGAATGATTTAAATATGTCCCTAGGGGTCCTAGAACCCCTAGAGACATATGTCATCATTTAATGGGTCAAAGGGGGTCATAGATCACCCTATGACCCCCTTTGACCCATATGACCCATTCAAATATTTCGCTAGAGGTCCTAGGAACCCTAGGGACATAAGTCATCATTTAATGGGTTAAAGAGGGTCATAGGTCACCCTATGACCCCCTTTGACCCATATTACCCATTTGAATATATCAGTAGGGGTTCTAGGAGACCTGGGGACATATGTCATCATTTAATGGGTCCAATGAGATCATAGGGTGACCTATGACCCCTTTTGACCCATATGAATGATTTGACTAAGTCCCTAGGGGTCTTAGGACCCCTTGGGACATATGTCATCCTTTAATGGGTCAAAGGGGGTCATAGGTTGCCCTATGGCCTCCTTTGACCCATATGAACGATTCGAATATGTCCGTAGGGGTCCTAGGAATCCTAGGGACATATGTTGTCATTTAATGGGACAAAAGGGGTCAAAGGTCACCCTATGACCCCCTTTGACCAATATTACTCATTCGAATATGTCCTTAGGGGTTCTAGGACCCCTAGAGACATATGTCATCGTTTAATGGATCAAAGAGGGTGATAGGTCACCCTATGACCCCTTTTGACTCATAGTACCTATTCGAATATGTCCCTAGGGATTGTAGGACCCCAAGGGACATATGTCGTCATTTAATGGGTCAAAGTGACCTATGACCCCCTTTGACCCATATTAGCCATTCGAATATATCGCTAGGATCCTAGGACCCCTAGAGACAAATGTCGTCATTTAATAGGTCAAAGGGTGTCATAGGTCACCCTATGACCCTGTTTGACCCATATGAATGATTTAAATATGTCCCTTGGGGTCCTAGGACCCATGGGGACATATGTTCTCATTTAATGGGTCAAAAGGGGTCATAGGTCACCTTATGACCCCTTTTGACCCATATTAACCATTGTAATATGTCCCTAGGGGTCCTAGGATCCCTAGGGACATATGTCATCGTTTAATGCATCAAAGAGGGTCAATGGTTGACCTATGACTCCCTTTGAATCATATATATGAATAATATACATATATATTAATAACATTAATATTAATATATACATATATATATTAAGTTATTATATTTAATAAAAATATTACATTAGTATATATATTAATAACGTATATATATATGTATTACGTTATTATATATATATATATATTATATTATTATACATATTAATATAATAATATATAATACATATTATATTTAATAAAAATAATAATAATATAAATTATATTTATAGATTGTAATAAGATTAACATAATATATTATTATATATTAGTAGATTATATGTTATATCTTTACATTACGTTATTATATATATATATAATATATTAAAATACATCTTTACATAGTAATATAAGTGAAATAATTTATAAATCATAAGTTATAACGTTTAAACCTAATTTTCGCTTCAAAATGGGTTGGGGTTTGAAATTTTCCAACCGGAGCATATCAGATATTCGATTTGAGATTGGATATCCGATTAGGCTTGGTATTTACCAAGCTTACCTGGTCAACCCAAAAGATGTGTTTAAAGAGGGTTTTAGTGATACTCAGACTTCGGGTAGCCGTCTTACAATGTTATTTTGATCGAAATTGAATGAAATGAAAAGGGTTTTTTAATATCACCCTCTAGATTCCATCAATATAATTTCTATCAAATTTTAAGTTCGTTAAGTATTTATTAGTTAATTATCAATAAAAGTTATTGTAAAGTGCTGATTGAAATACTGATTGAAAAATAGCTATAACTTTTAAAGGGTATAACATATTTTAAATCTAAAAGTTGCGTCACATTCTATACTTCGCCTGGTATAAGAAAAATATTAAATTAAATTTGGTGAAATATTCTATTAGTTAGGGTGGTCAGACACGAGACCTTTTTTTTTTGGAAAAAGTTTTGGTAGAAAATTCATATTTAATTATTTATTTAGAATAAAAAGACCGAAAAATATGCATCACATCTGGGCACAAGTCTACTTTTCATATCTATAATTATATTAAAAATATATTAAGATTTGATTTTGATTAAGGTGTTCAGACATACACCTACTTTTTATTTTCGCCTTGAAATTTTCTTAGTACTGCATTATAAGTCAAACTCTTGACCAATTAATTATTTTTTTCTCCTAATAAGGCCTAGTAGTTTAGAAACTACATTCAATTTCTTACAGATTATTTTCTTACAACTTTTTGATATAAAGTCCATAACCACTTCAAAATTATGTGTCAAGTTGACATAAACCTGATTTGCTGATTTTTCACTGCCACATAAGGCCATAGTTTGGTACACTATGATCTTAGACATACCCATTAATTTAGTGATAGTTTAGCACCCATTTAATATGATTTTATCATAAATTGCATTTAATTTGTAGTCTTCCCTTCCTCCTTATTTCTTTTTATTCCTCCTAGATGGAATTAGGGTGGGATCTAATGGATCCTCTTGGTATTCCTAATCTATGATGCAAATAATGAGGTAGGACCTATTCTTTTGGTGTCATTTATTTTCATAGTCAAATCACCCAAATCTATTTTCTACACTGAAATGGACTTTTCACTAAGCCTATAGGGAATTTCGTGAGACTAATGCCTGTTTTGGGACCTCGGTAAATCCTGGATTTTTTTGGGTCTTGAGGTTAAGGATTCAATGTTCCCCTACGCCATAAATGGATATAGTGCATCCCTATCTAAGTAAGGGATGCAATGTGTCCCTAAACTTGGACCTATTTTAGGTCCCCTTCTTGACCCTTAAGTCAGGGTTGATTCGAGGTACTATTTCCCTTACACAATCGATGGACAGGATAAATTTTATTTTGAATCCTTTTGTAAGAACCTTATTTTCTCCATTTTTCATTCATCATTCACATGCACCTGTGATCTCTCCATCTATGTGTGCAACAAGCTCCCAAGCATTCAAGTCTTCAAGTATTCTTCAACTATTTTGGGTGTTCAAGCAAGTCCTTCATTGAAGATCAAGGATTCAACCATCAAGAACCTTTTATAACATTTTCAACATTCAAGATCTATCGTCATACATTCAAAGATCGTTTGTTGCATCTTCTACATTCATCCCTCCTAAGATGTATATTCACTCTTAAGGAGAATATGAATACATTCATTCGCAAAGGTTTTGATTTGTTTTGATTTAATTTCATGTTGTTTTTGAAGTTGAGTACTCAAGGCTATTGCATCAACATATTTGATTACATTCAAAATTCAAGAGCATATTCATCGATTTTACATTGCTTCATATCAAATGTACTTCTACTACTTGTTAGCATTCTCTATTTTAATTTTAATTTCAAGGTTAATTACTAAACTAGGGTTTGATCAAGGGAAACCCCCCAATCAACAAAAAAAATCCTTTTCTTGTAGGTTATGGACCTCAAAAGACAAAACGAGGTGTAGATTCAAATAAATTTTTGTATAACTTTAAACATCCAAAATTGGTCTCATGATATCACATAAAAGGTCAGGGACGCATTACATCCCCACCCCTCTAGATTGACCCTAACCTAGATTAACACCTCTCCTAGAGGTCAGCTCTGACCTAGAGAGGATTGATTTTTGGATTTTGTATATCTCATTGTTTCATGTCCATAATATGAGTTTCAACATTTTTGGAGACCATTTGACATAGCATTTTTAGGTTTGTATCCTTCAATGTGAGCCTTCTCCTATTTTCTAATTGAATAAATATTTTCATCGCTTTGTATTCATATTTTACATTGCATATCTACTTACAAAAAATCCTCTCTTTATGGAGGTTGAGGAGAAAGTCGAAGCAATTCACCCTTTTGTATAGGTTATGAATTGACACTTTATCTTGTGTTAATTGGGCCTAGATTAGGAGGTGGATCTTGGTGTTTACCCTTCATCTTTGCATAGGTAGTAGATTCATTCCCCTCCCCCTATATAGTTATTATCTTCATTATTTTGTGGGAAGGAGCTTCCCCTTCCTTGCATAGCAAAGAAACTATTATAGGATTAGATATGTTCAAAACATAATAATATATCTTCCAATTTAATAATATCTTGTTAAAATAATTTAAAATTAATTCTTAAATAGAACTTCAAACATCACAAAATAAATATTATAATAACGAAGAAGATTTCTTCTACTTTGAATTTAGAATTTAAAGATAATTTCCACAAACACAAATGTATACAAACTTAACCTAAAATAACATTAAGTTAAAAAGAGTAGGAAGTGAAATGGGAAATGCAATATGCAAAATTTTCACTCCTAGAAAAGTTCTTCAAAAGGAAATTTCTATGTGCGAGGAAACACTAAAGAACATGGATAATGTTTTGTCAAAACAAATAAATTTGCCATCAAATATTGTGCAACTAGTAGAGAGATGAAACTAAAAGCGGTGCAGATATTTCTTTTGATGGAATAGTACAAATTTGGGATTCCTCATGACAACCAAATGTACAATGCTCTAATCAGTGTCATGGAAGATCTATATAAACTACATGAAGTTGCTAAACTCTATGATGAGATGATAGAATGTGACTTAAAACCCACCATTCACACCTTGAACATCCTTGTGCACCTACATTGCAGGACATGAGGGCTCCTCTTTTAAATTATGATAAATTCTTTGTTGATTTTTCACAAGAAGGTAGGCCTCATATATTTGATCAAATTGGAGAATAGATGAGACAAATAGGGAAGCTGGCTATTGCAGATGTGTTTGTTATGTTCCCACATAAACTGTTAAGAAAAACCAAGCAAGCCAACATAGGTTGTGTCACTTCTAGTCTAATGGTGAGTTTGGGAAACCTAGATTCTAAATCTAGCAAGTGTAGCTATGTGTCAATGTAGTTGTTTCAGTCGGGATATTGTGAGTGGAGGCTTACTTGATGCTTCCAACAAGTTCTAGTTTTTCTTAGCCTTCTCCAACCAAAGGAGATGGGTTACAAGAAAATTATCACTTAGATCAATGGCATAGAGCTTTGGTACTAAAAATCTAATACACATATTATTGCAAACTCTTCTCCCTTCTTTCAACATAGAGGGAAGACTCACAATTCTATGTGAAAATTCCATATCCACATTATCATGTGACATTATCATGTCACATTAGCATATTTTTTTACTAAGATGTCAAAACAATCCAAATAAAAAGTTAGACCAATAGTCATGCAAAAAGGGATGCAGCTATCCTCCCTAAAATTTGCACCATTGACTAAATTTAAAAAAAATGAAAACAGAATGAAATTTTTGAAATTTTTAGCATTTGATCTTCATATCAAAAAAAACAAATTTTTTGAGAAAATTTCAATGTGTTTTCATGAATCTAAAAAAGAATCATGTTTGACTTTTTTTCTTTTTGTCTTTGGTGCATTTTGTCTAGAGATTAGCCAATGCCTACAAAAAGAATACTCATATTTAAACAACTGATGTGGTATCACATTCCTAGTTGTTTTTTATAACTAAGGGAACATTTCATTCAATTATGGGTATTCATTGTTTTACTAAAAGCTTTTAAATCATATAATAATTGGTGCAATGTTTTGAAAATTAAGGATATTAAGTCAATAATTGTAGATATTAGATCAATTGGGTATCAAATCAAGAACTTCCATCACTACCATTAGAATAGATACACAATTGAAATACTTTTAGCTCAATTCTATCATATTTTTAATTAAACATTTGGTTTGGAATATATGGAGTGTAATGCCTACCCCTAGTTCACTTCTCAAATTGTAGTGTTGGATTCTTGTAGGCTTCCATGAGTAAGCCTATGTCTAGGGGGAGTGGATGTAATGTCTTCCCCTAGTTGACTTTTATGATTGTATTGTCAGATTCTTTTAGGGCAGTTTTCTGATTATATTTTATGATTAGTGGTACTCAGTTACCGAATTTGATTGGATGTTATTTCATACTCAGTTGATATATGTGTTGAGTTACTTAGTTATTACATGTGTTCATCATTATTTTAATGATGATATATGTATGTTTGTTACTCGGATATCAAAATTGCCTCAATTCCTACCTCTTTGATGCTATGGTTATTTTCAAAATATGCCTTGTTTTAAGTATTAAAATAGTCATTTCCTCTCAAATTTTTTGAGAAAATTTTTCCTTCAATATCTTTGGCTCATTCTCAGCTTCATCCAACACTTTGAATTTTCAAAATCCAGCTTTCGAGTCTAAAGTTGTTGTAGGTTAATGAAGGAACAAAAAATAGGTATTTTCAATTGCATCATTAACCATTAACCTCTCAAAAATAGTTAAGATCAATTGCTAAAATACGTATTTCACTTCAAAATCTTAACCATTAACCTCTCTATCAATAGGCTAAGATAAGTTTGCAAAAATTAACCTTTTAAGAAGGTTAAGGTTTGCGGGTCAAAACACATATTCCCAACCAAACCATTGAGCATTAACCATTCACGTTTTAAAAAGAGGTTAATATTCAAGCCCAGAATATGTGTTTTTAAGACAATTATTAACCTTTCAAATGATAAAGGTGAAGGAAATGAAAGGTAGAAGCAATGAAAATTGTGTTCAGGTTTCCAAGAGTTGAAGGGAATTCAAACATAGAGTTAATAACTAGCAATTTAAGCATGTAATTTATCTGACATAATAGTCTCAACATCTAGAATAGAAAATTTGAAGTTTCAAAGAACATGCCGTACACTCCCCAGCATGATTGGACATTCCACACAAACAAAGGTGATAAATAATAACATCCCTTAGAAGGATGAAAATTAGGGAGTTCGATGCCTTTCTAATTGGATTTATTCTTTTAAAATAAAGAGCAATATTGGTGATCAAATAAAGATTAGATATAGAGTGCTTCTAGATTGAGAGCTTGCAAGTTTCCCATGTACATGATCACAATGAAAATGTAAAGCTTCATGGATGAAAACACAACAAGTGTTTGATCAAATGCTCTGGAAACATTGACTACTAGAATTGCCTTCATCCACTTTTGTGTGGGAGATAGTAGCATTCGTAATTAACAAATGCAAATTCTCTAAATTATTTTATGCAATGGCTTAGCTCTGACATTTCCTGCAAATCGAGTTTTAGCAGATAGTTCAAGCTGTATGTGACAAAAGTTTTGAGTTTTGAATAAAATATATGATCATCCAAGCACATGCTTCCTGGGTCTTAGATTGACGTAAAGAAGTAAAGAAGCTAGTAACAGCTTTCACCACCAATGTGACAACCCATGTGGTCAAGGCTAGAGTATTTAGAACACAAGTGGATGTAGCAAATCATCTGTGTCTCTTTGTATGTGACCACATTTGATTAGAAGGTGTATACATGTCAAAGCACATGAGCTATTTGGAGAAACATCTATACTCTTGGCTGTGATTTTCCCTACATCTTCCAATCCACAATACTCAATGCAGATGCATCAAGAATTAACATTGATTCATTTAAGAAAAGGCTCCTATAGACACAATATCCCTTGGACTGGATATGATTGGTTTGATGGAATGAGCATTTAGAATGTGATCAAACTATTTGACGAAATGGCAGGCTTCCCTCAACTCATGGTTTTGTGAATTAACTTGACAATTAGGAAGGTATCAAGATAGAGTTCTATATATATGTTGCTTCAAATGATGCATTGATCAAATACATGTAGAGTTATTAAAAGTATTGGAACCAAATATTGGAGCTAGCTCGGGCACTTTTACATAGTAGTATATGGGAATTGATGGATGAGTTTTCAAATGGAGTAGATGTTTGAGTGTCTCTAAATAAGTTTTGTGAAGTCTCTAATTTGCAAATTACATTGAGGAAATTGAAAACATTTAAAGTAATCCACAGGAAGATCAACAGTTGAACCATGAAATACAAATATCAAAGGCCAGATTATGCTCCCATTTTATAAAGTACACTTCTCGACATTGGTGATACAATTTTAGGAAGTTTCTTCCTTCAAGATTTTTGATAATCTCTTGAGAGCAAGGACAAGACTCCTTTAGCGGAAAAGATATTGGAAAGTGACCTGGCTCGAGTAAGAGGGCACCCCATCTTAGTGTAATGTCCTGATCTAGTGTTGGAATGCATGAAGGCCTATCATGCGAATAGTAGGGAAGTCATTTCATCAAATAATAAAGTGATTGTCCCTCTGGATCCTATTTCTATTGCCATTTCCTTTTGATTACCTACCAGAGTGCAATATGCCAACATTAGTTTAAGAACCGTCAAGGAGTATTATATGGAAAATGAAACTCAGTGTTTGAACACTGTTGCTAGGTCATGACTCTTGCAACCAAGGAAAGAGAAATCTCAACTAGCCAAGTCCATCCATAGATCATTGTTAAAGGAAGATGTAGCAAACATGATAACTCTAGTAAGTTAAATAATAGGACTTTGTGATTCACATGAGTTTGAAGTTTGGATGTTCCTGAACTTATTAATATGGTCTATGAAGGGAAGCAACACATTGATTGGGCTGAAATTATCAGTGTCTCACTAAATAGGTAGCTCATAGAACTCCAAGAAAATGATTATTTTTGTGACTTCGTACCCTTTTCTACACTATTGAAAGCACCAAAAGTTGGCCAAGGCTTCACCCAAAAAGTATATATGATGATACGGCTATTATTTACAACCATCTCCATTAGATATAGTATGACAACAGCCTGCATCATTTTCAAAAGGTAAAGGATGTGTTCACAATGTTGATTGTAAGAGAAATTCAGGGAAACATGGGACTCAAAATTTCATCAAAAGTAGCAATGGAAGTATAAAAGTATGGAAATGTTTTCCTACAGTTCCTGAAGTTCACTTATATCAAATTAGCTACCTATGATAAGTATCCCCTAACACTACCTGGGTTTGTTGATGATAAATTGCTCTTGATTGAAATATGCAAGAAGATTAGTCAAATCAATAAACTTAGCAAGAAAAGAAGAATAGATGAAATACCTTTCCCTATCAACATTAGATATTATAGCTATCAGACTGCATCAGATACAAGGAACATATAGATATTCATTGCCACAAGTAATTTTCATCGAAGTATACTATGCATTTCCCTTATGATAGTAAAGGCTATATAGTTAATGAGTTATAGCTAAACCCTAGCCTTAGTCACTTTTTGGCTCTAGAGGCCTTTTGGGAGGATTGCAAAAATGATTTCGAAGTCAGGAAGAGAGATAGAATATGACTTAGTGTAATGAAAATGATAGACTTCAAGGTGGATATTGGTGTTACAGGTATAAATGATTTTGAAGTTTCCTTGGTTGATCTCTTCTACTATGAGAAAATTGAATTACTAGATCTTCCTCATATTGATTGGTTAGTTTAGGAGTTAAAAAGCCTAAAAGAAAGAATTGGCTATGTCCTTAAAAGAACAAGAGATTGGGTCAATAAAATCAAAGCAGAATAAGTGACTGGTTAATTTCAAAGTAAAGAGAGAAGAGATAATCAAGGAGCATCATATTGAATGGCATTAGAGGCAACTTCTGGTGAGAAAATACAACAATTGGGTAGGAGTGCTCTAGATCAAGATGAAGATCTAAATCAGCTAGCTAAGTTTATAGTCAAAAGAAGAAGGACAAAAATGAAAGATAAATCTACTAGAGTGAATCAGAAAGGAAATGAACTTAATGAGAAGGATGAAAGAACTCCTTAAATTGTTGAACAACACATCCTAGTTACATCCTCTCATGACATAGTAATTCCTCATTCAAGCCTCACTCCTCCTGAGATATCATCAATAGACATCACATAATTGAATAATCAATTATCTAATTCAGAAGATTTAATGATGATTGCTGAAAATATAATAGATGACATGCAAGTTTCACTTCTAGATACTACACATTCATGGTTCCAAACCAGTCTCCAAAAGAAGAAGAAAGTAATTCAGATGATCCCACCTCAATTTGATGTAATCTCTAGTTTCCTTCAGAAGCTTCCTAAAGTGAAAGTGACTAAAGTGATGTCCAGGTTGGCCGTTGATAAAATTTTAAGAAATGTATTCATAGAAATAGCCAAGCCCATAATTGAAAAGAATGTTGATGAAGTATGCAAGTCAAATTTCATTCTGGATAAGGTTGATCTTGGTCCATCTACTGTAGAAAGAGACTTTCAGAAATTTGAAGTGACTATTGCCCAAATGTTACAAAGAGCAAAGAAAGATAAAAGATCCAAGGACCAACTCAAAGAGAAAGTTTAAATGATGGTTTCTTACATCAATTCAATTAGTTATTCTTCTATTAAAAAGGCAGTAGTAACTTCACCAGCTTTAGTAGGCCCTAATGGTATTCTTGATCATGTTGTTGTTGAAAGAGTAAACAAACACAAGTCACATAGTATGATGATTGAATCTTGGATAAAAAAAATGATAGAAGATGCTTCAGGCTCATAATTAGAGTGAAAGAAATATATGGAAAAGCCATCAAAAAGATACAAGAAATGTCTAAAGAGCTAAAAAGAAGCAAAGAGCATAAAGTCACTTGGAAAAAGGTAGTTGATGAATTACAAGAAATGGCCAAGTTAGATACAAATGTAGTTGATGAATTACAAGAAATGGCCAAGTTAGATACAAACACCTTGGTTCTCAAGAAAATTATTGTTGATCCAAGTATGAATTAGACACATATATGGAGTAAAACTATTAATTGGAATGTGATAAATATCAACAAAGGGATCACTGAGTTTGAAAACTTAACAGCGTCATGGGAATAGTTGAAAACAAAAGTTGCACATGAACTAGTCTCTACTATCATAGGTGGGGTGGCAGTACATGATATTCAACATATTGATTGCCAATTTCTTCTTGATTCTTTTAGTATTCAAATTCATTTAGAAATAGAGACTCGAGTATCGGATGCCAAAACTATGATGAAGCTTAGTCTGGTCATAGTCACTCTAGAAGATTGCTACATTTCAGCCTATCAACAAGAGTCAGAAGAAATCTGGGAGAAATTCTTTACAACCAAACTCAAGATGGAGAACATGTTCATTCCCAATTATGATTCAATGATAATCATCCTCGATTCTTATAGGACATTCCAAGAGAAGTCAATCATATCTAGATAGATAGAGTTCATAGCTAGAAGACTAGTGATTGGATATGTATACATTCTTAGTAATTCTAGCTAAAGTTTTGTTTTCGGAAGTTTTCTTTGTATAGGTTAATTTTAATGAGGTTAATTAACCTCTCCAAAATTATGTATTTTTGAGTTAGTTATTAAACACAAAGAGGTAGTTCTTAACCTCTGTGTCTAGATAGGGAGTCTTTTTGGCTTTGTAAGGGGCTTTTTGGGGGACTTTAGAATAAGGGAACATTATGCTAAAATTTTGATTAGTTGAAAATTTTTGGAAAGTGTGTACAACATTTCTCTTTGAAATAAAAAATCTCTATTTATGTTCTTGGTGCAAGAAAATAAAATGAGACATGCATTTGATTTCTTGTTCTAAAATATAGATTGTTGCAACATAAGCTATTGATTCTTTTTGTGGTGAATGTTTTTATAGTATTGTGTAAATTCTTACAAATCATGAATTAGCAAGGTAATAATGATCATTTTCAAGTGTAATTCTTGATTGCCTTTATTATCATTTTATGTTGACTCAAGAAAGTTGTGAAGTTGTGTGTTGCATTTGTCATGAATGGCTTTCTATTCATCTTTAAAATTTTAGATTCTTTACTTGAAAATCTTTAAAATTACATCATACAAGCGAGTTGCTCCTCTAAACGCAGAGGAATGCCAAATATCAAGGGCATATCCAACTATTGGAGACATCGATTTGCCAGCAACTCCATTAGGCTAAATCATGTATTTTCTAAGTGACAAATCTATTTACCAACAGATTTTTGGTGACTCAACTAGGGAGACTAAATGCAAAAAGGTTGACAGACACCTATGATGAAGCATAATGGTGGTATCCCATGAGAACATTTTTGCTATTCTCCAACCAAACCTTGGCTTCTAAGACACCCAAGAGGATATTATTTTAGACTTGAAAAATCTACCCTAGAGGTGTAGACAAAGTGCTTAGCAATATCATCAAGTAAATCAAGTTCTTGAAGAACAAGAAGAATAATTTGGGGAAATCTTGTGAAGACATCCTACTGGTTAGAATAATAACCAATAAACTGGCTAACAAACCATATACCCGAGTGGAGAAACAAAAAGGTATGATGATTTTGAAGCCCTTTGGAATTTAGATCTCAAGCTGATTACTCCTAAGAAGAGGAAGAAGGTTAAGTCTGTTAGTAGGCCATCTTCACCACCCAAGGCTATTGTTTAGCTTGCAGCCTTTCAAGCTCTAATCCTACCAAGTACCCTTGTACCTCTAGCCATAAACTTGCATCCTTTGAACATCATTCTCCCAACTATGGCATAACAAGCACCACAACCACAGTCCCATGGGGAGCTTCTATTGATACCTTAGGTTTAGGGAATCAATTACATGACATGCAAATTGGCTCTTGAAAAATTCTTCCTAAGTTTTTTGGTAATGGAAAAGTCACCACTGATCAACACATCAGTGCATTTTTTATAGCAAGTGGGGTTCTTGCAATTCAACATGAAGATGTTTACGTTTGTTTCTTTGTTAAGATACTCATAGAAGCTACGGCTGAAGGGTTTGGTTAGCTACCAACTGAATCAGTGACTTCATGGGAAACCTTGATTCAAGCTTTCAAGAGATTTAAAACTGCCAAAGATGAGCATTCGCTTCTCTCCCAATTAACTCAAATGAAGAAGGAAATTCATGAACCAATTCAAGGATTCATTGCTCATTTTGATCAGACAGTAAATCAAATTCCTATCAACAAAAGACCTATTGAAGAAAATGAAATGAATTTCTTCATCAATGCTCAACGTTCTGATGTAAGTTTTCAAATACAAAGGGCAAGAGCTCCTAATCTAGTAGTCACGCAAACTTTGGCTATCGAGGTGGAGGATGACTTGCTTAGTTCAAGAAAATGGAGTCATGATCTACAAAATAGAAAGGGTCAGCAAGTTCTTGTCACTATGACTGACCCTTTATATCAAAAATTGGCTAATGATGTGTTACAAATCAAGAAGCAGTTACCCCACAATACTCCACCTTTGTATCAAGATATTTAAAGGAGGAATTATATGCCATATCAAAAAAATAGACAATCTAAATGGCTACCCTAGCCAACACCAAGATTAGCTATCGAGCATCCCACATCATCCAGTAATGAAGCTGCTATCAGTGATTTTCACCTAATGATAGATCATGATGGTGCAAGTTGTCCTAAGATGGCCAGATTCATGAAAATATATTTGATAGTAGAGAAAATAGAAGAATATGTGGCCCCTAAAGATGTAACAGAACCTACTATTGGGACCTCTTCCATTAAATTTCTAGAATATGAATCTGATGATGAGAAAGTTGAAGATATTAACAATCATTCTTGCGATGTGGCTTCACCAAATTGGAGACAAAGATTAGAAGAGAAGTGGGGAAAAGAAGCAAAGGATAAAGCCTTTTATGAGACTTCTAAGAAAATTCTATCTCAGAAGCATACTCTAGAAGAGCCTTCACAAGCAAATGAAGTAGATAAAGTCAAATCTTCTTGCATTTTTGAAGACTCTTTTGATTTTATTGATCATCGTAAAAACACTAAAGTACAAATTTCTTAGTTAGACTAGCCGAAAGCCAACCCACATCAGTTAGAAAGGTTCATTCAATGTATTGGTAAAGGAAAAGGTTCAACTAAGATTACTATCAACCATGAGTCAAGAGTTTCTATAGAAGAGGAAAATAATCTAGAAGGGCTCATGATTGAGAATGAATCATTTGTTTCAGCTTCTTTGTCAGATAAACCTAATCCATTCTATGTTTCCCTCTATATAGCTAGATGTAATTTAAGTAATTGTATCACTGATTTTGGTGCATCTAATAATATTATCCCTTCAAACATGGCCCATGCCCTAGGACTCTCTTAAACAAACCATCAAAAAAGGTTTCTTCTATGGAGGTGAAAAAATTCCCTCTAGTTGGCTAGTCAAAAGATGCTCAAGTAGCCCTTGCAGCACATCACAAAAAGAAGTCAAAATTGAATATCTTCCCAACTAGTTATGGGATGCTATTAAGCAGAAGTTTTCGCAAAGATCTCAGTGGTGAAATCAAGATGGACATGTCTCATGCCCTTATCTGATTCGAGATAAAAGGGTTAAACTCAATCTTGAACCTAAAGCTAAATATACAGTCTTGAAATTATATGATCCAAGGGCCAAAATATTGTATATTGATACCAAACATGGAATATATATGGTGACATCTATTGAAGAGGATGTAACTGATCCCCTTATGCCCAATGTAACCAATGAATTATGGTCCATGTAATTTGATGAAAGTTCTTCTTCATCTAGTTCAGGTGTTAGGATAGTTTTGATATGATGAAAAGGAGAAAAGTTCTTGAAAGCTTATAAATTGGTTTTTGAAACCACTAATAATATCACAAAATATGAAGCTCTTCTACTCGACCTTGAGTATGCAAGAGAAAAAGGGATAAAAAAACTCAAGGTAATGGGAGATGTAGAATTGGTTGTTAACTAGGTGCAGAAGTAATATCAAACAAAGGATGCAAGACTAAAGACATATGGAAATAGAGTGTGGGATGAGATTAAGCATTTTGATCATTTCTCTTTATCTGCTATCCCTCATGAGAAAAATTCTAAATTTGATTGTCTCATAGTCTCTACCTCTCTCATTCCTCATCTTCAGTTCGACAAAGATATCTACATAGTAAAGATGATTCATAGACCTAGTGTGCTGAATAATGATCAACACTGGGAAGTCTTTGATGATGATGGGAAAATTATTACATTTCTTGAGGGACATCCTCCATTTTCAAATTTGAATTTTGAAGGATCATGAGGAGATAATCCTGAGATCATTCAATTGCAAGGTAATGTTATTCCAAGAGGGTTAGTCATCCTTGAAATTCTTTTTTATAAGGAAGATAAAAGGAAAGAGAAAGTTGAAGATACTAAATCTTCTAATTCTTTGGGTTATAAGAAGGTAAACATTGGTTCTAAAGAAATTCCAAAGATGGTCCTTATAGGGAAAGATTTGTCATCAGAAGGGAAAGTAGAGTTCACAAATCTGTTGAAATCTTACCACGATGTTTTTGCTTGGGGTTATGAAGGTTTGAAAGAATTCGTGAATGGAAAATTTAAACATCAGATTCCTTTTAAACCTGGTTCAACTCCCTTTCGACAAAAAAAAAGGCAATTCAATCCGAAGGTCATTGATGCTATATTTAATGAAGTTGATAAAATGCTTAAAGAAAAGATTATCTACCCTATTCACCATTCAACATGGGTAGCCAATATCGTCCTAGTTAGGAAGAAGAATGGTGAGATAAGAATATGTGTGGACTTTTGGATTTTGAATTAGGCATCACTTAAGGATAATTATGGGCTCCCTATCATGGATCATATTTTGTAGATGGTATCTGGTTCTGAGTTCATGTCAATGTTAGATGGTTTCTCTGGTTATAATTAGATTAGTGTTGCACCTGAAGATCATAAAACAACTTTTACCACTCCATGGGGTACATTTTCCTACAATCGTATGCCTTTTGGCTTGATAAATGTTGGACCCACCTTTCAACGGGCAATAAATCATTCATTTGCAAATCTCAAGAAGAAGATCATTGTCATGTACCTTGATGATCTTACAATATTTTTGAAACATAGAATAGACCATGTGCACCATTTGGAATCTAGCTTGCATTAAAGTTGAACCCTTGACATCTTGCTAAATCCTAAAAAGTCTATATTTGGAGTTATAGAAGGAAAATTACTTGGACACATTATTTCCAAAGAGGGTATTCAGATAGACCCAAGAGAGTGAAAGTTATCCAACAATTATCACCTCCCATGAGTAAACTAGGGGTCAGGTCTTTCTTTGGGTAGATAAACTTCATAAGGAGGTTTGTACTAGACTTCTTTGAAATTACGAAGTTTATTATGGATATGATGAATGGGAATATAAATTTTAAATGGACAAAAGAAGGCAGGGCTTCTTTTGAACAAATCAAGGCTATGATTGCTAATGCCCCTACCGTTTCTTATCCAATTATTTCTAAAAATTTTCATTTGTATTGTAATGCATCTAAGAACACCTTATTTTTTATACTCACTCAACCTAACAAAGACAATGCTAAGGCCCTAGTAGCATTCATGAGTGTCCCTCTTAAGAAAAATGAATTAAAGTATTCTCTGATTGAGAAGAATACATATGCTCTAGTCAGAGTAGTAAAAAAAATTAGGTTTTACTCCTGAACTCTCACTCCAAGGTATTTGTTCCCAATTTGACAGTGAAGACTCTTCTAACATAGCAATAGATCAGTGTGAACAAAAGAGCTTCTTGGATAGCCAAAGTACAAGAATATGATCTCGATATCAAAACTACAAAGCTTGTCGAAGGAAAAGGTTTATCTAAAGCTATCGCAGAAGGATCTCCCAAGAATGAGGAAGAGACAGAAGAAGAAATTCTATTAGTTCTATTCATTAGTAATGTCAATAATTGGTTTTCTAAAATCACCTATTTTTTGGCAAATGGAGAATGCCCAGTTCATCTATCACCCAAAGAGAAGAGGACCCTAAAATTGAAATCTGTGAAGTACATTATCTCGGGTGACACTTTGTACAAGAAGGGAATAGATGGTATGTTCTTGAGATGTGTAGATTTTGAACAAAGGAAGGAGTTGCTTCAATTGTTTCATAATGAAACATGTGGAGGTCATTACTCAACATTGATCATAGCCTATAAAATTTTGAGAAACTATTTTTACTAGCCTGGGATGTTCAAAGATGTAGAAGAATGGGTCAAGAAGTGTGAATCATGTCAATATTTCAAAGGAAGAGTCCAATTAGCAGCACTACCCTTGAAACCAATAGTGATCAAAGAACCCTTTCGAAAATGAGGTTTGGACTTAATTGGTCCTATCCATGCTTCATCCACTATCGAACATACTAACATTTTAATGGAAACTAATTATTTTACCAAGTGGGTAGAGGCCATTCCAGTCAAGCAAACAACTTTAGAAGTGGTGTGCAGTTTCATCAAGAAAATTAGTTTGGTTAGGTTTGGGGTTCCTAACAAGATTTTTACTGATAATGCTACAAAATTTTCCTCCTAGGAGATATCAGCCTTCTACTATCAATATGGAATCACTCTCTCTCACTCCTTAGATTATTTCACACAAGGAAATGGTCAAGAGAAATCAAGCAATAAAAATATTATGTCCCTTGTGTGAAAATTGATAGATGTTAATCAGAGTTCTTGGCACAAACACTTGTATGATGCACTATAGGTAGATCATACCATAAAGAAGAGAGCAACAAGACTATCTCCCTTTGAAATCATATATGGTACTGAACTAGTTTTCCCTCTTTCTTTGGAATTATCTATTTTGAACTTACAAGATGCTATTGAAAACTATGAATTCAAAGATGCCCTTGAAAAGTGAATATTATATTTGACCAAACTGGAAGAGAAGAGAGATGTGGTTGTAGACAGAATACAAGAACATCAATCTCACATAAAGAAGTTATTTGATAAAAAAGCTAAACAGAGGGTGTTCTAGGAAGGTGATTCATCCTACTTTGGGATAAGTGTAGAGAGCCAAAGGGTTTACATGGAAAATTTGACTCCTTATGGAGAGGTCCATTTCAAATCAAATAGGTATGCAGGAAAAATTCCTTTATTTTATCCTACCTAAGTTTTACCCAGTTGCCCTTACCTTACAATGGGCAACACTTGAAGCATTATCATTAGTAAAAGGTGTAGTGTGGTACCTTTTTGTATATAAGTTGTCTCATTTTTGGTGTGCTCCTATTAGTTTTTCTTGCTTTTGGTTTTTCTTTTTGTTGTCCCATTTTTTTTGTTTTTTCCCTCTTTCGCAAAGTGGTTCCTCAAGTGACTCTACAACCTAATGGATAAAGCACTGTTCTACTTATTCTAGATTTGAGTTTCATCATTGTTAGTCCTTTTCCCCAAATAGAGCCAGCTATTACCTAGATATCAAAATTGCCTTAATTCCTACCTTTTTAATGCTATGGTTATTTTCAAAATATGCCTCATTTTAAGCATTAAAATAGTCATTTCCTCTTAGAGTTTTTGAGAAATTTTTCCCTAAATATCTCCAGCTCTTTCCTAGCTGCATACAACACTTTAAATTTTCAAAATCCAAATTCTAAGTCCAAAGTTGTTGCAAGTTAATGAAGGAACCAAAAATACATATTTTCAATTGCATCATTAACCATTAACCTCTAAAAAAAGGTTAAGATCAATTGCCAAAATAAATATTTCACTTCAAAATCATAACCATTAACCTCTCTATCAAAAGGTTAAGATAAGTTTGCAAAATTAACCTTTTAAGAAGGTCAGGGTTTGGGGGTCAAAACATGTATTCCCAACCAAACCATTAACCATTAAACTTTTAAAAAGAGGTTAATATTCAAGTCCAAAATATGTGTTTTTAAGACAGTTATTAACCTTTCAAATGATAAATGTGAAGGAAATAAAAGGTAGAAGCAATGAAAATTGTGTTTGGGTTTCCAAGAATTGAAGGGTATTCAAATATAGATGTAATAACTGGCAATTTAAGTGTGTAATTTATTTGACATAACAGTCTCAACACCTGGAATAGAAAATCTAAAATTTCAGAGAACATGTCATACACTCACTAGCATGATTGGACATTCCACACGAAGAGAGGTGATAAATAATAACATCCCTTAGAAGGATGAAAGTTAGGGAGTTTGATAACTTTTTGATTGGATTTATTCTTTTAAAATAAAGAGCAATATTAGTGATCAAATAAAGATTAAATACAGAGTGCTTCTAGTTTGAGAGCTTGCAAGGTTCCCACGTACATGATCATAGTGAAAATGCAAAGCTTCATGTATGAAAACACAAGTGTTTGATCAAATGCTCTAGAAACATTGATTGCAAAAATTGCCTTCATCCACTTCTATGTAGGAGATAGCAGCATTGGTAATTAACAAATGGAAAGCCTCTAAATTGTTTTACATAATGTCTTAGCTCTGCCATTTCCTACAAATCGGGTTTAGCCAGATAATTGAAGTTGTATGTGACAAAAGTTTTGAGTTTTGAATGAAAAATATGATCATCCAAGCACATGTTTCCTGAGTCTTGGATTGACATGAAGAGGTGAAGAAGCTAGTAACAAATTTCAACACCGATTGGACAACCCACATGGTCAAGGCCAAAGTATTCAAAATAGAGATGGATGCAGAAAATTATTTGTGTCCCTCTATATGTAACCACACATGATTAGAAGGTGTATACATGTCAAAGAACGTGAGCTATTTGGAGAAACATCGATACTCTCGGTTGTAGTTTTCCCTACATCTCCCAATCCGCAACACTCAATGCGAATGCATCAAGAATAAACATTGATTCATTTAACAAAAAGCTCTTGTAGACATCATATCCATTGGACTAGATTTGATTGGTTTGATGGAATGAGCAGTTAGAATGTGATCAAACTATTCAAGCAAATGGCAGATTTCCCTCAACTTGTGGTTTTGTGAATTAACTTGGCAATTAGATAAGTATCAAGATAGAGTTCTATATATATGTTTCTTCAAATGATGCATTAATTAAATACATGCAGAGTTATTAAAAGTACTAAAACTGAATATTGGAGCTAGCTCGGGCACTTTTACAAAGTAGTATATGGGAATTGATGGATGAGTTTCCAAATGGAGTAGATGTTTGAGCATCTCTAAATAAGTTTTTTGAAGTCTCTAATTTGTGAAGTACATTGAGGAAATTGAAAACATGTAAATAAATCAATAGGAAGATCACCAGCCAAACCATGAAATACAAATATCAAAGGTTAGATTAGCTCCCATTTTAAAAAGTACACTTCTCGACATTGGTGATACCATTTAGGCAGTGTTTTCCTTCAAATTTTTGGTCATCTCTTTAGAGTAAGGACATGACCCCTTTAGCTAGAAAGATATTGGAAAGTGGCCTGATTCAAGTAGGACAGAACCCCATCTTAGTGCAGTTCCCTGATCTAGTGTTGGAATGCATGAAGGCCTATCATCCAAATACTAGGGAAGACATTTCATCAAATAATAAAGTGATTGTCCATCTAGATCCTATTTCTATTTCCATTTCCTTCTGATTACCTTCCAAAGTGCAATATGCCAACATTAATTTAAGAACTACCAAGGAATACTAAATGATGAATCAAACTTAGTGTTTCAACATTGTTGCTAGGTCATGGCTCTTGCAACCAAGGAAAGGGAAATCTGAACTATCCAAGTCCATCCATAGATCATTGTTAAAGGAAGATGTAGTGAACATGGTAACTCTATTAAGTAGAATAATAGGACTTCGGGATTCACAAGTGTTTGAAGGTTGGATGTTCCTATTTGTTAACATGATCTTCGAAGGGAAGTAATTCATTGATTGAGCTAAAATTATCAGTGACTCACTACATAGGGAGCCCATAGAACTCCAATAAAATGATTATTTCTACATGACTTTGTACCTTTTCTATGAGAAAATTGAATTACTAGATCTTCCTCCTATTGATTGTTCAGTTTAAGAGTTTAAAAGCTTAAAGGAAAGAACCACCTATGTCCCTAAAAGAATAAGAGATTGGGTTAGTAAAATCAGAGTAGAAAAAGTGACTAGTGAATTTCAAAGTAAAGAGAGAAGAGATAATCAAGTAGAATCTTATCAAATGGCATTAGAGGTAACTTCTGGTGAGAAAATACAACAAGTGGATATGAGTACTCTAGATCAAGATGAAGATCTAAATCAGCCAGCTAAGTTTATAGTCCAAAGAAGAAGGACAAAAATGAAAGGTAAATCTACTAGAGTGAATTAGAAAGGAAATGAGCCTAATGAGAAGAATCAAAGAAATCCTCAAACTATTGAACCACTCATCCCAGTTACATCCTCTCATGATGTAGTAATTACTCATTTGAGCCTCTCTCCTCCTGAGATATCATTAATAGACATCACACAATTGGATAAACAATTATCTAATTCAGAAGATTTAATGATGATTGCTGAAAATATAATAGGTGACATGCAAGTTTCACTTCTAGATACTACACATTCATGTTTCCAAACTAGTCTCCAAAAGAAGAAGAAAGTTGTTCAGATGATCATACCTCCATTTGATGTAATCTCTAGTTTCCTTCAAAAGCCTCCTAAAGTGAAAAAGACTAAAGTGCTGTCCAAGTTGGTTGTTGATAAAACTTCAGGCAATCTATGTATAGAAATAGCCAAGCCGATAATTTAAAAGAATGTTGATGAAGCATCTGAGTCAAATTTCATTCTAGATAAGGTTGATCTTGGTCCATCTACTACAAAAGGAGACTTTTAGAATTTTGAAGTGATTGCCGCCCAAATGATACAAAGAATGAAGAAAGAGAAAAGATCAAAGGAGCAACTCAATGAGCAAGTCCAAAATGCTATTGTCTTACATCAATTTGATTAGTGATTCCTCTAATGTGAAGGTAATAGTTATTTCACTAGCTTTGGCTAGCCCTAATGGTATTCTTGATCATGTTATTATTGAAATAGTAAACAAACATAAGTCATATAGTATGATGATCGAAGCTTGGATAAATAGAATGATAGAAGATGCTTCAAAACTCATAATTGGATTGAAAGAAATATACTAAATATAAATATATAATATATATTATTATATTAATATTTATGTTATGAATATATATAATAATGTAATATTTTTATTAAGTATAATAACTTTATATATATATATATATATATATATATATTAATGTTATTAATATATATGTATATTATTAATATATATGAATCAAAGGGGGTCATAGGTCACCCTATGACCCCGTTTGACCCATATTAACCATTGTAATATGTCCCTAGGGGTCCTCAGACCCCTAGGGACATATGTCATCATTTAATGCGTCAAAGGGGCCAATGGTTGATGTATGACCCCCTTTGAGTCATATATATTAATAATATACATATATATTAATAACATTAATATTAATACACACACACACACACACACACACACAGATATTAATATAATAATATATATATTATATATTTATATTTAATATATTATGTTATTATATATATATTATATTATTATACATATTTATATAATAATATATAAGACATTACACAGTAATATAAGTGAAATAATTTATAAATCATAAGTTATAACGTTTAAACCTAATTTTGACTCCAAAATGGGTTGGGGTTTGAAATTTCCCAACCGGAGCATATTGGATATCCGATTTGAGATCGGATATCTGATTAGGCTTCGTATTTACCAAGCCTACCCGGTCAACCCAAAATACGTGTTTAAAGAGGGTTTTAGTGATACTCAGACTTTAGGTAGCTGTCTTACAATGTTATTTTGATTGAAATTGAATGAAATGAAAAGAGTTTTTTTTAATATCACCCTCTAGATTCCATCAAAATAAATTTCTGTCAAATTTTGAGTTCGATAAGTATTTATTAGTTAATTATCAATGAAAGTTATTGTAAAGTGTTGATTGACATACTGATTGAAAAATAGCTATAACTTTCAAACAGTATAACATTTTTTAAATCTAAAAGTTACGTCACATTCTATACTTCGCCTAGTATAAGAAAAATAAAAATTAAAGTTGGTAAAATTTTCTATTAGTTAGGGTGGTCAGACTTGGGACTCTTTTTTTTTGGGAAAAGTTTTGGTAGAAAATTCATATTTAATTATTTATTTGGAATAAAAAGATCGAAAAATATGTGTCACATCTGGGCATGAGTCTACTTTTCATATCAATAATTATATTAAAAAAATATTATGATTTGAATTTGATTAAGGTGGTCAGACATACACCTACTTTTTATTTTCATCTTAAAATTTTCTTAGTACTGCATTAAAATTCAAACTTTTGACCAATTAATTATTTTTTTCTCCTAATAAGGCCTAGTAGTTTAGAAACTACATTCAATTTCTTATAGATTATTTTCTTACAACTTTTTGATATAAAGTACATAACCACTTCAAAATTATGTGTCAAGTTGAGATAAACCTGATTTGCTAATTTTTCACTGCCACATATAAGACCATAGTTTGGTACACCATGATCCTGCACATACCCATTATTTAGTGATAGTTTAGCACCCATTTAATATGATTTTATCAGAAATTGCATTTAATTTGTAGTCTTCCCTTCCTCCTTATTTCTTTTTATTCCTCCTAGATGGAATTAGGGTGGGATCTAATGGATCCTGTTGGTATTCCTAATCTATGATGCAAATAATGAGGTAGTACCTATTCTTTTGGTGTCATTTATTTTTATATTCCAATCACTGAAATCTATTTTCTACACTAAAATGGAGCTTTTCACTAAACCTATAGGGAATTTCGTGAGACTTAAACTATTTTGGGACCTTAGGAAATCCTAGATTTTTTTGGGTCTTGAGGTCAAGGATTCAATGTTCCCCTACCACATAAATGGATGTAGTGCATCCCTATCTAAGTAAGGGATGCAATGTGTCCCTAAACCTGGACCTATTTTACGTCCCCTTCTTGACGCTTAAGTCAGGGTTGATTCGAGGTACTATTTCCCTTACACAATTGATGGATAGGATAAATTTTATTTTGAATCCCTTTTTAAGAACCTTATTTTCTCCATTTTGCATTCATCATTCACATGCACCTATGATCTCTCCATCTATGTGTGCAACAAGCTCCCAAACATTCAAGTCTTCAAGTATTCTTCAACTATTTTGGGTGTTCAAGCAAGTCCTTCGTTGAAGATCAAGGATTCAACCATCAAGAACTTTTTATAAAATTTTCAACATTCAAGATCTATCGTCATACATTCAAAGATTGTGTTTTGCATCTTCTACATTCATCCCTCCTAAGATCTATATTCACTCTTAAGGATAATATCAAGTACATTCATTCACAAAGGTTTTGATTTGTTTTGATTTAATTTCTTATTGTTTTTGAAGTTGAGTATTCAAGGTTGTTGCATCAACATATTTGATTACATTCAAAATTCAAGATCATATTCATCGATTTTACATTGCTTCATATCATATCTACTTCTACTACTTGTTAGCATTCTCTATTTTAATTTTAATTTCAAGGTAAATTCCTAAACTAGGGTTTGATCAAGTAAAACCCCCCAATCAACAAAAAAAATCCTTTTCTTGTAGGTTATGGACCTCAAAAGACAAAACGAGGTGTAGATTCAAATAACTATTTGTATAACTTTAAACATCCAAAATTGGTCTCATGATATGACATAAAAGGTCAGGGATGCATTACATCCCCACCCCTCTAGATTGACCCTATCTTAGATTAACACCTCTCCTAGAGGTCAGTTCTAACCTAGAGCTGATTGATTATTGTATTTTGTATATCTCATAGTTTCATGTCCATAATATGAGTTTCAACATTTTTGGAGACCATTTGACATAGCATTTTTAGGTTTGTATCCTTCAATGTGAGCCTTCACCTATTTTCTAATTGAATACATATTTTTATCGCTTTGTATTCATATTTTACATTACGTATCTACTTCCACAAAATCCTCTCTTTATGGAGGTTGAGGAGAAGGTCCAAGCAACTCACCCTTTTGCATAGGTTACGAATTGACACTTTATCTTGTGTTAATTGGGCCTACATTAGGAGGTGGATCTTGGTGTTTACCTTTCGTCTTTGCATAGGTAGTAGATTCATTCCCCTCCCCCTATATAGTTATTATCTTCATTATTTTGTGGGTAGGAGCTTCCCCTTCCTTGCATAGCAAAGAATTGTTAATTTAGCCTAATTTTCCACTTTACCATCTAATTTCCTAAGATCAGCTTTAGACTTCCTTCCTCCTTTTTTATTCACTTTTGGGACAAGAGACTTGTCAAAAGCCTCTATGGTGGTAGCTAACCGTAGTTTATTGTAAGTAACATTTATTTCATTTTCTATAACTTTTTGTGAATTTTGTTCTACTAGTAACTCCTCCATCAGTTCATCCCCCATGTTTTTCGCAAACAGCTCATGTTGTGTTTGCAATTTTACGAGAGTTGGCTCTTCATAGTTTAATTTAGGAACATGAAGGTTATCTATGTTTTGGTTAAGGCTATTTTCTTTTGGTGTCATTTATTTTCATATTCCAATTACCGAAATCTATTTTCTACACTGAAATGGAGCATTTCACTAAACCTATAGGGAATTTCGTGAGACTAATGCCTGTTTTGGGACCTTAAAAAATCCTGGATTTTTTTGGGTCTTGAGGTCAAGGATTCAATGTTTCCCTAACCTATAAATGGATGTAGTGCATACCTATCTAAGTAAGGGATGCAATGTGTCCCTAAACCTGGACCTATTTTAGGTCCCTTTCTTGACCCTTAATTTAGGGTTAATTCGAGGTACTATTTCCCTTACACAATTGATGGATAGGATAAATTTTATTTTGAATTCTTTTCTAAGAACCTTATTTTCTCCATTTTGCATTCATCATTCACATGCACCTATGATCTCTCCATCTATGTGTGCAACAAGCTCCCAAGCATTCAAGTCTTCAAGTATTCTTCAACTATTTTGGGTGTTCAAGCAAGTCCTTTATTGAAGATCAAGGATTCAACCATCAAGAACTTTTTATAAAATTTTCAACATTCAAGATCTATCGTCATACATTCAAAGATCGTTTGTTGCATCTTCTACATTCATCCCTCCTAAGATCTATATTCACTCTTAAGGAAAATATCAAGTACATTCATTTACAAAGGTTTTGATTTGTTTTGATTTAATTTCCTATTGTTTTTTAAGTTGAGTACTCAAGGCTATTGCATCAACATATTTGATTACATTCAAAATTCAAGAGCATATTCATCGATTTTACATTGCTTCGTATCATATCTACTTCTACTACTTGTTAGCATTCTCTATTTTAATTTTAATTTCAAGGTTAATTCCTAAACTAGGGCTTGATCAAGGGAAATCCCCCAATCAACCAAAAAAATCCTTTTCTTGTAGGCTATGGACCTCAAAAGACAAAATGAGGTGTAGATTCAAATAACTTTTTGTATAACTTAAAAAATACAAAATTGGTCTCATGATATGACATAAAAGGTCAGGTACGCATTACATCCCCACCCCTCTAGATTGACCCTATCCTAGATTAACACCTCTCCTAGAGGTCAGCTCTGACCTAGAGCCGATTGATTTTTGGATTTTGTAGATCTTATAGTTTCATGTCCATAATATGAGTTTCGACATTTTTGGAGACCATTTGGCATAACATTTTTATGTTTGTATCCTTCAATGTGAGCCTTCTCCTATTTTCTAATTGAATACATATTTTCATTGCTTTGTATTCATATTTTATATTGCATATCTACTTACACAAAATCATCTCTTTATGGAGGTCAAGGAGAAAGTCCAAGCAATTCACCCTTTTGCATAGGTTACAAATTGACACTTTATCTTGTGTTAATTGGACCTAGATTAGGAGGTGGATCTTGGTGTTTACCCTTCATCTTTGCATAGGTAGTAGATTCATTCCCCTCCCCCTATATAGTTATTAGCTTCATTATTTTGTGGGAAGGAGCTTCCCCTTCCTTGCATAGAAAAGAATTGTTAATTTAGCCTAATTTTCCACTTTACCATCTAATTTCCTAAGATCAACTTTAGACTTCCTTCCTCCTTTTTTATTCACTTTTGGGACAAGAGACTTATCCAAAGCCTCTATGGTGGTAGCTAACCTTAGTTTATTGTAAGTAACATTTATTTCATTTTCTATAACTTTTTGTGAATTTTGTTCTACTAGCAACTTCTCCATCAGTTCATCCCCCATGTTTTTAGCAAAGAGCTCATGTTGTGTTTGCTATTTTACGAGAGTTGGCTCTTCATAGTTTAATTTAGGAACATAAAGGTTATCTATGTTTTGGTTAAGGCTATTTTCTATATGTACAACCTTGAACCCAGCTATAATTGCAAATGAGACATTGAAAACATACATGATGTCCTAATGCTACCTATTTAAACTTAGCACCTACACCGCAAGGAGGTGCAATAGTTAGTCAATAGTAAGATATACATAATAAATATTATATTAGAGTATGTACATAAAAAAATAACAATAATATTTATAATATGCCATAATAAACATAAATCTTCAATACAAATGTTCATAATGTAAAGTCAATAGTTTTGATATATAATTTAATATTTTGATTAAATTAGGAATAGTAGTTCATGAAAATGATAATTTACATGTTTTTTTACTTAATATTTCAACATTTTTGCTAATTACCTAATTCTCACTATTTGTTTCATCCAATATACTATTATCATCATTCAATGGTTATTTAATTGATATATATTTAAAATTAAATATACTCTATGAAATTTTGTCTATTTTTAAATAAACTTATATAAATACCTATATAATTCTCATGTATTTACTCTAAAAGTCTTAAAATAGAAGATGCATTAAAAAGTAGTAATAAATATTACAATTTTTATTTTAAGCATAAATTTACAATCGATATCCTTGTTTCCACTATCTTTTGAATGGGTAGATCCATATCTTGATCTATCATATATTTAAGGTTTTTTATCTAATTTCATAATTCAATGTTTAATAGAGAATATTAATTTAATTTATACTTATCATTTATTTCTTGACATTCAAGCCTAAGACAAGTAAAACATAAAAATGTAGCTAAGGATAATTTATAAAATGTAGCAAAATGTAAGTTTATGAATATTACATTTTTAACAATTCTATTATTTTGTTTTAAAACTCTTTTAATAAAAACTATTTTGGTGAGGAACCTCATCCCTTATGATGTCGGAACCTTGCATTCAGCAAGACTTGAATCCTAGTGGACTCTTTGTGAGCCATTCAAAACGAAGGGCCCATTACAATGCATGTCTAATTTGACTATAAAAAGTTAAAGATTTTATTTTCTTAACTAAACCAAATTACATTTCAAAACAGAGTAAAGAATATACAAGTAAACTGCCGTATGCAAAAAATAAGAAGAACAAGCATAGGAAGGAGGCCAGAGAATAATATTGAACCAAAATGAGATCTATCAACCATCTCAAGTTTCGATTGCATAAAGTGTAATAACAAAGACAGACAGGAGAGACATGGAAGAATAAGAGTGGAAAGCAAGAAGCCACACTTTATTAAAATTGATCGCCCAACCAAGGGCTACATTCCCTTAGTGAAGCAGATTTAATGATCATTCAGGCGTTACAGGAACTACATAATGCGCGTGGAAGTAGATTCAATGCCTAAACGATCATCTAGGAACCCAATCTAGACACACCTTTGATAACAGATTTTGTCTGAAGAAGTAGACAAGTTCAAAGAAAAAGTAATTTTTGGTGCAGTTTCAAATTTCAGTCCGGCGTATTTTATCAATTTGAAAAAAAAATGGTATTTTATAGAGTTGTTTCTTAAACTTTTAACCAAATTATTGAAAGAAGGTTGAAATAGGCTAAGAAGAATGAGGCTGGTTAATCTCTAGACAAAATATACCAAGAAAAAAAAAAAGTTAAACATGATTCTTTTTCAAATTGAATATCTTGACCCTTGCAACTCAACTCTCATTCACCGGAGTTCAACGCTCCATGCATAAATCCCCATACCTTTTGTTTTTCCATTTTTATGGATGCTAGCATGAAGGAGTGGCAATTAAGTGCTCGGATTTGGGCAATGTTTTTTTATTTATAATCTTTTTATCAAGGCTATGAAAATCAAGAAAACTGGTTAATCATGAAACAATCCTCAACTTGAAACATTAAAAACCAAGGAAAGCAAATGGCAGAATTTGCAAGGAAAGAAGTGCTACGAAACCCCATGTGGAAAAAATGTTTTATAGAAAAAGAAGGCAAACCAAAATAAATCTGCTTTTTCTTCTCAAAATAAATGGAAAGATTAGTTCTTCACTGCCAATGAAAAGCCACAACACAACAATGAATTTGAAGAGTCCAATAAAATAACAATCAATTTGAAAAAAATAAACCTGATCAGAGAAATTTGTTTTAAAAAAAACAAGGTGAACCAAAACAACTCTATGTCAGTCTTCTCAAAATCAATGAAAAGTTCATATTTTTACAGCAAATGAAAAACCACAATCAATTTGGGAAAAACTCCAATTAAACAATCACAATCACAGTGGACAGAGATGTTGGGAATGTGTAGCCTAACAGTTACATGACACTTCAAATTCCCTTCTTTTTGTCTTCTAGCTGAATGTGGTTGTATGTATACATCTGCATAGTCATGTATTGAATATCGCTTAATGGATAATAAAGTGGGTTCCCTATTGAGAGTGGACCTAGCCACAAGTTGTGGTGAACCACTATAATTTATTGTGCCTTTGTTTATTCTTCTTCTTTTTTTGTATATTTTTAAAGTTTAGTTGCTTTCATTGTGTTTTCTCTACTTGTTTTGAGTCTACAATTGGTATCAGAGCCAATTTTGGCTTGAGTAGAGATGGAGGAAGAAGAAGATGATATTGATTTTGTTATTGATGAGTTTCTTGAAAATCTGGACTCGGTTGAAGAGGAGGATGCTGAAGAGAGTGAGGATGAAGTTGAGGCCAACAGTGAGGAGGATTATGAAAAGGAAAACTTTGTGAGATTGAAGGAGGAGAACTTTTTACTCACAGACCAACTATTTTGCTTGGTCCAGAAGTTGGAGGTTTTGTGTCGTATGCTGAATGTTGAGAAAGATAACTTTGATAGTTTGTCATCACATGGTACAGTTGGTGAAGGCAATATTTTTTGTGATGCAACTCCACATGGCCTTAGCAATAGAGGTAAATTTTATGGTGGATAAGGATATTGATCTATTTTATGATACTTTGTTAAGGGGGAGCCACGAAATAGGAATATAAGAAGGAGTGCATTATGCACATGTTGGAAGCTTTATTCATGAATATCGCTTAATGCATATGAATATTGTGAGTAAACAATTTGGAGATGAGTATTTTGGAGATTAGTTCTTCATAGCCAATGAAAAGCCACAATACAACAATGAATTTGAAGAGCCCGATAAAATAACAATCAATTTTGAAAAAAAAAAAAAACCATTAACCTCTCTATCAAAAGGTTAAGATAAGTTTGCAAAATTAACCTTTTAAGAAGGTCAAGATTTGGGGGTCAAACATGTATTCCCAACCAAACCATTAACTATTAACCTGTTAAAAAGAGGTTAATATTCAAGTCCAAAATATGTTTTTTTAAGACAGTTATTAACCTTTCAAATGATAAATGTGAAGGAAATAAAAGGTAGAAGCAATGAAAATTGTGTTTGGTTTTCCAAGAATATAAGGGCATTCAAATATGGATGTAATAACTGGCAATTTAAGTGTGTAATTTATCTGACATAATAGTCTCAGCACCTGGAATAGAAAATCTAAAGTTTCATAGAACATTTCATACACTCCCTAGCGTGATTGGACATTCCACATGAATAGAGGTGATAAATAATAACATCCCTTAGAAGGATGAAAGTTAGGGAGTTTGATACCTTTTTTATTGGATTTATTCTTTTAAAATAAAGAGCAATATTAGTGATCAAATAAAGATTAAATATAGAGTGCTTCTAGTTTGAGAGCTTGCAAGATTCCCATGTACATGATCATAGTGAAAATGCAAAACTTCATGGATGAAAACACAAGTGTTTGATCAAATGCTCTAGAAACATTGATTGCAAAAATTTTCTTCATCCACTTATGTGCAGGAGATAATAGCATTGGTAATTAACAAATGCAAAGCCTCTAAATTATTTTACATAACGTCTTAGCTCTGCCATTTCCTACAAATCAGGTTTAGCCAGATAGTTTAAGTTGTATGTGACAAAAGTTTTGAGTTTTGAATGAAATATATGATCATCCAAGCACATGTTTCTTGAGTCTTGGATTGACATGAAGAGGTGAAGAAGCTAGAAACAACTTTCAACACCGATTGGACAGCCCACATGGTCAAGGCCAAAGTATTGAAAATAAAGATGGATACAGAAAATTATTTGTGTCCCTCTATATGTAACCACGCATGAGTAGAAGGTGTATACATGTCAAAGCACATGAGCTATTTGGAGAAACATCGATACTCTCGATTGTAGTTTTACCTACGTCTCCCAATCCACAACACTCAATGTGAATGCATCAAGAATGAACATTGATTCAATTAACAAAAAGCTCCTGCAAACGTCATATCCATTGGACTAGATTTGATTGGTTTGATGGAATGAGCAGTTAGAATATGATCAAACTATTTGAACAAATGACAGGTTTCCCTCATTTTGTGGTTTTGTGAATTAACTTGGCAATTAGATAAGTATCAAGATAGAGTTCTATATATATGTTTCTTCAAATGATGCATTAATTAAATACATGCAGAGTTATTAAGAGTACTAAAATCAAATATTGGAGGTAGCTTGGGCACTTTTACAAAGTAGTATATGGGAATTCATGGATGAGTTTCCAAATGGAGTAGATGTTTGAGTGTCTCTAAATAAGTTTTTTGAAGTCTCTAATTTGTGAAGTACATTGAGGAAATTGAAAACATGTAAATAAATCAATAGGAAGATCACCAACCAAACCATGAAATACAAATATCAAAGGTCAGATTAGCTCCCATTTAAAAAATTACACTTCTCGACATTGGTGATACCATTTAGGAAGAGTTTTCCTTCAAGATTTTTGGTCATCTCTTGAGAGTAATGACACGACCCCTTTAGCTAGAAAGATATGGGAAAGTGGTCTGATTCGAGTAGGACAAAACCCCATCTTAGTGCAGTTCCCTGATCTAGTGCTGGAAGGCACGAAGGCCTATCATCCAAATACTAGGGAAGACATTTCATCAAATAATAAAGTGATTGTCCATCAAGATCCTGTTTCTATTTCCATTTCCTTCTGGTTACCATCCAAAGTGCAATATGCCAACATTAATTTAAGAACTACCAAGGAGTACTAAATGATGAATCAAACTTAGTGTTTCAACATTGTTGCTAGGTCATGGCTCTTGCAACCAAGGAAAGGGAAATCTGAACTATCCAAGTCCATCCATAGATCATTGTTAAAGGAAGATGTAGTGAACATGGTAACTCTATTAAGTAGAATAATAGGACTTTGGGATTCACAAGTGTTTGAAGGTTGGATGTTCCTATTTGTTAACATGGTCTGCGAAGGGAAGCATTGCATTGATTGAGCTAAAATTGTTAGTGACTCACTACATAGGGAGCCCATAGAACTCCAAGAAAATGATTATTTCTACATGACTTTGTACCTTTTCTATACTATTACAAGCACCAAAAGTTGGCCAGGGCTTAACCAGCAAGGTATATATGATGATATGGCTATTATTTACAACCATCTCCCTTAGTTATAGTATAACAATAGCCTACATCATTTTTGAAGGGTGAATGATGCATTCACAATGTTGACTATAAGAAAAATTCAAGAAAACATGGGACTCAAATTTTCAATATCAGAAGCAACAATGGAAGTACAAAAATATGGAAGTGTTTTCATACAATTCTCGAAGTTCACTTATATCAGATTAGCTACCTATGATGGGTATCCCCTAATGCTACCTAGGTTTGTTGATTATAAATTTCTCTTGATTGAAATGTGCAAGTAGATTAGTCAAATCAATAAATTTTGCAAGAATAGGAAAATAGATGGAATACCTTTGCCTATCGGAATTGGATATTATAGCTATGAGACTACATCAGATGCAAGGAACATGGAGAGATCCATTGCCACAATTAATTTGCATCCTTATACTATGCGTTTCCCTTATGATAGTAAAGGCTATGTAGTTAATTAGTTAAAGCTAAACCCCAACCTCAGTCACTTTCTGACTCTAGATGAATTTTGGGAGGATTGTGAAAATGATTTCAAAGTATGGAAGAAAGATTGGATGCGGCTTACTATAAGGCATATGATAGACTTCAAGGTGGATATTAATGTGATAGGTTTAAATCATGATGAAGTTTCCTTGGTTGATCCTTTCTACTATGAGAAAATTGAATTACTAGATTTTCCTCCTATTGATTGTTCAATTTAAGAGTTTAAAAGCTTAAAAGAAAGAACCACCTATGTCGTTAAAAGAATGAGAAAATACAACAAGTGGATATGACTACTCTAGATCAAGATGAAAATCTAAATCAGCCAGCTAAGTTTATAGTCAAAAGAAGAAGGACAAAAATGAAAGGCAAATCTACTAGAGTGAATTAGAAAGGAAATGAGCCTAATGAGAAAAATCAAAGAAATCCTCAAACTATTGAGCCACAGATCCCAGTTACATCCTCTCATGATGTAGTAATTCCTCATTCGAGCCTCTCTCCTCTTGAGATATCATTAATAGACATCACACAATTGGATAAACAATTATCTAATTTAGAAGATTTACTGATGATTGCTGATAATATAACAGGCGACATGCAAGTTTCACTTCTAGATAATACACATTCATGTTTCCAAACTAGTCTCCAAAAGAAGAAGAAAGTTGTTCAGATGATCCTACCTCCATTTGATGTAATCTCTAGTTTCCTTCAAAAGCCTCCTAAAGTGAAAAAGACTTAAGTGATGTCCAAGTTGGTTGTTGATAAAACATCAGGCAATCTATGCATAGAAATAGCCAATCCCATATTTTAAAAGAATGTTGATGAAGCGTCTAAGTCAAATTTCATTCTAGATAAGGTTGATCTTGGTCCGTCTACTGCAAAAAGAGACTTTTAGAATTTTGAAGTGATTGCTGCCCAAATGATACAAAGAATGAAGAAAGAGAAAACATCAAAGGAGCAACTCAATGAGCAAGTCCAAAATGCTAGTGTCTTACATCAATTTGATTAGTGATTCCTCTAATGCGAAGGTAATAGTTATTTCACCAGCTTTGGCAGGCCCTAATGGTATTCTTGATCATGTTATTATTGAAATAGTAAACACACATAAATCATATAGTATGATGATCTAAGTTTGGATAAATAGAATCATAGAAGATGCTTCAAAACTCATAATTGGAGTGAAAGAAATATATTAAATATAAATATATAATATATATAATACATATTATTATATTAATATGTATGTTATTAATATATATATATATATATATATATATATATATATATATATATATATATATATATATATATATATATATATATATATATATATATATATATATATATATATATATATATATATATATATATATATATATATATATATATATATATATATATATATATATATATATAATAACATAATATTTTTATTAAATATAATATGCATTATATATTAGTATATTAATATGTATGTTATTAATATATATATATAATAACATAATATTTTCATTAAATATAATAATGTAATATATATATATATATTAATATTAATGTTATTAATATATATTAATATTATTAATATATATGAGTCAAAGGGGATCATGTTCTAAATTTACTCACTTTTTCTAGAACAATTCTAAATATAGAATACGGCTGATGTTCTTATTATTTTTAATCGATCTCACTATTTTTAAAATATCAGCTGCATTGAAAAATTATATTATATTTTTTACTACTTTTATTATATTAAGATTATTTTTATACTAAACATAATAAGGATCAATAAGTAATAAATTATTTTAAAAAATAGATATTATAAAATTATATTTAAAGAATATATCAACAAGTAGATTCTTTAATTTAAAAAAATAATATATTGATAAAAATATCTAGTAATATACAATAAAAGAATCAAATCAAATTATATATATATATATATATATATACACACACATTAAAGTTAATATTAGCTTTTAATCTAAACTTTGTTTGATTAAGTGGAAGAAACTATTATAGGATTAGATATGTTCAAAACATAATAATATATCTTCCAATTTAATAATATCTTGTTAAAATAATTTAAAATTAATTCTTAAATAGAACTTCAAACATCACAAAATAAATATAATAATAACGGAGAAGATTTCCTCTACTTTGAATTTAGAATTTAAAGATAATTTCCACAAACACAAATGTATACAAACTTAACCTAAAATAACATTAAGTTAAAAAGAGTAGGAAGTGAAATGGGAAATGCAATATGCAAAATTTTCACTCCTAGAAGAGTTCTTCAAAAGGAAATTTCTATGTGTGAGGAAAAACTAAAGAACATGGATAACGTTTTGTCAAAACAGATAAATTTGCCATCAAATATTGTGCAACTAGTAGAGAGATGAAACTAGAAGCGGTGGAGATATTTCTTTTGATGGAATAGTACAAATTTGGGATTCCTCATGATAGCCAAATGTACAATGCTCTAATCAATGTCATGGAAGATCTATATAAACCAGATCAAGTTGCTAAACTCTGTGATGAGATGATAGAATGTGACTGAAAACCCACCATTCACACCTTGAACATGCTTGTGCACCTACATTGCAGGGCATGAGGGCTCCTCGTTTCAATTATGATAAATTCTTTTTTGATTTTTCACAAGAATGTAGGCCTCATATATTTGACCGAATTGGAGAATAGATGAGACAAATAGGGAAGTTGGCTATTGCAGATGTGTTTTTTATGTTCCCACATAAATTGTTAAGAAAAACAAAGAAAGCCAACATAGGTTGTGTCACTTCTAGTCTAATGGTGAGTTTGGGCAACCTAGATTCTAAATCTAGCAAGTGTAGCTATGTGTCAATGTAGTTGTTTCGGTCGGGATATTGTGAGTGGAGGATTACTTGATGTCTCCAACAAGCTCTAGTTTTTCTTAGCCTTCTCCAACCAAAGAAGATGGGTTACAAGAAAATTATCACTTAGATCAATGACACAGAGCTTTGGTACTAAAAATCTAATACACATATGATTGCAAACTCTTCTCCCTTCTTTCAACATAGAGGGAAGACTCACAATTCTATGTGAAAATTCCATATCCACATTATGATGTGACATTATCATGTCACATTAGCATATTTTTTTACTAAGATGTTAAAACAATCCAAATAAAAAGTTAGACCAATAGTTATGCAAAAAGGGATGCAGCTATCCTCCCTACAAATTGCACCATTGACTAAATTTCAAAAAAATGAAAACACGATGATTTTTTTGAAATTTTCAGAATTTGATCTTCATATCAAAAAAAACAAAATTTTTGAGAAAATTTCGCTGTGTTTTCATGAATCTAAAAAAGAATCATGTTTGACTTTTTTTGTTTTTGTCTTTGGTGCATTTTGTCTAGAGATTAGCCAATGCCTACAAAAAGAATACTCATATTTAAACAACTGATGTGCTATCACATTCGTAGTTGTTTTTTTATAACGAAGGGAACATTTCATTCAATTATGGGTATTCATTGTTTTACTAAAAGCTTTTAAATCATATAATAATTGGTGCAATGTTTTGAAAATTAATGATATTAAGTCAATAATTGTACATATTCGATCAACTGGGTATCAAATCAAGAACTTCCATCACTACCATTAGAAAAGATACACAATTGAAATACTTTTAGCTCAATTCTATCATATTTTTAATTAAACATTTGGTTTGGAATATATGGAGTGTAATGCCTACCCCTAGTTCACTTCTCAAATTGTAGTGTTGGATTCTTGTAGGCTTCCAAGAGTGAGCCTCTGTCTAGGGGGAGTGGATGTAATGTCTTCCCCTAGTTGACTTTTATGATTGTATTGTCAGATTCTTTTAGGGCAGTTTTCTGATTATATTTTATGATTTGCGGTACTCAGTTACCGAATTTGATTGGATGTTATTTCATACTCAGTTGATATATGTGTTGAGGTACTTAGTTATTACATGTGTTCATCATTATTTTAATGATGATATATGTATGTTTGTTACTCAGATATCAAAATTGCCTAAATTTCTACCTCTTTGATGCTATGGTTATTTTCAAAACTTGCCTTGTTTTAAGCATTAAAATTGCCATTTCCACTCAAATTTTTTGAGAAATTTTTCCCTTCAATATCTTTGGCTCATTCTCAAGTTCATCCAACACTTTGAAATTTCAAAATCCAGCTTCCGAGTCCAAAATTTTTGTAGTTTAATGAAGGAACAAAAGATAGGCATTTTCAATTGTATCATTAACCATTAACCTCTAAAAAATAGTTAAGATCAATTGCTAAAATACGTATTTCACTTCAAAATCTTAACCATTAACCTCTCTATCAATAGGCTAAGATAAGTTTGCAAAAATCAACCTTTTAAGAAGGTTAAGGTTTGCGGGTCAAAACACATATTCCCAACCAAACCATTGAGCATTAACCATTAACCTTTTAAAAAGAGGTTAATATTCAAGTCCAAAATATGTGTTTTTAAGACAATTATTAACCTTTTAAATGATCAAGGTGAAGGAAATGAAAGGTAGAAGCAATGAAAATTGTGTTTGGGTTTCCAATAGTTGAAGGGAATTCAAACATAGAGTTAATAACTATCAATTTAAGCATGTAATTTATCTGACATAATAGTCTCAAAATCTGGAATAGAAAATTTGAAGTTTCAACGAACATACCGTACACTCCCCATCATGATTGGACATTCCACACAAACAAAGGTGATAAATAATAACATCCCTTAGAAGGATGAAAATTAGGGAGTTCAATGCCTTTCTAATTGGATTTATTCTTTTAAAATAAAGAGCAATATTGGTGATCACATAAAGATTAGATACAGAGTGCTTCTAGATTGAGAGCTCGCAAGTTTCCCACGTACATTATCACATTGAAAATGTAAAGCTTCATGGATGAAAACACAACAAATGTTTGATCAAATGCTCTGGAAACATTCACTACCAAAATTGCCTTCATCCACTTCTGTGTGGGAGATAGTAGCATTCGTAATTAACAAATGCAAAGCCTCTAAATTGTTTTATGTAATGGCTTAGCTTTGACATTTCCTGCAAATCAAGTTTTAGCAGATAGTTCAAGCCGCATGTGACAAAAGTTTTGAGTTTTGAATAAAATATATGATCATCCAAGCACATGCTTCCTGACTCTTAGATTGATGTGAAGAAGTAAAGAAGCTAGTAACAGCTTTCACCACCAATGTGACAACCCATGTGGTCAAGGCTAGAGTATTTAGAACAGAGGTGGATCCAGCAAATCATCTGTGTCTCTTTGTATGTGACCACAGTTGATTAGAAGGTGTATACATGTCAAAGCACATGAGCTATTTGGAGAAACATCTATACTCTTGGCTGTGATTTTCCCTACATCTCCCAATCCACAATACTCAATGCAGATGCGTCAAGAATGAACATTGATTCATTTAACAAAAGGCTCCTATAGACATCATATCTGTTGGACTAGATTTGATTGGTTTGATGGAATGAGCATTTAGAATGTGATCAAACTATTTGACGAAATGGCAGGCTTCCCTCAACTCATGGTTTTGTGAATTAACTAGACAATTAGATAGGTATCAAGATAGAGTTCTATATATATGTTGCTTCAAATGATGCATTGATCAAATACATGTAGAGTTATTAAAAGTATTGGAACCAAATATTGGAGCTAGCTCAGGCACTTTTACATAGTAGTATATGGAAATTGATGGATGACTTTTCAAATGGAGTAGATGTTTGAGTGTCTCTAAATAAGTTTTGTGAAGTCTCTAATTTGCAAAGTACATTGAGGAAATTGAAAACATTTAAAGTAATCAATAGGAAGATCAACAGTTGAACCATGAAATACAAATATCAAAGGCCAGACTATGCTTCCATTTTAAAAAGTACACTTCTCAACATTGGTGATACAATTTTAGGAAGTTTTTTCCTTCAAGATTTTTGATAATCTCTTGAGAGCAAGGACAAGACTCCTTTAGCTGAAAAGATATTGGAAACTGACCTGGCTCGAGTAAGAGGGCACCCCATCTTAGTGTAGTGTCCTGATCTAGTGTTGGAATGCATGAAGGCCTATCATCCAAATAGTAGGGAAGTCATTTCATCAAATAATAAAGTGATTGTCCCTTTGGATCCTGTTTCTATGGCCATTTCCTTTTGATTACCTACCAGAGTGCAATATGCCAACATTAGTTTAAGAACCATCAAGGAGTATTGTATGGAAAATGAAACTCAGTGTTTGAACACTGTAGCTAGGTCATGGCTCTTGCAACCAAGGAAAGAGAAATCTCAACTAGCCAAGTCCATCCATAGATCATTGTTAAAGGAAGATGTAGCGAACATGGTAACTCTATTAAGTCAAATAATAGGACTTCATGATTCACATGAGTTTGAAGGTTGGATGTTCTTGAACTTATTAACATGGTCTATGAAGGGAAGCAACACATTGATTGGGCTGAAATTATCAGTGACTCACTAAATAGGTAGCTCATAGAACTCTAAGAAAATGATTATTTTTGTGACTTCATACCTTTTCTACACTATTGCAAGCACCAAAAGTTGGCCAAGGCTTCACCCAAAATGTATATATGATGATACGGCTATTATTTACAACAATCTCCCTTAGATATAGTATGACAATAGCCTGCATCATTTTCAAAAGTTTAAGGATGTGTTCACAATGTTGATTGTAAGAGAAATTTAGGGAAACATGGGACAAAAAATTTCATTGAAAGTAGCAATAGAAGTATAAAAGTTTGGAAATGTTTTTGTATAGTTCCCGAAGTTCACTTATATCAAATTAGCTACCTATGATAAGTATCCCCTAACGCTACCTAGGTTTGTTGATGATAAATTGCTCTTGATTGAAATATGCAAGAAGATTAGTCAAATCAATGAACTTAGCAAGAACAGAAGAATAGATGAAATACCTTTCCCTATCAACATTAGATATTATAGCTATGAGACTACATCAGATACAAGGAACATATAGATATTCATTGCCACAATTAATTTGCATCCAAGTATACTATGCATTTCCCTTATGATAGTAAAGGCTATGTAGTTAATGAGTTATAGCTAAACCCTAGCCTCAGTCACTTTCTAGCTCTAGAGGACTTTCGGGAGGATTGCAAAAAAGATTTCGAAGTCAGGAAGAGAAATAGAATACGACTAACTGTAAGGAAAATGATAGACTTCAAGGTGGATATTGGTGTGACAGGTATAATTGATTTTGAAGTTTCCTTGGTTAATCTCTTCTACTATGAGAAAATTGAATTACTGGATCTTCCTCATATTGATTGGTCAGTTTAGGAGTTAAAAAGCCTAAAAGAAAGAACTAGCTATGTCCTTAAAAGAACAAGAGATTGGGTTAGTAAAATCATAGCAGAAAAAGTGACTAGTGAATTTCAAAGTAAAGAGAGAAGAGATAATCAAGGAGCATCATCTTGAATGGAATTAGAGGCAACTTATGGTGAGAAAATACAACAATTGGATAGGAGTGCTCTAGATCAAGATGAAGATCTAAATCAGCTAGCTAAGTTTATAGTCAAAAGAAGAAGGACAAAAATGAAAGATAAATCTACTAGAGTGAATCAGAAAGGAAATGAACTTAATGAGAAGGATGAAAGAACTACTTAAATTGTTGAACAACACATCCTAGTTACATCCTCTCATGACATAGTAATTCCTCATTCAAGCCTCACTCCTCTTGAGATATCATTAATAGACATCACATAGTTGCATAATCAATTATCTAATTCAGAAGATTTAATGATGATTGCTGAAAATATAACAGGTGACATGCAAGTTTCACTTCCAGATACTACACATTCATGGTTCCAAACAAGTCTCCAAAAGAAGAAGAAAGTGATTCAGATGATCCCACCTCCATTTGATGTAATCTCTAGTTTCCTTCAGAAGCCTCCTAAAGTGAAAATGACTAAAGTGATGTCCAGGTTGGCCGTTGATAAAACTTTAGGAAATGTATGCATAGAAATAGCCAAGCCCATAATTGAAAATAATGTTGATGAAGTATCCAAGTCAAATCTCATTCTAGATAAGGTTGATCTTGTTTTGTCTACTACAAAAAGAGACTTTGAGAATTTTGAAGTGACTATTGCCCAAATGTTACAAAGAGCAAAGAAAGATAAAAGATCCAAGGATCAACTCAAAGAGAAATTTTAATAGATGGTGTCTTACATCAATTCAATTAATGATTTTTCTAATACAAAGGCAGTAGTTACTTCTCTAGTTTTAGTGGGCCGTAATGGTATTCTTGATCATGTTGTTGTTGAAAGAGTAAACAAACACAAGTCACATACTATGATGATTGAAGCTTGGATAACCAAAATGATAGAAGATACTTCAAGCTCATAATTAGAGTGAAATAAATATATGGAAAAGCCATCAAACAGGTACTAGAAATGTCTAAAGAGCTAAAAAGAAGCAAAGAGCATAAAGTCACCTGGAAAAAGGTAGTTGATGAATTACAAGAAATGGCCAAGTTAGATACAAACACCCTGGTTCTCAAGAAAATTATTGTTGATCCAAGTAAGAATTAGACACGTATATGGAGTAAAAATATTAATTGGAAGGTGATAAATAACAACAAAGGGATCATTGAGTTTGAAAAGTTAACAACTTCATGGGAATAGTTGAAAACAAAAGTTGCAGATGAACTAGTCTCTACTATCATAGGTGGGGTGGAAGTACATGATATTCAACATATTGATTGCCAATTTCTTCTTGATTATTTTAGTATCCAAATTCATTTAGAAATAGAGACTCGAGTATCAGATGCCAAAACTATGATGAAGCTCAGTTTGGTCATAGTCACTCTAGAAGATTGCAACATTTCAGCCTATCAACAAGAGTCAAAAGAGATCCGGGAGAAATACATTACAACCAAACTCAAGACAGAGAACATGTTTATTCCCAATTATGATTCAATGATAATCATCCTCGATGCTTATAGGACTTTCTAGGATAAGTTAATCATATCTAGATTGATAGAGTTCATAGCTAGAAGACCAGTGATTGGATATGTATACATTCTTAGTAATTCTAGCTAAAGTTTTGTTTTTGGAAGTTTTCTTTGTATAGGTTAATTTTAATGAGGTTAATTAACCTCTCCAAAATTATGTATTTCTGAGTTAGTTATTAACCACAAAGAGGTAGTTCTTGTTAGGAATAAGGCGTCTCAACCTTGTATAATTCCTATTCTTATTATTATTTTTTTTGTAAAATGTATTTTTGCAAATAATATGTAAATGTGAGTGTACATGTCTAGTTGGCATGTTGATCACTTACATGTGTCGGCATCTTGAAGTGTGTGAAGGAGATCATGGCTGAAATAGTTATGATAGATTCCTATGACGCGTAAGAGCTATTTAAGGAATGAGCTATGCCAGGTGTAAGAGCATCTTATGACATGAGGCCTATTTGGGCACCCAAGAATGAGTGATTGGTGTGTGTAAGAGAATATGCCAAAAATAGGTTGGTATGATATATTCCCTTACACTTCTCTTGTGATCGCTATTTTTGGCGGATTCTATCACAAGTTGTCATTGTATGTTCAAGGGATGGATGCCCTTTTCTTGGTATTGGATGTACATGTGGCATTATGCATGTTTCTTGGTGGTTGAGCCATGAAAAATGCCCAACTCCATTATGGGCATTTTGTTGGGTCTTAAGATGTTCATAAAATGTTGCATGTTGTAATGCAATAGTGTGATAGATGAAAGTTTGCAAGTACTGAGGTGCTACTGGAGTCTTCTATTGTTGATGTTGAACTTGCATTGCAAGTGTATTGTAATCTTGTATTGAAGATAATACATTGTGCAGGTTTTGGAGGGGTGGGGTTGTTTTACCGAAAGGTTTTTCCCCACCAGCAAATCTTTGTGTTATGTGTTCTTTCTCTATCTATTTTCTATATGTATGGTTGGCTACAATATTGTTGTTTACATGATATTGAATCTGTAAGTGTAGAAGATTTTTAAAAGGATTTGCACCATAGTTTCTTTATGAGATTAGTGTGGGAAGTTGTTTCCGCACTTGAGTTTCCTTACAAGTGGTTTAAAAGGATTTACACCATACTTTATTTATGAGATTAGTGTAGGAAGCTGTTTCCGCACCTAAGTTTCCTTACAAGTGGTATCAGAGCTTGATCAAATTTTGATCCTAGTTGTTGGGTAGGGTTTTTTGACCTAATCTCGAGTTGAGTGGGAGTCTTGTGCAGATTATCCTGAATCTTATTTGCAGATTGAGATGGCGAGTTCATCATATGGAAGAATGGAGGTGGAGAAATTTAATGGCACTAAATTCGAGTTGTGGAAACTAAAGATGGAAGACATGTTGGAAGATCATGACCTATGGAAAGTGACTACAAGCGCTACAAGACCAGCAACTATAACTCAAGCAGATTGGGATATCAAAGACCGTAAAGCTAAGAGTCTCATAAGACTCTGTTTAACCAATGTAGTCCTTGTGAATGTTTTAGATGAGAAAAATGCATATAGTTTGTGGGAAAGACTTGGGGCCGTGTATCAGGCCAAATCTCTGGTGAACAAGTTGTTCCTGAGGAAGAAGTTGTATTCTCTGTGAATGGAGGAAGGTGGATCCTTAACAGATCATTTAAATGCATTTCATCTATTGGTTGCACAATTGACATCAGCTAGTGTCAAGTTAGAGGAGGAGGATCGTTGCTACACACTTTTGTATTCTTTAACAAATTTATGGGACCATCTTGTGATGGCTCTCCGAAGCACATTAGTCACCTTCAAAATGGATGATGTGGTGTCTTTTCTACTATCAGAGGAGATGCGGAGAAAGGTTTTCGTTTCAGAAAAAGAAGCCCTTGCTGTTCGTGGGAGATCCACGGAAAGAGGAAAGAAAAATAACAATAAGTCTGACAATAAGGGTAGATCCAAATCCCATGGGAAGTCAAAGACTTCCAATAAGTCCAAGGCAAAATGTTGGAACTATGATAAGACTGGGCATTTTCGTAAAGACTGTAAAGAGCCTAAGAAGAAGAAGAAAGCCTCAGATTCTGGTTTTGAAAAATCTCAAGAAGATGGTGATGCATTCATCGTAGCTTTGGCAGCCCATGCATCTGATGATGTGTGGTTGGTTGACTCGAGTGCATCTTTTCACATGACCTCTCATCGAAACTGGTTCTCAAGATATGAAGAGTTCGATGGTGGAAAGGTGTACTTGGGTGATGATTCTCACCTGAAGATAGTTGGATGTGGAAGGGTCACTATCAAATTTCCTGATGGATGAGTAAAGGGAATCAATGGAGTTATGCACATTCTAGGTCTAGCACGAAACCTATTATCTATAAGTATGTTGAACGATGTAGGTGTGCAAGTTGTTTTTTCGAAAGAAGGATGTAAGATGATTAGAGGATCAATGGTGCTTGCTAAGGGTACTAGGAGAGGTACTCTGTTTCAGCTAGATGCATGTATTCCTCTATGTAACAGTTCTTCATCCTCACCATCTGAACGAGCAGTGAAGAATTCTGTGGTTATTGGTTCTGATGGAAATGCAAACACTTTGGAAGGAAAGCTTCCTACAGAAAAGACAATGTTGTGGCATATGAGATTTTGCCACATTGGTGAGAAGGGTCTCAGAACCCTGAAAAAAAAAAAATCTCGTTGAGGGGTTAAATGATTGCAATCTCGAGTTTGACTTCTGTGAACATTGTGTATATGGTAAAAAAAATCGTGTTTAGTTTTAATCTAATTCTCACAAATCTTCTAATGTTTTGGATCTTATTCATTCTGATGTATTTGGTCCTGTAAAAGTTCCTTCGATCTCCAAGTCTTTATTTTTTGTAAGACACAAGTCTTTAGTCGATTCAAGGAATTTAAAGCCCTTGTAGAGAATCAGACTAGTAAGAAGATTAAGTGTGTGAGAACTAACAATGGTGGTGAGTTTTGCTCAGTAGAGTTTGAATAGTTCTGTAAAGAACAAGGTATCGAGAGGCATAAGGCAACTCCTTATACCTCGGAGCAAAATAGAGTTGCAGAGAGAATGAACAAGACACTGATGGAGAAGGCTAGGAGTATGCTTAGTGGAGTTGGTTTAGAACAAAGGTTTTGGGCCAAAGCTGTGGCCACTGCTTGCTATTTGGTTAACAGATCTCCTACATCAACCCTTGTTGGTAAGACACCCATGGAGGTGTGGTCTGGTAAGAAGCCTTCAATTAGACATCTTCGTATTTTTGGTTGTGAAGCTTATGCATATGTTCCAAAGGAGAAAATATCTAAGTTGGAAAATAAAGCTGTTAAATGTATTTTCATCAGGTACAGTGCTGGTGTGAAAGGATACAAGCTTTGGGATCATGTGACTAGTAAGGTGTTGTACAACAGAAATGTTATTTTTAGAGAGCTAACATCTTCTCCTATTGTGCTACAACCAAATGAAAAAAAAAAGGAAGAAGATGTTGTTTAGTTGCCTCCTACCCCTGAGAAGACTAAATAGAGAGACCATGTTGGGTCTAATGATGAGGAGAGCTCTAGTAGCTCTGGCAGTTTAGAAGAAGAGGAAGAACAACCTCAACCTCAGCCCTTGAGGAGATCCACGAGAGAAAGAAAGCAACCAGAAAGGTTTGGTTATTCTATGTTAGATTCTAGTTGTGCTTTTGCTTTGATTACTAACACTAATGAGCCTAGATCTATGAAAGAGGCTTTGGGCATGGAAGATGTGGGTTCCTAGATTGAGGCTATGGATGATGAGATGGCTTCATTAGAGAAAAAAAAAACTTGGGACCTTGTAACTTTGCCTAAAGGGAGAAAATCTGTTGGTTGTAAATGGGTGTTCAAGAAGAAATTCTATGCAGATGGTAGTGTTGAAAGGTACAAAGCTAGATTGGTTGCAAAGGGGTATTCACAGGTAGAGGGAATAGATTATGGTGAAATATTCTCTCCTGTTGCAAAGTTGACATCCATTAGATTTTTGTTATCTCTTGCTACATCATATGATTTAGAGATAGAATAGATGGATGTGAAGACAACTTTCCTTCATGGTGATTTGGAGGAAGAGATTAATATGTCACAACCTGAGCACTACATTGTTAAAGTTAAAGAATCCTTTGTTTGTAGATTGAAGAAATCTCTACATGGTTTGAAGCAATCTCCTAGGATGTGGTACCTTAAGTTTGATGCCTTTGTGTTGTCAATTGGATTTGTAAGATCGAAATTGCATCATTGTGTTTATTTGAGAGTTGAAAATGATCGCCTTCTTATTGTTGCATTATATGTTGATGATATGTTGCTATTTGGGAAGGGTAAGGGTATGATTTCTGATTTTAAATCTCAGTTGTCAACACAATTTGAGATGAAAGATCTTGGGGTAGGTAGGTACATCTTGGGTATGGAAATTAGTAGAGATAGGTCTAACAGAAAAATTTGGTTGAATCAGAGTAAGTATGTGAAGTCTGTGTTGGACAAGTTCAGCATGGTAGATTGTAGACCACTATGTGTTCCTATTTTTGTGGGAACAAAGCTATCTATAGATGATTGTCCAAAATCTCCTAGTGAGGCAGAGGCCATGAGTAGAGTACCTTATGCTAGTGTAGTTGGCAGTCTTATGTATGCTATGGTCTGTACTAGACCAGACATTGCCCAAGCAGTGGGAGTCCTAAGTCGATTTATGGCTAATCCTGGACGGATAAATTGGGATGCAGTTAAGCGAGTTTTCATATATTTGAGGGGTACATCAGATTACTCCATATGTTATCATGGTAACTCTTTTGGATCTCTGCATTCAGTTTGTATTCATGGGTTTGTGGATTCAGATTGGGCAAGTGATATTGATCGCAGGAGATCCACCAGTGGTTATGTGTTCACTATGTTTGGTGGTGCCATCAGTTGGATGAGTAAGCAACAACCTATGGTTGCTTTGTCCACTACAGAAGCTAAGTACATGTCTGCTACTCATGCTTGTAAGGAAGCCATTTGGCTTAAGAGATTGTGATCTGATGTTGGTGTTGATACAGAACAGATTAATATTTGGTGTGATAGTCAGAGTGCTATTTTCCTTGCAAAGAATCCAACTTTCCATGCCAGAACGGAGCACATTGATGTGCAGTTTCACTTTGTGAGAGATATGGTGGAAGATGGAAAGGTAAATTTGGAGAAGGTAGATACTGTGAAGAATGTTGCAAATGCATTAATGAAACTAGTGGGCACTAAGAAGTTCAGATGGTGTTCAGAGTCTATGGGCCTTTCGGCCTATAGCAGTTAGTTCCTGTTATGTTCCTGTTGCTCTTACAAGGTGTTCGACAAGTGGGAGAACATTAGGAACAAGGTGTCTCAACCTTGTATAATTCCTATTCTTATTATTATTTGTTTTGTAAAATGTATTTTTGCAAATAATATGTAAATGTGAGTGTACATGTCTAGTTGGCATGTTGATCACTTACATGTGTCGGCATCTTGAAGGGTGTAAAGGAGATCATGGCTGAAATGGTTATGACAGATTCCTATGATGCGTAAGAGCTATTTAATGAATGAGCTATGACAGGTGTAAGAGCATCTTATGACATGAGGCCTATTTGGGCGCCCACGAATGAGTGGTTGGTGTGTGTAAGAGAATATGCCAAAAATAGGTTGGTATGACGGATTCCCTTACACTTCTCTTGTGACCACTATTTTTGGCGGATTCTATGACAAGCTGTCATTGTCTGTTCAAGGGATGGACGCCCTTTTCTTGGTATTGGATGTACATGTGCAATTGTGCATGTTTCTTGGTGGTTGAGCCATGAAAAATGCCCAACTCCATTATGGACATTTTGTTGGGTCTTAAGATGTTCATAAAATGGGTATTGCATGTTGTAATGCAATAATGTGATAGATGAAAGTTTGCAGGTACTGAGGTGCTGCTGGAGTATTCTATTGTTGATGTTGAACTTGCATTGCAAGTGTATTGTAATCTTGTGTTGATTATAATACATTGTGCAGGTTCTGGAGGGGTGGGGTTGTTTTACCGAAAGGTTTTTCCCCACCGGAAAATCTTTATGTTATGTGTTCTTTCTCTATCTATTTTTTGTATGTATGGTTGGCTACAATATTTTTGTTTACATGATATTGAATCTGTAAGTGTAGAATATTTTTAAAAGGATTTGCACCATACATTCTTTATGAGATTAGTGTAGGAAGTTGTTTCCGCACCTAAGTTTCCTTACAGTTCTTAACCTCTGTGTCTAGATAAGGAGTATTTTTGGCTTTGTAACGGACCTTTTTGGGGACTTTAGAATAAGGGAACATTATGCTAAAAAAATTATTAGGAGACAAATTTTTGAAAGTGTGTACAACGTTTCTGTTTGAAATAAAAAATCTCTATTTATGTTTTTGGTGCAAGAAAATAAAATGAGACATGCATTTGATTTCTTGTTCTAAAATATAGATTGTTGCAGCATAAGCTATTGATTCTTTTTGTGGTGAATGTTTTTATAGTATTGTGTGAATGCTTACAAATCATGAATTAGCAAGGTAATAATGATCATTTTCAAGTGTAATTCTTGATTGCCTTTATTATCATTTTATGTTGACTCAAGAAAGTTGTGAAGTCATGTGTTGCATTTGTCATGAATGGCTTTCTATTGATCTTTAAAATTTTAGATTCTTTATTTGAAAATCTTTAAAATTACATCATAAAAGGGAGCTGCCCCTCTAAACGTAGAGGAATGCTAGATATCAAGGGTATATCCAACTATTGGAGACATCGATTTGCCACAATCTCCATTGGGCTAAATCGCGTATTTTCTAAGTTACAAATCTATTTGCCAATAGATTTTTCGTGACTCTACTAGGGAGACTAAATCCAAAAGAGGTTGACAGACACCTATGATGAAGCACAATGGTGGTACCCCATGAGAACATTTTTCCTATTCTCCAACCAAACCTTGGCTTCTCAAACACCCAAGAGGATATTATTTTAGACTTGAACAATCTACCCTTGAGGTGCAGACAAAATGCTTAGAAATATCATCAAGTAAATCAAGTTCTTGAAGAAGAAGAAGAAGAATTTGGGGAAATCTTGTGAAGAGCTCCTACTGGTTAGAAAATCTTGGTCATTGAAAGAATAGTAGTTATCACAAGAAGAAATAGATAGAATCTTGGTCACATCCAAGGGAAAGTAAATAATAACCAATAAATTGGCTAACAAATCATATACCCAAGTGGACAAACAAAAAGGTCTACTAGATAAAGATTTTGAAGCCCTTTGGAAGTTAGATCTCAAGCCGATTACTCCTAAGAAGAGGAAGAAGGTTAAGTCTATTAGTAGGCCATCTTCACAACCCAAGGCTATTGTTTATCTTGCGACCTTTCAAGCTCTAATCCTACCAAGTACCCTTGTACCTCTAGCCATAAACTTGCAATCTTTGAACATCATTCTCCCAACTATGGCACAACAAGCACCACAACCACAGTCCCATGGGGAGCTGCTATTGATACCTTAGGTTTAGGGAATCAATTACATGACATGCCCATTGGCTCTTGAAAAATTCTTCCTAATTTTTTTGGTAATGGAAAAGTCACCACTGATCAACACATCAATGCATTTTTTACAACAAGTGGGGTTCTTGCAATTCAACATGAAGATGTTTATGTTTGTCTCTTTGTTAAGATACTCATAGAAGCTGTGGCTAAATGCTTTGGTCAGCTGCCAACTGAATCAGTGACTTCATGGGAAACCTTGATTCAAGCTTTCAGGAGATTTAAAATTGCCAAAGATGAACATTTGCTTCTCTCCCAATTAACTCAAATGAAGAAGGAAATTCATGAACCAATGCAAGAATTCATTGCTCTTTTTGATCAGACAATAAATCAAATTCCTATCAACAAAAGACCCATTGAAGAAAATCAAATGACTTTTTTCATCAGTGCTCAACCTTCTGATGTAAGTTTTCAAATACAAAGGGAAAGAGATCCTAATCTAGTAGTCGCGCAAACTTTGTCTATCGAGGTGGAGGATGACTTGCTTATTTCAAGAAAATGCAGTCATGATCTACAAAATGGAAAGGGTCAACAAGCTCTTGTCACTATGACTAACCCTTTATATCAAAAATTGGCTAATGATGTGTTACAAATAAACAATCAATTACCCCACAATCGTCCAACTTTGTATCAAGATATTTCATGGAGGAATTATATGCCATATCAACAAAATAAACAACCTAAATGGCTACCCCAACCAACACCAAGATTAGCTATCGAGCATCCCGCATCATCCAGTAATCAAGCTGCTATGTGTGATTTTCAACTAATGATAGATCATGATGGTGCAAGTTGTCCTGAGATGGCCAGATTCATGCAAATACATTTGATAGGACAAAAAATAGAAGAATATCTGGCCCCTAAAGATGTAACAGAACCTTCTATTGGGACCTCTTCCATTAACTTTCTAGAATATGAATCTGATGATGAGAAAGTTGAAGATATTAACAATCATTCTTGTAATGTGGCTACACCAAATTGGAGACAAAGATTAGAAGAGAAGTGAGGAAAAGAAGCAAAGGATAAAGCCTTTGATGAGACTGCTAAGCAAATTCTATCTTGGAAGCATACACTAGAAGAGCCTTCGCAAGCAAAGGAAGTAGATAAAGTCAAATCTTCTTGCATTTTTGAAGACTCTTTTGATTTTATTGATCATTGTTAGAAGACTAAGGTACAAATTTCTCAGTTAGACTACCCGAAAGCCAACCCACATTAGTTAGAAAGATTGTTTCAATGCATTGGTAAAGGAAAAGGTTCACCTAAGATTATTATCAACCATGATTTAGGAGTTTCTATAGAAGAGGAAAATAATCTAGAAGGCCTCATGATTGAGAAAGAATCATTTGTTTCAGCTTCTTTGTAAGATAAACCTGATGCATTCTATGTTTCCCTCTATATAGCCGGATGTAATTTAAGTAATTGTATCACTGATTCTGGTGCATCTAATAATGTTATGCCTTCAAACGTGGCCCATGCCCTAGGACTCTCTTAAACAAACCATCAAAAAAGGTTTCTTCTATGGAGGTGAAAAAATTCCCTCTGGTAATCTTGAGATCATTCAATTGCAAGGTAATGTTATTCCAACAGGGTTAGTCACCCTTGAAATTCTTTTTGATAAGGAAGATCAAAGGAAAGAGAAAGTTGAAGATACTAAATCTTCTAATTCTTTGCGTTATAAGAAGGTAAACATTGGTTCTAAAGAAATTCCAAAGATGGTCCTTATAGGGAAAGATTTTTCATCAGAAGAGAAAGTAGAGTTCACAAATCTGTTGAAATCTTACCAAGATGTTTTTGCTTGGGGTTATTAAGGTTTGAAAGAATTCATGAATGGAAAATTTAAACATTAGATTCCTTTGAAGCCTGGTTCAACTCCCTTTCAGAAAACAAAAAGGAAATTGAGTTTGAAGGTCATTGATGCTATATTTAATGAAGTTGATAAAATGCTTAAAGAAAAGATTATCTACCCTATTCACCATTCAACATGGGTAGGCAATATCGTCCTAGTTAGGAAGAAGAATGGTGAGATAAGAATATGTGTTGACTTTTGGATTTTGAATTAGGCATCACTTAAGGATAATTATGGGCTCCCTATCCTAGATCATATTTTATAGATGGTATCTGGTTCTGAGCTCATGTCAATGTTAGATGGTTTCTTTAGTTATAATTAGATTAGTGTTGCACCTGAAGATCATAAAACAACTTTTACCACTCCATGGGGTACATTTTCCTACAATCGTATGCCTTTTGGTTTGATAAATGTTGGACCCACCTTTCAACAGGCAATGGATCATTCATTTGCAAATCTCTAGAATAAGATCATTGTCATGTACCTTGATGATCTTACAATATTTTTGAAACATAGAAGAGACAATGTGCATCATTTAGAATCTATCTTGCATTGAAGTCGAACCTCGACATCTTGCTAAATCCTAAGAAGTCTATATTTGGAGTGATAGAAGGAAAATTACTTGGACACATTACTTCCAAAGAGGGTATTCAGATAGACCCAAGAGAGTGAAAGTTATCCAACAATTATCACTTCCCATGAGTAAACTAGGGGTCGGGTCTTTCTTTGGGTAGATAAACTTCATAAGGAGGTTTGTACTAGACTTCTTTGAAATTACAAAGTTGATTATGTTTATGATGAATGGGAATATAAATTTTAAATGGACAAAAGAACGTAGGGCTTCTTTTGAAAAAATCAAGGCTGTGATTGCTAATGCCCCTACCCTTTCTTATCCATATTTTTCTAAAAAATTTCATTTGTATTGCTATGCATCTAAGAATACCTTATTTTCTATACTCACTCAACCTAACAAAGACAATGCTGAGGCCCCAGTAGTAGTCATGAGTGTCCTTCTTAAGAAACATGAATTAAAGTATTCTCTGATTGAGAATAATACATATGCTCTAGTCATAGTAGCGAAACAATTTAGGTTATACATCTTGAACTATCACTCCAAGGTATTTGTTCCCAATTCGACAGTGAAGACTCTTCTAACATAGCAAGAGGTCAGTGTGAATAAAAGAGCTTCTTGGATAGCTAAAGTACAATAATATGATCCCGATATCAAACCTAAAAAGCTTGTCAAAGAAAAAGGTTTGTGTAAAGCTATCGCAGAAGGATCTCCCAAGAATGAGGAAGAGACAAAAGAAGAAATTCCATTAGTTCTATTCATTAGTAATGTCAATAATTGGTTTTCCAATATCACTTATTTTCTGGCATATGGAGAATGCCTAGTTCATCTATTATCCAAAGAGAAGAGCACCCTAAAATTGAAATCTGTAAAGTACATTATCTCAGGTGACACTTTGTACAAGAAGGGAATAGATGGTATGTTCTTGAGATGTGTAGATTCTGAACAAAGGAAGAAGTTGCTTCAATTGTTTCATAATGAAACATGTGGAGGTCATTACTCAACATTGATCATAGCCTATAAAATTTTGAGAAACTATTTTTACTGGCCTGAGATGTTCAAAGATGCAGAAGAATGGGTCAAGAAGTGTGAATCATGTCAATATTTCAAAGGAAGAGTCCAATTAGCAGCACTATCCTTGAAACCAATAGTGATCGAAGAACCCTTTCGACAATGGGGTTTGGACTTAATTGGTCCTATCCATCCTTCATTCACTATCGAACAGACTCACATTTTAATGGCAACTAATTATTTTACCGAGTGGGTAGAGACCATTCCAGTCAAGCAAATGACTTTAGAAGTGGTGTGCAGTTTCATCAAGAAAAATGTTTTGGTTAGGTTTAGGGTTCCTAACAAGATTGTTACTGATAATGCTACAAAATTTTCCTCCTAGGAGATATCAGCCTTCTACTATCAATATGGAATCATTCTCTCTCAATCCTTAGATTATTTCACACAAGGAAATGGTCAAGAAGAATCGAGCAATAAAAATATTATGTCCCTTGTGTGAAAATTGATAGATGTTAATCAGAGGTCTTGGCACAAACACTTGTATGATGCACTATGGGTAGATCATACCACAAAGAAGAGAGCAACAAGACTATCTCCCTTTGAAATCCTATATGGTACTGAACTAGTTTTCCCTCTTTCTTTGGAATTATCTATTTTGAACTTACAAGATGCTATTGAAAACTATGAATTCAAAGATGCTCTTGAAAAGTGAATATTATATTTGACCAAACTGGAAGAGGAGAGAGATGTGGTTGTAGATAGAATACAAGAACATCAATCCCACATAAAGAAGTTATTTGATAAAAAAGCTAAATAGAGGGTGTTCCAGGAAGGTGATTTATCCTACTTTGGGATAAGTGTACAGAGCCAAAGGGTTTACATGGAAAATTAGACTCCTTATGGAGAGGTCCATTTCAAATCAAATAGGTATGCAGGAAAAATTCCTTTATTTTATCATACCTAAGTGGTACAAAGTTGCCCTTACCTTACAATGGGCAACACTTGAAGCATTATCATTAGTAAAAGGTGCAGTGTGGCACCTTTTTGTATATAAGTTGTCTCGTTTTTGGTGTGCTCCTATTAGTTTGTCTTGCTTTTGGTTTTTCTTTTTGTGGTCCCATTTTTGTTGTTTGTTCCCTGTTTTGCAAAGTGGTTCCTCAAGTGACTCTACAACCTAATGGATAAAGCATTGTTCTAGTTATTCTGGATTCAAGTTTCGTCATTGTTAGTCCTTGTCCCCAAATAGAGCCAGCTATTACCTAGATATCAAAATTGCCTTAATTCCTACCTTTTTGATGCTATGGTTATTTTCAAAATATGCCTCATTTTAAGCATTAAAATAGTCATTTCCACTTAGAGTTTTTGAGAAATTTTTCCCTTCAATATCTCTAGCTCATTCCTAGCTCCATACAACACTTCAAATTTTCAAAATCCAACTTCTAAGTCCAAAGTTGTTGCAGGTTAATGAAGGAACCAAAAATACATATTTTCAATTGCATCATTAACCATTAACCTCTAAAAGAAGGTTAAGATCAATTGCCAATATACATATTTCACTTCAAAATCTTAACCATTAACCTCTCTATCAAAAGGTTAAGATATGTTTGCAAAATTAACCTTTTAAGAAGGTCAAGGTTTGGGGGTCAAAACATGTATTCCCAACCAAACCATTAACCATTAACCTTTTAAAAAGAGGTTAATATTCAAGTGCAAAATATGTGTTTTTAAGACAGTTATTAACCTTTCAAATGATAAATGTGAAGGAAATAAAAGGTAGAAGCAAAGAAAATTGTGTTTGGGTTTCCAAGAATTGAAGGGCATTCAAATATAGATGTAATAACTGGCAATTTAAGTGTGTAATTTATCTAACATAATAGTCTCACCACCTGGAATAGAAAATCTAAGGTTTCAAAGAACATGTCATACACTCCCTTGCATGATTGGACATTTGACATGAATAGAGGTGATAAATAATAACATCCCTTAGAAGGATGAAATTTAGGGAGTTTGATACCTTTTTGATTGGATTTATTCTTTTCAAATAAAGAGCAATATTAGTGATCAAATAAAGATTAAATACAGAGTGCTTCTGGTTTGAGAGCTTGGAAGGTTCCAATGTACATGATTATAGTTAAAATGCAAAGCTTCATGGACGAAAACACAAGTGTTTGATCAAATGCTCTAGAAACATTGATTGCAAAAATTGCCTTCATCCACTTCTATGCAGGAGATAGCAGCATTGGTAATTAACAAATGCAAAGCCTCTAAATTGTTTTACATAATGTCTTAGCTCTTCCATTTCCTACAAATCGGGTTTAGCCAGATAGTTCAAGTTGTATGTGACAAAAGTTTTGAGTTTTGAATGAAATATATAATCATCCAAGCACATGATTCCTGAGTCTTGGATTGACATGAAGAGGTGAAGAAGCTAGTAACAACTTTCAACACCGATTGGATAGCCCACATGGTCAAGGCCAAAGTATTCAAAATAGAGATGGATGCAAAAAATTATTTTTCTCCCTCTATATGTAACCACACATGATTAGAAGGTGTATACATGTCAAAGCATGTGAGCTATTTGGAGAAACATCGATACTCTCGGTTGTAGTTTTCCCTACATCTCCCAATCCACAACAATCAATGCAAATGCATCAAGAATGAACATTGATTCATTTAACAAAAAGCTTTTGCAGATGTCATATCCATTGGACTAGATTTGATTGGTTTGATGGAATGAGCAATTAGAATGTGATGAAACTATTCGAGCAAATGGCACTTTTCCCTCAACTTGTGGTTTTGTGAATTAACTTGGCAATTAGATAAGTATCAAGATAGAGTTCTATATATATATTTCTTCAAATAATGCATTAATTAAATACATGCAAAGTTATTAAAAGTAATAAAACCGAATATTTGAGCTAGCTCAGGCACTTTTACAAAGTAGTATATGGGAATTGATGGACGAGTTTCCAAATGGAGTAGATGTTTGAGCGTCTCTAAATAAGTTTTATGAATTCTCTAGTTTGTGAAGTACATTGAGGAAATTGAAAACATGTAAATAAATCTATAGGAAGATCACCATCCAAACCATGAAATACAAATATCAAAGGTCAGATTAGCTCCCATTTTAAAAAGTACACTTCTCAACATTGGTGATACCAGTTAGGAAGTGTTTTCCATCAAGATTTTTGGTCATCTCTTGAGAGTAACGACATGACCCCTTTAGCTAGAAAGATATTGGAAAGTGGCCTAATTCAAGTAGGACAGAACCCCATCTTAGTGCAGTTCCCTGATCTAGTGTTGGAATGCACGAAGGCCTATCATCCAAATACTAGCGAAGACATTTCATCGAATAATAAAGTGATTGTCCATCTAGATCCTATTTCTATTTCCATTTCCTTCTAATTACCTTCCAAAGTGCAATATGCCAACATTAATTTAAGAACTGCCAAGGAGTACTAAATGATGAATCAAACTTAGTGTTTCAATATTGTTGCTAGGTCATGGCTCTTGCAACCAAGGAAATGGAAATCTGAACTATCCAAGTCCATCCATAGATCATTGTTAAAGGAAGATGTAGTGAACATGGTAACTCTATTAAGTAGAATAATAGGACTTTGGGATTCACAAGTGTTTGAAGGTTGGATGTTCCTATTTTTTAACATGGTCTGCGAAGGGAAGCAGTGCATTGATTGAGCTAAAATTATCAGTGACTCGCTACATAGGGAGCCCATAGAACTCCAAGAAAATGATTATTTCTACATGACTTTGTATCTTTTCTATGCTATTGCAAGCACCAAAAGTTGGCCAAGGCTTAACCAACAAGGTATATATGATGATATGGCTATTATTTACAACCATCTCTCTTCGATACAGTATAACAATAGCCTACATCATTTTCGAAGGGTGAATGATGCATTCACAATGTTGACTATAAGAGAAATTCAAGAAAACAAGGGACTCAAAATTTCAATATCGGAAGCAACAATGGAAGTACAAAAACATGGAAGTGTTTTCATACAGTTCTCGAAGTTCACTTATATCAGATTAGCTACCTATGATGGGTATCCCCTAATGCTACCTATGTTTGTTGATGATAAATTTCTCTTGATTGAAATGTGCAAGTAGATTAGTCAAATCAATAAAATTTGCAAGAATAGGAAAATAGATGAAATACCTTTCCCTATCGGCATTGGATATTATAGCTATGAGACTACATCAGATGCAGGGAACATGGAGAGATCGATTGCCACAATTAATTTTCATCCTTATACTCTGTGTTTCCCTTATGATAGTAAAGGCTATGCAGTTAATTAGTTAAAGCTAAACCCTGGCCTCGGTCACTTTCTGACTCTAGATGACTTTTGGGAGGATTGTGAAAATGATTTTAAAGTATGGAAGAAAGATTGGATGTGGCTTACTGTAAGGCATGTGATAAACTTCAAGGTGGATATTAATGTGATAGGTTTAAATGATGATGAAGTTTCCTTGGTTGAACCCTTCTACTATGAGAAAATTGAATTACTAGATCTTCCTCCTATTGATTGTTCAGTTTAAGAGTTTAAAAGCTTAAAAGAATAAGAGATTGGGTCAGTAAAATCAGAGTAGAAAAAGTGACTAGTGAATTTCAAAGTAAAGAGAGAAGAGATAATCAAGGAGAATCTTCTCGAATGGCATTAGAGGTAACTTGTGGTGAGAAAATACAACAAGTGGATATGAGTACTCTAGATCAAGATGAAGATCTAAATCAGCCAGCTAAGTTTATAGTTAAAAGAAGAAGGACAAAAATGAAATGTAAATCTACTAGAGTGAATCAAAAAGAAAATGAGCCTAATGAGAAGAATAAAAAAACTCTTCAAACTATTGAACCACACATCCCAGTTACATCCTCTCATGATGTAGTGATTCCTCATTCGAGCCTCTCTCCTCCAGAGATATCATTAATAGACATCACACAATTGGATAAAAAATTATCTAATTTAGAAGATTTAATGATGATTGCTGAAAATATAATAGGTGACATGCAAGTTTCACTTCTAGATACTACACATTCATGTTTCCAAACTAGTCTCCAAAAGAAGAAGAAAGTTGTTCAGATGATCCTTCCTCCATTTGATGTAATCTATAGTTCCCTTCAAAAGCCTCCTAAAGTGAGAAAGACTAAAGTGATGTCCAAGTTGGTTGTTGATAAAACTTCAGGCAATCTATGCATAGAAATAGCCAAGCCCATAATTTAAAAGAATGTTGATGAAGCATCTGAGTCAAATTTCATTCTAGATAAGGTTGATGTTGGTCCATCTACTGCAAAAAGAGACTTTTAGAATTTTGAAGTGATTGTTGCCCAACTGATACAAAGAATGAAGAAAGAGAAAAGATCAAAGGAGCCACTCAATGAGCAAGTCCAAAATGCTAGTGTCTTACATCAATTTTATTAGTGATTCCTCTAATGCAAAGGTAATAGTTATTTCACTAGCTTTCGCAGGCCCTAATGGTATTCTTGATCATGTTATTATTGAAATAGTAAACAAACATAAGTCATATAGTATGATGATCAAAGCTTGGATAAATAGAATGATAGAAGATGCTTCAAAACTCATAACTGGAGTGAAAGAAATATATTAGATATAAATATATAATATATATTATATATATTATTATATTAATATGTATGTTATATATATATAATAACGTAATATTTTCATTAAATATAATAATGTAATACATATATATATATATATATATATATATATGTTATTAATATATATATTAATTATATATTTTTACTAAATATAATAACTTTATATATATATATATATATATATATATATATAAATGTTAAGTAGGAGATGATTTCCACAGCTAGTCAAATTGTGATGTGAATATCAGGATTTAACTGTGTGAATTTGAGTCAAACTCGATGACCCATCTTTCATGAGTAGTGATTCAACATGAATCCATCTCTCATGAGAATAAATGGAACACTTAGCACTCATTGGATCTAGGTGATGCTCACAGGGGTGAAGCACCGGGACTTCACGGGAGGTCACCCATCCCAGTACTACTCCAGCCTGAGCGCGCTTAACTATGACCTATGACCCCCTTTGACTCATATATATTAATAATATACATGTATATTAATAACATACATATTAATATAATAATATATAATAAGTATTATATATATATATATTATGTTATTATATTTAGTAAAATTAATAATAATATAAATCATATTTATAGATTGTAATAAGATTAGTTCATAATGTATTATTATATATTACTAGATTATATCTTATATCTTTACATTATGTTATAATATATATATATATATATATAAATATATATATATATATAGATATATATATATATATATATATATGAATGTATGTATGTATGTATGTATACATCTTTACATAGTAAAATAAGTGAAATGATTTATAAATCATAAGTTATAACGTTTAAACCTAATTTTCCCTCCAAAATGGGTTGGGGTTTGAAATTTTCCAACCGGAGCATATCAGACATCCGATTAGGCTTGGTATTTACCAAGCCTACCCGGTCAACCCAAAGGACGTGTTTAAAGTGGGTTTTAGTGCTACTCAGACTTTGGGTAGCCGTCTGAAAATGTTATTTTGATCAAAATTGAATGAAACGAAAAGAGTTTTTTTATATCGCCCTCTAGATTCCATCAATATAATTTATGTCAAATTCTGTGTTCGATAAGTATTTATTAGTTAATTTTCAATGAAAGTTATTATAAAGTGCTGATTGACATACTGATTGAAAAATAGCTATAACTTTCGAATGGTATAACATTTTTTAAATCTAAAAGTTGCGTCACATTCTATACTTTGCCTAGTATAAGAAAAAAATAAATTTAAATTTGCTAAAATTTTCTATTAGTTAGGATGCTCAGACATGGGACTTTGTTTTTGGAAAAAGTTCTGGTAGAAAATTCATATTTAATTATTTATTTGGAATAAAAAGACTGAAAAATATGCGTCACATCCAAGCACGAGTCTACTTTTCATATCTATAATTATATTAAAAAAAATTATGATTTGATTTTGATTAAGGAGCTCAAACATACACCTACTTTTTATTTTTGCCTTGAAATTTTTTTAGTACTGCATTAAAATTCAAACTTTTGACCAATTAATTATTTTTTTCTCCTGATAAGGCCTAGTAGTTTAGAAACTAAATTCAATTTATTACAGATTATTTTCTTACAACTTTTTGATATAAAGTCCATAACCAATTCAGAATTATGTGTCAAGTTGACATAAACCTGATTTGCTGATTTTTCACTGCCACATAGGGCCATAGTTAGGTACACCATGATCCTACACATACCCATTGATTTAGTGATAGTTTAGCACCCATTTAATATGATTTTATCATAAATTGCATTTAATTTGTAGTCTTCCCTTCCTCCTTATTTCTTTTTATTCCTCCTAGATGGAATTAGGGTGGGATCTAATGGATCCTCTTGGTATTCCTAATCTATGATGCAAATAATGAGGTAGGACCTATTGTTTTGGTGTCATTTATTTTCATATTCCAATAATCAAAATCTATTTTCTACACTGAAATAGAGCTTCTCACTAAACCTATAGGGAATTTCGTGAGACTAATGCCTGTTTTGGGACCTTGGGAAATCCTGGATTTTTTTGGGTCTTGAGGTCAAGGATTCAATGTTCCCCTACCCCATAAATGGATTTAGTGCATCCCTATCTAAGTAAGGGATGTAATGTGTCCCTAAAATTGGACCTATTTTAGGTCCCCTTCTTGACCCTTAAGTCAGGGTTGATTCGAGGTACTATTCCCCTTACACAATCGATGGATAGGATAAATTTTATTTTGAATCCTTTTGTAAGAACCTTATTTTCTCCATTTTGCATTCATCATTCACATGCACATGTGATCTCTCCAGCTATGTGTGCAAAAAGCTCCCAAGCATTCAAGTCTTCAAGTATTCTTCAACTATTTTGGGTGTTCAAGCAAGTCCTTCATTCAAGGTCAAGGATTCAACCATCAAGAACTTTTTATAACATTTTCAACATTCAAGATCTATTGTGATACATTCAAAGATCATTTGTTGCATCTTCTACATTCATCCCTCCTAAGATCTATATTCACTCTTAAGCAGAATATCAAGTACATTCATTCACAAAGGTTTTTCTTTGTTTTGATTTAATTTGCTGTTATTTTTGAAGTTGAGTACTCAAGGCTATTGCATCAACATATTTGATTATATTCAAAATTCAAGAGCATATTCATCGATTTTACATTGCTTCATATCATATCTACTTCTACTACTTGTTAGCATTCTATATTTTAATTTTAATTTCAAGGTTAATTCCTAAACTAGGGTTTGATCAAGGGCAACCCCCCAATACACAAAAAAAAATCCTTTTCTTGTAGGTTATGGACCTCAAAAGACAAAACGAGGTGTAGATTCAAATAACTTTTTGTATAACTTTAAACATCCAAAATTGGTCTCATGATATGGCATAAAAGGTCAGGGATGCATTACATCCCCACCCCTCTAGATTGACCCTATCCTAGATTAACACCTCTCCTAGAGGTCAGCTCTCACCTAGAGCCGATTGATTTTTTTATTTTGTATATCTCATAGTTTCATCTCCATAATATGAGTTTCAACATTTTTGGAGACCATTTAACATAGCATTTTTAGGTTTGTATCCTTCAATGTGAGCCTTCTCCTATTTTCTAATTGAATACATATTTTCATCACTTTGTATTCATATTTTACATTGTGTATCTACTTACACAAAATCCTCTCTTTATGGAGGTCGAGGAGAAAGTCCAAGCAATTCACCCTTTTGCATAGGTTACGAATTGACACTTTATCTTGTGTTAATTGGGCCTAGATTAGGAGGTGGATCTTGGTGTTTACCCTTCATCTTTGCATAGGTAGTAGATTCATTCCCCTCCCCCTATATAGTTATTATCTTCATTATTTTGTGGGAAGGAGCTTCCCCTTCCTTGCATAGCAAAGAATTGTTAATTTAGCCTAATTTTCCACTTTACCGTCTAATTTCCTAAGATCAGCTTCAGACTTCCTTCCTCCTTTTTTATTCACTTTTGGGACAAGAGACTTGTCCAAAGCCTCTATGGTGGTAGCTAACCTTAGTTTATTGTAAGTAACATTTATTTCATTTTCTATAACTTTTTGTGAATTTTGTTCTACTAGTAACTCCTCCATCAGTTCATCCCCCATGTTTTTAGCAAAGAGCTCATGTTGTGTTTGCAATTTTACGAGAGTTGGCTCTTCATAGTTTAATTTAGGAACATGAAAGTTATCTATGTTTTGGTTAAGGTTATTCGGAATAGTAGTTAATGAAAATGATAATTTACTCGCTTTTTTACTTCATATTTAAACATTTTTGCTAACTACCTAATTCTCACTATTTGTTTCATCCAATATACTATTATCATCATTCAATGGTTATTTAATTGATATATATATTTAAAATTAAATATACTCTATGAAATTTTATCTATTTTTAAATAAACTTATATAAATACCTATATAATTCTCATGTATTTACTCTAAAAGTCTTAAAATAGAAGATGCATTAAAAAGTACTAATAAATATTACAATTTCTATTTTAAGCATAAATTTACAATCGATATCCTTGTTTCCACTATCTTTTGAATGGGTAGATCCATATCTTGATCTATAATATATTTAAGGTTTTTATCTAATTTCATAATTCAATGTTTAATAGAGAATATTAATTTAATTTATACTTATCATTTATTTCTTGACATTCAAGCCTAAGACAAGTAAAACACAAAAATGTAGCTAAGGATAATTTATAAAATGTAGCAAAATGTAAGTTTATGAATATTACATTTTTAACAATTCTATTATTTTGTTTTAAAACCCTTTTAATAAAAACTATTTTGGTGAGGAGCCTCATCCCTTATGATGTCAGAACCTTGCACTTAGCAAGACTTGAATCCTAGTGGACTCTTTGCGAGCCATTCAAAACGAAGGGCCCATTACAATGCATGTCTAATTGGACTATAAAACGTTAAAGATTTTATTTTCTTAACTCTTAATTGCAGATTGAAATTGATAAGTAACTGGTAAACCAAATTACATTTCAAACCAAAGTAAATAATATACAAGTAAACTGTTGTATGCAGAAAATAAGAAGATGTAAATTAGGAAGGAGGCCAGAGAATAATATTGAACCAAAATGAGATCTATCAACCATCTCAAGTTTCGATTGCATAAAGTGTAATAACAAAGACAAACAAGAGAGACATCGAAGAATAAGAGTGGAAAGCAAGAAGCCACACTTTATTAAAATTTAGAAAAAAAACAAATAAATCGCCCAACGAAGCGCTACATTACCTTAGTGAAGCAGATTTAATGATCATTCAGGAGTTATAGGAAACTACATTCCATAATGACAGGAACAAAATAATGCGCGTTGAAGCAGATTCAATGCCTTTGATAACGGATTTTCCATTCTAGAACAGAGATCTTTCTATACACCAATTTCTATTTTGTCTAAAGAAGTAGACAAGTTCAAAGAAAAAGTAATTTTTGGTTCAGTTTCAAATTTCAGTCCGGCGTCCCAATAAAACAATCAATTTGAAAAAAAAATGGTATTTTATAAAGTTTTTTCTTAAACTTTTAACCAAAATACTGAAAGAAGGTTGAAATAGGCTAAGAAGAATGAGACTGGTTAATCTCTAGACAAAATGTACCAAAAAAAAAAAAAAAAAGTTAAACATGATTCTTTTTCAAATTGCATGACACTTCAGATTCCCTTCTTTTTGTCTTCTAGCTGAATGTGGTTGTATATATACATCTGCATAGTCATGTATTGAATATCGCTTAATGAATAATAAAGTGGGTTCCCTATTGAGAGTGGACGTAGCCACAAGTTGTGGTGAACCACTATAATTTATTGTGTCTTTGTTTATTCTTCTTCTTGTTTTGTATATTTTTAAAGTTTAGTTGCTTTCATTGTGTTTTCTCTACTTGTTTTGAGTGTACAATTGGTATCAGAGCAAATTTTGGCTTGAGCAGAGATGGAGGAAGAAGAAGATGATATTGATTTTGTTATTGATGAGTTTCTTGAAAATCTGGACTCGGTTGAAGAGGACGATGCTGAAGAGAGTGAGGATGAAGTTGAGGCCAACAGTGAGAAGGATTATGAAAAGGAAAACTTTGTGAGATTGAAGGAGGAGAACTTCTTACTCACAGACCAACTGTCTAGAAGTTGGAGGTTTTGTGTAATATGCTGAATGTTGAGAAAGATAACTTTGACAAAGGGTGGGAGTTTTCTGAACAGTCTCTGTTTCAGGAAGAGGAAAATGATGTGATCTTGACAGAGGACTCTTTTCTCACAAAAATGCATGTCTCATTGATAGAGATGTTTCCTATTGGTGGAAAGAAATCACAAGAGGATTCTGGTGCCTGGCAACTGAAGATCTTAGGAGTGCAGAGATTATAGAGCTCAAGGAGGCCAAAAAGAGGCAGCGGCTCAAGACTGCACATGATCTAGAAGCCCTTGGCATGTCAGAGAATGAGGTCCTTGATGATTTGTTGTTGCAGATTGCTGAAGTAGAAGCAGAGTGGGATGCATTGACTACAGTGGAAGACTGTCAAGAAGCCCAAGTTGTTGCTCATCCTAAAAATGGTGAGGCCCATTTTTGGAGATAGAGGAGGCCAAGGAGAACAAAGCGTGAGATTTGACAGTGAGTTAGATTCGTCTTTAGATATGGAAAATGGTGAGTTTGACAGAAAAATGGAGTTGAATGGAGTTAAGTGTGGTTACTATGATGAAAAGAGTCATAGTGGTAATGAGCATGATGCTCTGTTTGATATGCAAACCTCAGCACCGATGGTTGTTGGAGATGGTACATCACAAACTTTACCTCTTGCCAATAGTCCTATGTTGACTGGTCTTCTCGGCCACTGCAAATTCATGCCACCTAATAGCTTTGTGCGCCTACCAAACTCCACAGATAAAGTCTGCGGTCCTACTATATTGGGCATTGATCCCACAAAAGGCCAAACTGGTATGTTTCAACCACAGCCCCAATTCATTGCTGGAAATCTAGGCATTGAAATGGCAAAGGATTTCGGTGATGCCATAGTTCAAAAATATTGTGGTGATGTGTTTTTCAAGTATTTTGCAAGTTTTTTCAAAAGTCAGTATCAAATTGATGCGCCCAGTAATGTATGTGCTAGTCAACATTTATTGAATGCCTGTGAGAAGTTACAGAAGGTTTTAAGTGCCAATCGTGAAGTGTTTGTTAACTTTGAGGGCCCGATGGATGAAAATAATTTGATGGGGTTCTCTTGACCTGATAAAAACTTTAAAGAAACCAAAGATGAATGACGAAAATGGCCAAAGAAGTGAAGTAACATTGGAGAGAATAGGTTTGACAGAAAGTTTGGTCGTGGTGGTCATGGAAGAATGGAAACCTAGGACTATTTCTAATGTGGAGTCACTCGACACTGGTCAAATTGTCTGGTTTGCTACGAAATTGAAAAGAACAGCAGAGTATACAGGCACCCTTACTTGTCAACATGCAGCCAGAGCTACAATAGAGAATAATACAAGAAAATTTATGAGAGTTATAATAGATATTTCCTAGGACAATAATGATGTCAGTATGACAGAGGTTGCAGGGGTTAATAATAGTAATGTTCTAGCTGAGACCTAAAAAAGCATATATGTTTTCTATTATTTGATAGTTTTTCATCACAATGTACAGTTGGTGAAGGCAATATTTTTTTGTGATGCAACTCCTTGTGGCCTTAGCAATAGAGGTAAATTTTATGGTCGATAAGGACATTGATCTATTTTATGATACTTTGTTAAGTGGGAGCCATGAAACAAGAATATATGAAGGAGTGCATTATGCATATGCTGGAAGCTTTATTCACGGATGTCGCTTAATGCATATGAATATTGTGAGTAAACTATTTGGAGATGAGTTTTTTGGAGATTAGTCCTTCACAGCCAATGAAAAGCCACAATACCACAATGAATTTGAAGAGCCGAATAAAATAACAATCAATTTGAAAAAAAAAAACCTGATCAAAGAAATTTGTTTTAAAACAAACAAAGCGAACCAAAACAACTCTGTGTCAGTCTTATCAAAATCAGTGAAAAGTTCAAATTTTTATAGCAAATGAAAAACCACAACCAAATTGGGAAAAACCCCAATCAAACAATCACAATCACAGTGGACACAGATTTGATCCTATCAATATTGGAAAATTGTGGAGGTTTCTCAACGGAGACCCATATCCGTCTCTTCAGTTCCGCCCCTATTTCTTTTTTTGTTTCTATTTCTAATGGAGGTTGGTAGATATAGAAAACAAAATTGTTGGTGCCCGATTGAAGCCCGCTCAAGAAAATCCCATCCCCATACACTGCAGCATCAATCCTATCAAGAGGCTCAGGAAGATCATCAACAATCTTCCACACATTCTCTACCGAGTCATATTCAGTCACAACATCCCGCTGTAAGCAATACAAATGCCCAAATGTAGGCACAATGTGCTCAACACAATCTTCAACAAACCGATGTTGGGCGAAGCGGACCAAACTCCTCTTTCTGGATCAAATCGTTGAAGCTCCTGATGATACGTTCTCATGACATACATCATGTTTTCCATAAAAACAGAGTAACACAACCAATCCTTTTGAAGCATATTGGGAAGAAGCCTCCACTCATCTCTCTCCACATTGTAAACTACAGCCTAGCTTGTGATTTCACCATTCATTCTTCCTCCTGCAACATAAATCAGTCCTTCATGAGAAGATGCACAACATGCAAAATATTCCTCTTGCAATATATCTACACCTATCCGCCACTTACAAGACACAAAATCAAAGATCAAAATGGCCCTGTAATTTCTCGCCAGTCTTTTGTGCTTCAAACCTGCAGTGTACTTGTGCTCATATGAACCTAATAAAACCAGTTTCTGTTTAACGTAGATACATTTGGAAAATGAGTAGAATTGAAATTGGGTAGGGACGGGAGGGAGTGTTTTCCATGATTTGTTAATGGGGTCGTATATAGTTACCAGAGGGCCCACATTTCCAAGAAAACATATTAACTCCTTAGACCCACGCTCACTCAATCTTTCCTCATAAAACTTGGGATTTTCTAGCACGAACTTCCAATTTTTACAAACTGTCTTCTAGCACGGACTCAAATAAATTGCAACTCGTATTAAATTATTTTTCATAAGTTATATATATTGAAGTAGAATATGATTGACTCTAAATATAGGCAGGCTTTTAAATATAGGCATTGATTCTTAATTTTTAAATGTAACGCTGTAGATGACGCATGTTTTGAGTATTTTTTTTTTAAATTATTCAAGTACAAGTACTAAATATATTGAAAAGACTTTCAATTACTAAATAATAGTTTCCCCCTCTCAGCATCAGAATCAAAGCATGATAGTGGCCAAAGATTCGATCTTGCTGGGGGACAAGTATTGAGACATCTCAACAGAAACACATCTCCCTGTGTTAACCCCTATTTGCAATGGAGGGTAATACATGTAGAAAACTTTATCGTTGGTGTCCAATTCAATCCCACTCAAAAAAATCCCATCCTCCCCAAACACCGCAGCATCAACCCTGTCAAGCGGCTGAGGAAGCCCATCAACTTCTGCCCGCAAATTCTGTGTAGACTCAAATTGTGCCACAGTGTCCCAGTGGAAGCAATACAGATGCCCAAATGTGGCCACAATGGGATGATCACAATCTTCAACAAACCAGACGTTGGGCAAAGTGGACCAAACTCCTCTTTTTGGATCGAACCGCTGAAGCTCCTCGTCAAACAAGATGACAACATGGAGCATTCCTTCTATAAAAAGCGAGGATAAGAGCCACTCCGCTTGAAGCATGTTGGGATGAAGCTTCCACTCATCTCTGTCCAAGTTGTAAACTGCGGCCTGGCTCGCACTCTTCCAATCACATTCTCTTCCTCCTGCGATATAAATCTCATCTCCCTTAGGAGATGCACAACACGCAAAGTCAAACATGATCTCTGTGGTGGGCGGATCTGCACCTTTGCTCCACTGGAAAGACACAAAATCAAAGACCAAAATAGTCATGTTTGATATTCTCTTCCTCTTTGAACCTACCCTGCAGCTCTCATATCTTAGCCCTAGTAAAACCAGTTTATACTTCACACAAACACACTTGGATAATGAGTAGAGAGAAGAAATTTGGCAGGGACAGGAGGCAGTCTTCCCCACAACTAGTTAACTGGGTCAAATGTAGTTTTGTGAAAATTCTCAATCAAACATATCAACTCTTCGGACCTCCCACGACTCCTCCTGTCTTCGTAGAACTCTGAGTTTTCCAACATTCTCTTCCAACTCTTACATACATCCTTCACTCTCCCGTGAGATGGAAAAAGAACTCTCATTAAGATTTCCCTCACCAATTCTTCTAAAATCAGACTAAAATAATCCATCACCACCAAATAATATATTATACACTGCTAGAATGATTCTCAAATAATCTTGATGCTTACCGAATCTTACCAGTGCTCACATGAATCTGAAACAAACTTGATAGCTGTAACGTCTCAAATATATAGATTTTCGAGCATATGCCATGTTATATATACTAAGCAAAATGTGCCTTGATACCTAATGTTTTTTTCTATATTTGCTCACTTTTTATAAAGTAGTTCTAAATATAGAATACGTCTGATGTTCTGATTATTTTTAATCGGTCTCACTATTTTTATTTTTGATGGAGGTCATCCACAAAGATGTTTTAGGTACCTAATATGAGCCGTAAGGCAGGAGACTATAGGTTTTGAATCACTCTTTTGAATTAGTTTGTTTTTCATAGATTGTGCTTGTTTCATTTATTCTATGGTTTGAAGGATTTTTTTCTATTAAAGTAAATTTTATTATTTTTACTTTCCTTTTTTGATTGGCTGAAAGCATTATTCCTGGTAGTATTTTTCTTTTTAAGTTGAAAAAAGTAAAAAAATAAAAATAAAAGTACTCAGAAACATGGCTTGTTGCATGAAGCTACATGCTTAGAAACACAACTTCTTGCATGTCATAGATTGTATTAAAACTTAGCATATGTATTTAACAAGTGTTCAGCTTTTATGGTGTCTTTTGTGGACTTTACAGATCAATTTAATGTTGGAGCTTCCCTTCTTCTGATTTCATCTTAGTCCATCGTACTCACATTTTAGTGAGGTAAAAAATTCTTCCTCACATTTCTTTGAATATGTTTTGCTCTTCCATTCTTTTCTTTCATGGTTGTAGATGATGACAATGACATTTGGGCATGACTTTTGTGGAACCCTTAGATTGTCCTTTATTTTGAAATGGGATGTCTCTGATTATTGGAACCCTAATATTGTAAGTTTCATGATTTATGGTCTCTTTGTTTTGGTTGAATGGTTGTGGTAAAGGTTTGTGTATATCTTTCTATTCTTTTCTTTCTTCATGGGCAAAATTTTCACATATGGTTTTCTTTTAAGTTTTATATCTAGACTTGATCTCTATTTTTTAATTGAGTTTTAATTAGGTAATGTGCATGGAGTAGGTCTCAGAAATATGGAAAATACTTTCTATTACGATGGAAAATACTTTCTATTATGATGCAGAATGCCTATTTATTTCACCCGATTCATTTTCTTTTATGACATAGAATTTCCTTGATTTGCTACATTTATCAAAGTCGTATTGGCCACTTCCAGGAGTCCTTATTTCCCCTTTGAAGCCATGATTCTAAGTAGAGTAAAGCCAACATCTATCTCAAGTTATTACAAAAGTAATATTCATCTCTTCAATGCTTTACCAATGCGACATCACTTTTGGTGCATCAAGAAAATATTGATCTAGAGTAACCTGAACTATGTGACTTGTTACTTGATGCAAAGAAAAAGTGTAGATACAAGGGTAGAGTTAGGGATTTGAATTTCTTATGACTAATAATCTTTGTTGATATTGTCCGATTTGACAAACTAACAATCAAAACCTATTTTTATTTCTCTTTATCAGTGTAAATATCACTTTTCTTCTAAAGTTTTATGAACATTCCTATCACTTTAGATAAATTGAGCTTTACTCCACTCAACTTTATAGCATAGTGATAAATGCACATTTTGTATATTTTACCTAGCATCTTTTAAAATTCTCTGAAATTAGAGATTGCATTACTGTTGGGGTTTATATTATTTTCTTATTTTAAAAATAAGCCCCCCAAAAAGTTTGAATAGACATCATTAATTTCATGTACATTTATTATCTATTTCAATAGTCCTCATTCCTTTCATATATAGGTACAAGATTTTAAATTCAGCGATTGGCTGGAAGTTTTGACAAGGCATTTGAAGAGGGTTCAACAACAACACTCCTCTATTGCTTGAAAGGTTCACCAAAGCTTTGCCAACAATCTTCCACCTCACAGCGCAAAAAACTTCCACCTGACACCACACATGAGCTTCTGGAAAAAATATATATTGAGAAATATATGAGGCTCTTTTAAAGCTGAGAATACGGCTAGGCAATGTAGATTAGAATTGGCCAATATTTCAATTTGAGACACCAAAATTCACAAATTCAGTTCTTAAATTTTCATCTTTCTGTAGTTCCTACTGTACACTCCCTTATGATTTTTGCATGTAGTTCAACATTGAATACAATAAACTTATGCCAATTTTTAATCCTAAAGGTCATAGTAATTATTTCATTGAAAACATAATTATCTTAATTTTTATAATTTTCTTGATTGATGGTTTTCAATGTTTAATATTTTTTCATTTAAAACTATGAAATTCAGCTTTATTAATCAATAAAGAAACTAGCAATACCTTTTAAATAGATATAGTTTTAATTTAATTTAAATCAAATAGAATATTTTTGTTCATGTAATTTCATTTAATTTCTATGACTCAATAAATTTCTTACTTTCTAACTCATACGTACTTTCTATAGTAAAATAGATTTTTTTGTTCATACCTAATATTTCCTTTTTTACATTTTCATTTGATTGATTTTAGTTTAAATTTTGAAAGAGTACTTTAATTTTAGGTATTTAAGTTCAAAGTAAATTGCACGTTTAAATATTTTCTTGCTATGTCCATCACATCTAAATTCACTCTATGACTTATTAAGATTGATTAATTTGATTATTATTTATTAATATAAATATTGTATGAATGATTATCTTTCATTTAAAATTTAACTATTGATTTTAATTTAATTTTTCTAATAATTTAAATAGAAAACATAAAAAAATAAGATACTTTTTAAATTTAATATTAAAATAATTAAAATATTATTACTACAAGTAATTTAAATAGAATATTATATTAAATTATTTAGAAAAATATAAACTTAAATGTAATAATTAGAATAAATAAAATATAGATAATCTATTGAAATGATTTAATTCAAAGATTGTGACAATCATACTTTTATGTCCCACAAATTAATATATTAAAGCAAAAAGGAAGAAGAAAGAAAACCAGTATAATAGTCAATTTGAAGGAAGAAGAAAAAGAAAACCAATCAAATAGTAATAGTGGCCACAGGTTCGATAATGCTATGAGACAAGTATTGAGGCATCTCAACAGAAATGCATCTCCCTGTGTTCACCCCAGTTTCCAATCGAGGGTAATACATGTACGACACTTTATCGTTGGTATCTGGGTCAATCCCATTCAAGAAAATCTGATCATCCCCAAACACAGCGGCATCAACACAATCAAGAGGCCAAGGAAGACCATCAACTTCCTCCCACAAATTCTATGCAGAGTCATATTCAGTCAGACCATCCCTCTGGGAGCAATACAAACGCCCAGATGCGGCCACAATGGCATGCTCACAATCTTCAATAAACTAGATGTTGGGCAGAGTGGACCAAACTCCTGAGCAAACAAGCTGGAAACATAGAGTATTCCTTTTATAAAAAGAGCTTGGCATAAAGATTGCTCTTGAAGCATTTCGAGAAGAAGCTCTAAAATTTGTTTGATTAAGTGGAAGAAACTATTATAGGATTAGACAAGTTGAAAACATAATAATATATCTTCCAATTTAATAATATCTTGTTAAAATAATTTAAAATTAATTCTTAAATAGAACTTCAAACATCACAAAATAAATATAATAATAATGGAGAAGATTTCTTCTACTTTGAATTTAGAATTTAAAGATAATTTCCATAAACACAAATGTATACAAACTTAACCTAAAATAACACTAAGTTAAAAAGAGTAGGAAGTGAAATGGGAAACGCAATATGCAAAATTTTCACTCCTAGAACAGTTCTTCAAAAGGAAATTTCTATGTGCGAGGAAAAACTAAAGAACATGGATAATGTTTTGTCAAAACAGATAAATTTGCCATCAAATATTGTGCAACTAGTAGAGAGATGAAACTAAAAGCGGTGCAAATATTTCTTTTGATGGAATAGTACAAATTTGGGATTCCTCATGACAGCCAAATGTACAATGCTCTAATCAATGTCATGGAAGATCTACATAAACCAGATGAAGTTGCTAAACTCTATGATGATATGATAGAATGTGACTTAAAACCCACCATTCACACCTTGAGCATGCTTGTGCACCTACATTACAGGACATGAGGGCTCCTCGTCTCAATTATGATAAATTCTTTGTTGATTTTTCACAAGAAGGTAGGCCTCATATATTTGACCAAATTGGAGAATAGATTAGACAAACAGGGAAGTTGGCTATTACAGATGTGTTTGTTATGTTCCCACATAAACTGTTAAGAAAAACCAAGAAAGCCAACATAGGTTTCGTCACTTCTAGTCTCTGGTGAGTTTGGCAACCTAGATTCTAAATCTAGCAAGTGTAGCTATGTGTCAATGTAGTTATTTCGGTCGGGATATTGTGAGTGGAGGCTTACTTGATGTTTCCAACAAGCTCTAGTTTTTCTTAGCCTTCTCCAACCAAAGGAGATGGGTTACAAGAAAACTATCACTTAGATCAATGAAATAGAACTTTGGTACTAAAAATCTAATACACATATTATTGCAAACTCTTCTCCCTTCTTTCAACATAGAGGGAAGACTCACAATTCTATGTGAAAATTCCATATCCACATTATCATGTCACATTAGTGTATTTTTTTACTAAGATGTCAAAATAATCCAAATAAAAAGTTAGACCAATAGTCATGCAAAAAGGGATGCAGCTATCCTCCCTACAAATTGCACCATTGACTAAATTTTTAAAAAATGAAAAAACAATGAATTTTTTGAAATTTTCAGCATTTGATCTTCATATCAAAAAAAATAAAATTTTTGAGAAAATTCCGCTGTGTTTTCGTGAATCTAAAAGAGAATCATGTTTGACTTTTTTTCTTTTTGTCTAGAGATTAGCCAATGCCTACAAAAAGAATACTCATATTTAAAGAACAGATGTGGTATCACATTCCTAGTTGTTTTTTATAACTAAGGGAACATTTCATTCAATTATGGGTATTCATTGTTTTCCTAAAAGCTTTTAAATCATATAACAATTGGTGCATGTTTTGAAAATTAAGGATATTAAGTCAATAATTGTAGATATTAGATCAATTGGGTATCAAATCAAGAACTTCCATCACTACCATTAGAATAGACACACAATTGAAATACTTTTAGCTCAATTCTATCATATTTTTAATTAAACATTTGGTTGAGTTACTTATGTGTGTTGAGTTACTTAGTTATTTCTGTTGGAAATATTCAAGATATAACAGTTTACTGAGAGGGGAGGGGTGAATCAGTAAACATAAAATCTTAAATCAATTCATATTAACAAGTAAAATATTTAATCACCTAATCTGCAGTATGTAGACATTCATAACACATAAGCACAGAGATTTTGGTGACCCAGAAACCTTCCAAAATAGAAAGTAAAACTGGGGTGGGGATGAAACCCACAAATCTTCTTTACTGCAGTAGGAAGTTAGCCGGTTAAGGCATACAATGATCACTTCTGGTGATCTGACCTGTTAGGAGCATAAAGGATTGTTATATCCACCTTGTTAAAGGATTTGAAACATACTTCATAAGTATGCACTCTGTTAGGAGATTTAGTACAAAGACTGTTAAGTCTACCCTGTTAAAGGATTTATAAAAACTGATTCACTTGTTAGAATGAAACAGTGGATCTGAATACAACTGATTGCTGATAAGATCCGCTATGCTCTGATTGTCCTTGATATGACAGATAAAACATTTCTGCTCCAATGCTGACCTTGCTGAAAACCTTCAAAATTCAGCTTACATGCTTTCGCACACATTCTTCACATATTCTTCACATACTCTTCACATACATTTAGAATGATACAATACATTACATATATATACCATCCAAGTTAAAATTACATGCAATGGTCGGCTGAATAAAAGTAGACAAAATTTAACTGAGTCGGCCAAATAGCAAAAAAAACTCGGTAGAACAAACTTCTTTGTTTACCGACTGAGCTCGGTTAACACTGAGTCCTATGTTAACCGACCAAACTCGGTTAACACTGCATCCGTCTTTACTCAGTTAATATTGAGTTCTTAATTAACCGACCGAACTCGGTCAATGCTGAGTTCTTAGTTAACCGACTGAACTCGGTTAATACTAAGTTCTATGTTAACCAACTGAACTCGGTTAATACTAAGTTCTATGTTAACCGACTGAACTCGGTTAACACTGAGTTCTTCTTTACTCGGTTAATACTGTGAGAAAAGTGTTGTCACTAATGGCAAATAACTTTATGCCAACAATCTCCCCCTTTGGCATTAGTGACAAAAACAATTATGTATCAAAGTTTATGTACAGAAATTGACATACATTTCAAAAAGTTTCCAAAATTGTAGATCTTATTAGATGTATGTCTCCCCCATACAATATGCACAGTATTTACAGATCAATACATATATCTTTGCACGGATAGCTCTGAAGTTCTGAAGTTCTGTCTCCCCCTTTTTGACAATAATGCCAAATAACATATATTTACACTGAAATTTCAAAATGAGAGAGAAATTCTGAATGTACCTTGAGAATAAGAGCCAAAATCTTATCCCAATTTTGTTGCAAAATTTTGCTAGAGGAGAGTGCAATTTGAATTTCTGCAGAAAGTTCAATCATATGATCTGCAACTGAGAAATTGTTGTCATGAATCAATGTTCTGGAATGAGCAATATGCTTTTGCATTGAAGTCATGACAGGAAGAATCATATTCTGGATATCTATGAGAGTAGACCTGATTCTTGCTTCCTCTCTTAGCAATTCTGCCTGTTTCTCCGACAAAAATCTTATTTTATGATGATGGGATGAACTTGTACTGAGGTCAGATTGCAGCACTTGGGCACTGACCTTCATATCCTCATCAATTTTATTCAACTTTTCTTTTATATCCTTGGTATACTTAGTAACATCACAGAGTTTTCCAAAAAGTGAAGTTACATTATTAAAAGAATTCTCAAAATTATTCAAAATTGTAGACAATTTTACCTGATTTAATGCAATATGCTGAGCAATGTGCTCAAGCACCTTATTGTCAAATTTCTTCTCTGCCTTTTCAATCAACTTTTCTTGGCCGGAGGTATCCTCATTGAATTTGTTTATAGCCTCTTCCAACTGAATCAAAATGTGTTGAGTAGAATCTACTTCAACACCTATAGCATCTGTTATAATATTTTTAGCACTCTCAATGATGCTATATTCCAAATCTCTTTCATGCCGTAGCTGTTTCTGCCTAGCCTTCTGCTCTAATAGCTGACTGAGCATTCTCATTTCATCAACTGATGCTGTATCAAGATCTATTTTAGGAAGGATAATGTCCTTATCCAAATCAATTTCCTCATCCAGTGTCTTGCTGGAAAACATGTATCTTTTTTCTTTTCCAGCAAAGACTTCATCTTGACCCTTGTGAACTAAGACTATAGTTGATGAGGTAGGGCTGGCTGATAAGACTGGAATAGGACTATGTAAAGGAAGACTAAGAGATGTGCAAATGGTATCAAAAATTGATGTTGCTGTACAGGATGGAGTGGAAGAGCTAATAGTTGCCAAAATTTGATTAAGAGAAGTCAAAATTGTAGTATCTGTAGGTACACTTATTATACATTCTGCAGTAGAGGTTGATGTGCATGATGAACTTACTGTAGAGACTGATGGAGACTCGGTTAATGAAGGTGGCTGCAGCTCGGTTAATGAAGTGATTGGCACTTGCATAGATGGTACACGGAGCTGAGAGGACTTACCAGTAGAAGCTATTTCCATAGTTGATGTAACTGTTTTGGATGGAGAGTGTGGAAGAGATGCAATGACTTCAGCTGCAATTTGTACTGGATCTTCTTCCACCTTTGCTTGTTCATCTTCTTTCTCCTCCATTTCTTTTTCAGCTTCTTCTTCCTCTAATTCTTTCTTAGCCTCTTCTTCCACTTCTAACATGATTGAATGAAGATCCCCTGGAATATCTTCAATATCATCATCATCTTCTTTCTCCTCCATTTCTTTTTCAGCTTCTTCTTCCTCTAATTCTTTCTCAGCCTCTTCTTCCACTTCTAACATGATTGAATGAAGATCCCCTGGAATATCTTCAATATCATCATCATCTTCATCATCATCACTGTTGTCAATGTCCTTGATTTCAATAGTATCATCACTGGATTTGTGTAGATGATAGATGTTTTTCCACATGTTTGTTGCATCATTTACCACATGCTCAATGTCTTTGACAAGTATAAAACAGGTGTGGAATCTAATCATCATATTGCCTTTGTGATCTTTCAGTGATGCTTTCACTTCAGTATTAGTGAAACTCGGCAGGAGATTCTTCAGTGTCTGCTCATAGATGTCTTTTACAGTCTTGGTTGCAGCTTCCCATCTGATTTGCAACCTCTCCAATAGTTCTTTGGAGATCTAGGAGGCTATCTGGTCCAGTGAGTATTTCCATTTACCCATCTTGTTCAGTACCAGTTCCTCAATCTGCATCTTTTCTTGTTCTGTTCTGGTTTCAAACTTCAATGCTTTGAAGTTTGTGAAGCTAGCACCTGCTTCTAATTTCTTCAATTTATCCTCAAATGTGAGTGGAGGCTTAACAAGTACAGGTTCTTTCTTTCCTTGTCTTGTTCTCCTAGAGAAGACTGCAGAGGCTTGCCTTTTAGGTTTGGTGATGATCACCTTGCCTTTCTTTTGTTGAGGCTCCATTTCCTTGTCTGACTTGGTTTCCTCTTCTTCTTCTTCGTCTTCTCCTTTGCCTTCTGTTACCATAAGAGAGCCAACTTCTGTCTTCAGTTGGGTTATCCTTCTCTTTCCTTTGCTAATGGCCTGAGGGATTTTAATTTGGAGCTCAATTCTGGCCTTAGCTTGATCATATGTTCCAAAAATTGGTTGCCTTGGGGTCTACTGGTTCATTCACCAGTGCTTCTATGATATCCCTGGCTTCATCAATTTTTACCTCATAGGGAAGAGGTTTCACCCATGCTACTCGAGGCCTGGCTGCCTGAATGTATACCTTGTCGCAATCTACCATGAAGCATATGTCTTCCTTGTATTCTTCAACCAGTTTGGGTGGAATTCGGAACCTATGATTCATCTTTTCCTTAAATTCTTCAAAATAGTTATCCAAAATACTATCAAAATTTTCACCTAGTTCTGCAATGAACTCGTTTATCTGATAAAGAATTGGTATATCTTTTCTCCATACTACTGATCCCTTTGATGGAAAAGATTTCTGAATATAGAAGAATAAACAAATCAAAAGCGAACCGAATTTGCAGGGATTGTTCTTGGAGGTTCTAATGCTTTCCATATTCTTATTGAATTGGGATAAAAGTAATTCTGATAAATCAAATTCTAAATTCTTCTTCACTATTTTGTACGCCAGATCCACAGCTTCACAGGGTACACTGTTTGGACGGCTTGAACTATAGATTTTGTGAGCAATGACGTGAATGCCAAATCTCAATTCGACGTCAGCTACAGTATTCAGCTTAAGTCCCCTACCATCCCATTCTGCTTGGGTCAGTTTCTGCAATTCCTCCCAACCTAGGGTTTTGGTAGACTTGGCTTTGCTCAGCATGGGGAGTCCAGTAATTTTGTTAATCATTTTCTTTGTGATGAGCACTGGTTGCTCTAACCACAATTGGCCATTGTGAACTCGACTGAGTACATACCTAACCCATTTAACTTGAAATTTCCTTGGCAAGTGCGAAATGTGGGTTAACCCTTTTGTTTCAAGATGCTTATGTTTGGGTTTTAGGTTTCCATCTATGCTCATTTCACCTAGGGCATTATCAATTTCTAGGTTTCCAAGTTCTTGAATAGAGCATTTAAAATGAGATCTTATATCATTGACAAGAAGTACCTTTGAAGGAATTTGAGATTGGGCACCATTAGGGTCCAGTGATTCTGCAATAGCTGGTGCTAATTTGACGTTCGGCGCCTTCCATTCTTCTCCTCTAACCAGCATTTCTAAGCCTTTCTTAGTCTTAGAGCTTCCACTTCCGGATGCCATTGTTACTTGGTAGGTGTAGAAAAATTCTGAATTGATTCTTTCGCTCTTTTGAAAAATTCGCTCGGAAATGTCTTAAGCTCGCTCTGAAATTGCAGAAAATACCTTAGCTCTTTGTTCACAGTAAAAATTTAGATCAAATTTTGCCCCTTTTGATAACAAATTTGCCATAAATGTTTGTGTACGATGGCAGAAGAAATGACAGGTTGTCATCCACTAGCTCGGTAGATATTATCAACTCAGCGATCGAAAGAAAATATTGAAGTACCGACCTTACTTGGTTAGGTTACGAACCGACCTTGCTCGGTTGACACAACATGGTCAATGAAACTTAGTTGTGACCGACCGAACTTGGCAAAGTCTCTTACCGACTCAACTCGGTAACTGCTACTCGGTTGATGAAGCTTTGTTACATCCAACCAAACTTGGTAAAGTATTGAACCGTCCTGGAGTCAGAGTGTATCTACAATACTAATTTGATCCATCTTCTTCCTTTGGAGCTGCATAGGATAAATCTTGGAAGATGCAGTTCCAATGTTTCTTATATGAATACTAATTGGAAATGATAGAATCACCCACCTCTTGAGTGACACTCCTATCTGACTTATCTTTTTCGGTAGATTTTGGAATCCATTGCTGCTTCATTTGCTTTGGAATGTTATCTGCTTTGATTTTATTTTCATCTTCAATTCTTTTGATATTCATGCAATTTTTGGCTATATGATCGAGTTCTGTACATGTATAGCACCTTACAGTTGTGTCCTTTTTCCTTAGGTGATGTCTGGCACAATTCATGCCAGTATGTCCATACTCTCCACAATAGTGACATCTGCACCAGGTGTTGTAGTCCCATCCGAATATGGCTTTGACAAGTTGTTCAGCTGGATTGAATGATTTGGATTTGCACTGGAATGCCTTGTGACCATGCTTTTTGCATTTGTAACAATTGCCTTCAAATTTTGGTTTTTCTTTACATTCATTTGCCTTGTGACCATGCTGATTGCAGTTGAAGCACTTACCATTGAATTTTGCTTTCCCATTGCTCCAGCATTTGTTTGATGTATGACCTATCTTGCCACAATGATTACAAGTGGATCTTTTATTCCTTTGTTCACCTTGCTTGGAGGATTCACCAGCTTCCTTGTATCCAAGACCAGCTTTGCTTGTTTGTTTTTGAAGATTCTGCTCATTCAATTGATTTACGTCTACCTGAGATTTCATCATCCTTTCATTGACTTGCCTTTCAGAGATTAAGTCATTTTCCAAGCTTTCATTGATTTGTCTTTCTGATCTCAAGTCATTCTGTAGGGTTTCATTGATTTGCTTTTCAATGTTCAAATCATTCCTTATTCTTTCATTTTGTGCTCTGAGAATCCTGATTTCTTCATTTGCATTGGTGAGTTGGTCTATGAGATCTTCATACTGATGAGTTTGATTGCGGATTTCATGACTTCTATCTTCCAGTTCTTCTTGAGCTTTGTTTCTTTGATCCAAAGCTTCACATAGCCTGATTGACTGTATTTCTTGTTCTCTCTTAAGCTTTCTTACCTCTTCTTGCAGAGATCCATTCTTTTCTATAAGTTCTTTGATTGCTTGGTCAGCTTCTTCTGAATTGCTTGATGGTAACAGGTCTTCAATCTTCACTTCAACATACTGATGATCATTCATTTGTTTTGCAAGATCCTTTCTTCTTTTTAGGGATTGAGAAAGATGTTCCTTTGCTTCTTTAAGTTGAACCATGGCCATTTCAAGATCTAACTTTTCATTTTCTATAACTTTCTCCAATCTGAATATCTCCATTGACTTTGATCTTTGCTCAAGCTGTCAAGCTTTGTCCTGAGGACCAAGTAAGCTCTGATACCAATTGTTGGAAATATTCAAGATATAACAGTTTACTGAGAGGGGAGGGGTGAATCAGTAAACATAAAATCTTAAATCAATTCATATTAACAAGTAAAATATTTAATCACCTAATCTGCAGTATGTAGACATTCATAACACATAAGCACAGAGATTTTGGTGACCCAGAAACCTTCCAAAATAGAAAGTAAAACTGGGGTGGGGATGAAACCCACAAATCTTCTTTACTGTAGTAGGAAGTTAGCCGGTTAAGGCATACAATGATCACTTCTGGTGATCTGCCCTGTTAGGAGCATAAAGGATTGTTATATCCACCTTGTTAAAGGATTTGAAACATACTTCATAAGTATGCACTCTGTTAGGAGATTTAGTACAAAGACTGTTAAGTCTACCCTGTTAAAGGATTTATAAAAACTGATTCACCTGTTAGAATGAAACAGTGGATCTGAATACAACTGATTGCTGATAAGATCCGCTATGCTCTGATTGTCCTTGATATGACAGATAAAACATTTCTGCTCCAATGCTGACCTTGCTGAAAACCTTCAAAATTCAGCTTACATGCTTTCGCACACATTCTTCACATATTCTTCACATACTCTTCACATACATTTAGAATGATACAATACATTACATATATATACCATCCAAGTTAAAATTACATGTAATGGTCGGCTGAATAAAAGTAGACAAAATTTAACTGAGTCGGCCAAATAGCAAAACAACTCGGTAGAACAAACTTCTTTGTTTACCGACTGAGCTCGGTTAACACTGAGTCCTATGTTAACCGACCGAACTCGGTTAACACTGCATCATTCTTTACTCGGTTAATATTGAGTTCTTAATTAACCGACCGAACTCGGTTAATGCTGAGTTCTTAGTTAACCGACTGAACTCGGTTAATACTAAGTTCTATGTTAACCGACTGAACTCGGTTAATAATAAGTTCTATGTTAACCGACTGAACTCGGTTAACACTGAGTTCTTCTTTACTCGGTTAATACTGTGAGAAAAGTGTTGTCACTAATGGCAAATAACTTTATGCCAACAATTTCATGTGTTCATCATTATTTTAATGATGATATGTGTATGTTTGTTACTCGGATCTCAAAATTGCCTCAATTCCTACCTCTTTGATGCTATGGTTATTTTCAAAATATGCCTTGTTTTAAGCATTAAAATAGTCATTTCCTCTCAAATTTTTTGAGAAATTTTTCAGTTCAATATCTTTGGCTCATTGTTAGCTCCATCCAACACTTTGAATTTTCAAAATCCAACTTTCGAGTTCAAAGTTGTCGTAGGTTAATGAAGGAACAAAAAATAGGTATTTTCAATTGCATCATTAACCATTAACCTCTAAAAAATAGTTAAGATCAATTGCTAAAATACGTATTTCACTTCAAAATCTTAACCATTAACCTCTCTATCAATAGGCTAAGATAAGTTTGCAAAAATTAACCTTTTAAGTAGGTTAAGGTTTGCGGGTCAAAACACATATTCTTAACCAAACCATTGAGCATTAAACATTAACCTTTTAAAAAGAGGTTAATATTCAAGTCCAGAATATGTTTTTTTAAAACAATTATTAACCTTTCAAATGATAAAGGTGAAGGAAATGAAAGGTAGAAGCAATGAAAATTGTGTTCGGGTTTCCAGGAGTTGAAGGGCATTCAAACATAGAGTTAATAACTAGCAATTTAAGCATGTAATTTATCTGACATAATAGTCTCAACATCTGGAATAGAAAATTTGAAGTTTCAAAGAACATGGCATACACTCCCCAGCATGATTGGACATTCCACACAAACAAAGGTGATGAATAATAACATCCCTTAGAAGGATGAAAATTAGGGAGTTCAATGCCTTTCTGATTGGATTTATTCTATTAAAATAAAGAGCAATATTGGTGATCAAATAAAGATTAGAGCCAGAGTGCTTCTAGATTGAGAGCTTGCAAGTTTCCCACGTACATGATCAGAGTGAAAATGTAAAGCCTGGATGAAAAAATAACAAGTGTTTGATCAAATGCTCTGGAAACATTGACTACTAGAATTGCCTTCACCCACTTCTATGTGGGAGATAGTAGCATTTGTAATAAACAAATGCAAAGCCTCTAAATTGTTTTATGTAATGGCTTAGCTCTGACATTTCTTGCAAATCGAGTTTTAGCAAATAGTTCAAGCTGCATGTGACAAAAGTTTTGAGTTTTGAATAAAATATATGATCATCCAAGCACATGCTTCCTGAGTCTTAGATTGACGTGAAGAAGTAAAGAAGCTAGTAACAGCTTTCACCACCAATGTGACAACCCATGTGGTCAAGGCTAGAGTATTTAGAACAGAGGTGGATGCAGCAAATCATCTGTGTCTCTTTGTATGTGAACACATTTTATTAGAAGGTGTATACATGTCAAAGCACATGAGCTATTTGGAGAAACATCTATACTCTTGGCTGCGATTTTCCCTACATCTCCCAATCCACAATACTCAATGCAGATGCATCAAGAATGAACATTGATTCATTTAACAAAAGGCTCCTATAGACACCATATCCCTTGGACTGGATTTGATTGGTTTGATGGAATGAGCATTTAGAATGTGATCAAACTATTTAACGAAATGGCAGGCTTCCCTCAACTCATGGTTTCGTGAATTAACTTGACAATTAGGTAGGTATCAAGATAGAGTTCTATATATATGTTGCTTCAAATGATGCATTGATCAAATACATGTAGAGTTACTAAAAGTATTGAAACCAAATATTGGAGCTAGGTTGGGCACTTTTACATAGTAGTATATGGGAATTGATGGATGAGTTTTCAAATGGAGTAGATGTTTGAGTGTCTCTATATAAGTTTTGTGAAGTCTCGAATTTGCAAAATCCATTGAGGAAATTGAAAAAATTTAAAGTAATCAACAGGAAGATCAATAGTTGAACCATGAAATACAAATATCAAAGGCCAGATTATGCTCCCATTTTAAAAAGTACACTTCTCGACATTGGTGATACAATTTTAGGTAGTTTTTTCCTTCAAGATTTTTGATAATCTCTTGAGAGCAAGTACAAGACTCCTTTAGCCGAAAAGATTTTGGAAAGTGACCTGGCTTGAGTAAGAGGGCACCCCATCTTAGTGTAGTGTTCTGATCTACTATTGGAATGCATGAAGGCCTACCATCCAAATAGTAGGGAAGTCATTTCATCAAATAATAAAGTGATTGTCCCTCTGGATCCTATTTCTATTGCCATTTCCTTCTAATTACCTACCAGAGTGCAATATGCCAACATTAGTTTAAGAACCGTCAAGGAGTTTTATATGGAAAATCAAACTCAGTGTTTGAACACTATTGCTAGGTCATGGCTCTTGCAACCAAGGAAAGAGAAATCTCAACTAGCCAAGTCCATCCATAGATTATTGTTAAAGGAAGATGTAGCAAACATGGTAACTCTATTAAGTCAAATAATAGGACTTCATGATTCACATGAGTTTGAAGGTTGGATGTTCCTAAACTTATTAACATGGTCTTTGAAGGGAAGCAACACATTGATTGGGATGAAGTTATCAGTGACTCACTAAATAGGTAGCTCATAGAACTCAAAGAAAATGATTATTTTTGTGACTTCGTACCTTTTCTACACTATTTCAAGCACCAAAAGTTGGCCAAGGCTTCACCCAAAAGGTATATATGATGATACGGCTATTATTTACAACCATCTCCCTTAGATATAGTATGACAATAGCTTGCATCATTTTCAAAAGGTGAAGGATGTGTTGACAATGTTGATTGTTATAGAAATTCAGGGAAACATGGGACTCAAAATTTCATCGAAAGTAGCAATGGAAGTATAAAAGTATGGAAATGTTTTCGTACAGTTCTCGAAGTTCACTTATATCAAATTAGCTACCTATGATAAGTATCCCCTAACACTACCTAGGTTTTTTGATGATAAATTGCTCTTGATTGAAATATGCAAGCAGATTAGTCAAATCAATAAACTTAGCAAGAACAGAAGAATAGATGAAATACCTTTCCCTATCAACATTAGATATTATAGCTATGAGACTGCATCAAATACAAGGAACATATAGATATTCATTGCCCCAATTAATTTGCATCCAAGTATACTATGCATTTCCCTTATGATAGTAAAGGCTATGTAGTTAATGAGTTATAACTAAACCCTAGCCTTAGTCACTTTCTAGCTCTAGAGGACTTTTGGGAGGTTTGCAAAAATGATTTTGAAGTTAGGAAGAGAGATAGAATATGACATACTATAAGGAAAATGATAGACTTCAAGGTGGATATTGGTGTGAGAGGTATAAATGATTTTGAAGTTTTCTTGGTTGATCTCTTCTACAATGAGAAAATTGAATTACTAGATTTTCCTCATATTGATTGGTCAGTTTAGGAGTTAAAAAGCTTAAAAGAAAGAACTGGCTATGTCCTTAAAAGAACAAGAGATTGGGTCAGTAAAATCATAGCAGAAAAAGTGACTGGTGAAATTCAAAGTAAAGAGAGAAGATATAATCATGGAGCATCATCTTGAATGGCATTAGAGGCAACTTCTAGTGAGAAAATACAGCAATTGGATGGGAGTGCTCTAGATCAAGATGAAGATCTAAATCAGATAGCTAAGTTTACAGTCAAAAGAAGTAGGACGAAAATGAAAGATAAATCTACTAGAGTGAATCAAAAAGGAAATCAACTTAATCAGAAGGATGAAAGAACTCCTTAAATTGTTGAACAACACATCCTAGTTACATCCTCTCATGACATAGTAATTCCTCATTCAAGCCTCACTCCTCCTGAGATATCATTAATAGACATCACATAGTTGCATAACCAATTATCTAATTCAGAAGATTTAATGATGATTGCGGAAAACATAACAGGTGACATGCAAGTTTCACTTTCAGATACTACACATTCATGGTTCACCACAAGTCTCCAAAAGAAGAAGAAAGTGATTCACATGATCCCACCTCCATTTGATGTAATCTCCAGTTTCCTTCATAAACCTCCTAAAGTGAAAATGACTAAAGTGATGTCTAGGTTGGCCGTTGATAAAAATTTAGGAAAGGTATGCTTAGAAATAGCCAACCCCATATTTGAAAAGAATGCTGATTAAGTATCCAAGTCAAATTTCATTCTGGATATGGTTGATCTTGGTCCATCTACTACAGAAAGAGACTTTCAGAATTTTGAAGTGACTATTGTGCAAATGTTACAAAGGGCAAAGAAAGATAAAAGATCCAAGGAGAAACTCAAAGAGAAAGTTTAAATGATGGTGTCTTACATCAATTCAATTAGTGATTCTTCTAATACAAAGGCAGTAGTTACTGCACCAGCTTTATCGGGCCCTGATGGTATTCTTGATCATGGTGTTTTTGAAAGAGTAAACAAACACAAGTCACATAGTATGATGATTGAAGCTTGGATAAACAAAATGATAGAAGATGCTTCAAGCTCATAATTAGAGTGAAAGAAATATATGGAAAAGCCATCAAATAGGTACAAGAAATGTCTAAAGAGCTAGAAAGAAGCAAAGAGCATAAAGTCACCTGGAAAAAGGTAGTTGATGAATTACAAGAAATGGCCAAGTTAGATACAAACACCCTGGTTCTCTAGAAAAGTATTGTTGATCCAAGTAAGAATTAGACACGTATATGGAGTAAAACTATTAATTGGAAGGTGATAAATATCAACAAAGGGATCATTGAGTTTGAAAAGTTAACAGCTTCATGGGAATAGTTGAAAACAAAAGTTGGAGATGAACTAGTCTCTGCTATCACAGGTGGGGTGGCAATACATGATATTCAACATATTAATTCCCAATTTCTTCTATATTCTTTTAGTATCCAAATTCATTTAGAAATAGAGACTCGAGTATCAGATGCCAAAACTATGATGAAGATCAGTCTGGTCATTGTCACTCTAGAAGATTGCAACATTTCAGCCTATCAACAAGAGTTAGAAGAGATCCGAGAGAAATACTTTACAACCAAACTCAAGATGGAGAACATGTTCATTCCCAATTATGATTCAATGATAATCATCCTCGATGCTTATAGGAATTTCCAGGATAAGTCAATCATGTCTAGATAGATAGAGTTCATAGCTAGAAGACCAGTGATTGGATATGTATACATTCTTAGTAATTCTAGCTAAAGTTTTGTTTTTGGAAGTATTCTTTGTATAGGTTAATTTTAATGAGTTTAATTAACCTCTCCAAAATTATGTGTTTATGAGTTAGTTATTAACCACAAAGAGGTAGTTCTTAACCTATGCATCTAGATAAGGAGTCTTTTTGGCTTTGTAAGGGACTTTTTGGGGGACTTTAGAATAAGGGAACATTATGCTAAAATTTTGATTAGGAGACGAATTTTGGAAAGTGTGTACAATGTTTCTCTTTGAAATAAAAAATCTCTATTTATGTTCTTGGTGCAAGAAAATAAAATGAGACATGCATTTGATTTCTTGTTCTAAAATTTAGATTGTTGCAGCATAAGCTATTGATTCTTTTTGTGGTTATTTATTTTATAGTATTGTGTGAATGCTTACAAATCATGAATTAGCAAGGTAATAATGATCATTTTCAAGTGTAAATCTTGATTGCCTTTATTATCATTTTATGTTGACTCAAGAAAGTTGTGAAGTCGTGTGTTGCATTTGTCATGAATAGCTTTCTATTGATCTTTAAAATTTTAGATTCTTTATTTGAAAATCTTTAAAATTACATCATACAAGGGAGTTGCCCCTGTAAATACAGAGGAATGCTAGATATCAAGGGCATATCCAACTATTGGAGACATCGATTTGCCACAAACTCCAATGTGCTAAATCGTGTATTTCCTAAGTGACAAATCTATTTACCAACAGATTTTTGGTGACTCTACTAGGGAGACTAAATGCAGAAAGGTTGACAGACACCTATGATGAAGCACAATGGTGGTACCCCATGAGAAAATTTTTCCTATTCTCCAACCAAACCATGGCTTCTAAGATACCCAAGAGGATATTATTTTAGACTTGAACAATCTACCCTAGAGGTGTAGACAAAGTGGTTAGCAATATCATCAAGTAAATCAAGTTCTTGAAGAAGAAGAAGAAGAATTTGGGGAAATCTTGTGAAGAGCTCCTACTGGTTAGAAAATCTTGGTCATTGAAAGAATAGTATTTATCCCAAGAAGAAACAGATAAAATCTTGGTCACATCCAAGTGAAAGTAAATAATAACCAATAAACTAGCTAACAAACCATATACCCGAGTGGACAAACAAAAAGGTCTACTAGATGAAGATTTTGAAGCCCTTTTGAAGTTAGATCTCAAGCCAATTACTCCTAAGAAGAGGTTAAGTGCACCAAGTTGTGGTGCCAAAAAGATGACACCTCTTTTTCTCATACTAGTTTTGCAAAGTGCGCACATGCTATAGTGCACATGCACTATAGTGCGCACGCACTATGGCTTGGGTGTGCCAAGCCATAACGCATACATGCTAAAGTGTGTATGCATTAAAGCACGTGTACACTTTTCAAAAAAAAAAATTTACAAAGCGCGTACATGCTATTTAAAAGTAAATTTAAAAGGCTTTAAAAAGTTTAAAGCTTTACATTCTACCAAGCCTAATGTTTGGCTTTGGCTTGGGGATCCAACCCAAAGCTTTGGAGTCTATAAACTAGTTTGAGACGTGTTTTGCTGCAAACATACAAAAAATGATTGATTTTTCTTTTGTGCTCTCCTTCTAGTTTCCTCGTGGTTGAGCATCGATAAAATCAGGTTACATGACATTGTAGGCCTCTGTGTTAGCTACACAACCATATAATTTATTTTTTATTTGAACTATTTCAAGCCTTTCATCTATAATTTCTTTTGAATGTATGTCCATTTTTTGTCAAAAACCAACATGTACTAATTGGGCTGTAGATTTGAGCTTGTTCATCGAATTTTGCAACAACTTAGTTTTTTAGAAACTAGACTCCATTCTACACACTTTGAAAAAAAAGAAGTTTTGATTTTAGATTAGTTTTCAATCATTTCTGGGGGGAGCACACATATATTTCACATTTTTGGGATGTGTCTGATTAAAAAATTCATTAAAAAAAAATACACATAAAATTACCCAAAAAATCTGGGATAAACTACATAGTGTTAGGTAACTTTTGACTAGAGAGATTAAAGACTTTCAAAAAAAAAGTTAAAATTTTAGGGGGGCCATACTTTGTACTATGCTATGTTTTTCTGGAATAAACAGTACCACTTTTTGTGGCCCCCTTTTTTGAGGACCTAAAACTAAACCATTTTGGAAAAAAAATAGTAGTTTAGAAACTAGATTCAGAGGACTATGACTTTTATTTTAGTCATATCTTAAAATATTGAGCGTAACTATCTTCAAATTCTTGTTGAAGTCCAAAAATTGCTGATTTAAGAAAAAAAGGTGTCCACTTATACCCCCCTTTTGGCACCACAACTTGGTGCACTTACCCAAGAGGAAGAAGGTTAAGTCTATTAGTAGGCCATCTTCACCACCCAAGGCTATTGTTTATCTTGTGGCCTTTCAAGCTCTAATCCTACCAAGTACCCTTGTACCTCTAGCCATAAACTTGCATCCTTTGAACATCATTCTCCCAACTATGGCACAATAAGCACCTCAACCACATTCCCATGGGGAGCTTCTATTGATACCTTAGGTTTAGGGAATCAATTACATGACATGCCCATTGGCTCTTGAAAAATTCTTCCTAAGTTTTCTGGTAATGGAAAAGTCACCACTGATCAACACATCAGTGCACTTTTTATAGCAAGTCGGGCAAGTGGGGTTCTTGCAATTCAACATGAAGATGTTTATGTTTGTCTCTTTGTTAAGATACTCATAGAAGCTGCGGCTAAATGGTTTGGTCAGCTACCAACTGAATCAATGACTTCATGGGAAACCTTGATTCAAGCTTTCAAGAGATTTTAAACTGCCAAAGATGAACATTTGCTTCTCTCCTAATTAACTCAAATGAAGAAGGAAATTCATGAACCAATGCAAGAATTCATTGCTCATTTTGATCAAAGTAAATCAAATTCCTATAACCAAAAGGCCCATTGAAGAAAATCAAATGACTTTCTTCATCAATGCTCAAACTTCTGATGTAAGTTTTCAAATACAAATGGCAAGAGCTCCTAATCTAGTAGTCACGCAAACTTTGGCTATCGAGGTGGAGGATGACTTTCTTAGTTCAATAAAATGGAGTCATGATCGAAAAAATGTAAAGGGCCAGCAAGCTCTTGTCACTATGAATGACCCTTTATATCAAAAATTGGCTAATGCTGTGTTACAAATCAAGAACCAATTACCCCACAATCCTCCACCTTTGTATCAAGATATTTCAAGGAGGAATTATATGCCATATCAACAAAATAAACAATCTAAATGGCTACCCCAGCCAACACCAAGATTAGCTATCGAGCATCTCCCATCATCCAGTAATCAAGCTGCTATGTGTGATTTTCACCTAATGATAGATCATGATGGTGTAAGTTGTCCTAAGATGGCCAGATTCATGCAAATACATTTGATAGTAGTGAAAATAGAAGAATATGTGGCCTCGAAAGATGTAAGAGAACCTAGTATTGGGTCCTCTTCCATTTACTTTCTAGAATATGAATCTGATGATGAGAAAGCTGGAGATATTAACATTAATTCTTGCAATGTGGCTACACCAAATTGGAGACAAAGATTAGAAGAGAAGTGGGAAGAAGAAGCAAACGATAAAGCCTTTGATGAGACTGCTAAGCAAATTCTATCTCGAAAGAATACTCTAGAAGAGCCTTCGCAAGCAAAGGAAGTAGATAAAGTCAAATCTTCTTGCATTTTTGAAGACTCTTTTGATCTATTGATCATTGTAAGAAGACTAAAGTAAAAATTTCCCAATTAGACTACCCGAAAGCCAACCCACATCAGTTAGAAAGGTTGATTGAATGCATTGGTAAAGGAAAAGGTTCAAGTAAGATTACTATCAACCATGAGTCAGGAGTTTCTATAGAAGAGGAAAATAATCTAGAAGGGCTTATGATTGAGAAAGAATCATTTGTTTCAGCTTCTTTGTAAGATAAACCTGATCCATTCTATGTTTCCCTCTATATAGCCAGATGTAATTTAAGTAATTGTATCACTGGTTCTGGTGCATCTGATAATGTTATGCCTTCAAACGTGGCCCATGCCCTAGGACTCTCTTAAACAAACCATCAAAAAAGGTTTCTTCTATGGAGGTGAAACAATTCCCTCTGGTTGGCTAGTCAAAAGATGCTCAAGTAGCCCTTGCAACACATCACAAAAAGAGGTCAAAATTGAATATCTTCTCAACTAGTTATGGGATGCTATTAAGCAGAAATTTTTGCAAAGATCTCAGCGGTGAAATAAAGATGGACATGTTTCATGCCCTTATCTGATTCAAGATAAAAGTGTTAAACTCAATCTTGAACATAAAGCTAAATATACAATCTTGAAATTATATGATCCAAGGGCAAAAATATTGTATGTTGATACCGAAAATGGAATATATATGATGATAACTATTCAAGAGGATGTTACTGAGCCCCTTATGCCCAATGTAACCAATGAATTATGCTCCATGTAATTTGATGAAAGTTCTTCTTCATCTAGTTTAGGTGTTAGGATAGTTTTGATATCATCAAAAGGAGAAAAGTTCTCAAAAGCTTATAAATTGGTTTTTGAAACCACTAATAATAACACAAAATATGAAGCTCTTCTACTCGACCTTGAGTATGCAAGAGAAAAAGGGATCAAACAACTCAAGGTATTGGGAGATGTAGAATTAGTTGTTAACTAGGTGCAAAAGTAATATCAAACAAAGGATGCAAGACTAAAGGCATATAGAAATAGAGTGTGGGACAAGATTGAGCATTTTGATGCTTTTTCTTTATCTGCTATCCCTCTTTAATAAAATTCCAAAGTTGATTGTCTAATAGTCTCTGCCTCTCTTCTTATTCCTCATCTTGAGTTCAACAAACATATCTACATAGTAAAGATGATTCATAGACCTAGTGTTATTCCAGGAGGGTTAGTCACCCTTGAAAGTCTTTTTGATAAGGAAGATAAAATGAAAGAGAAAGTTGAAGATACTAAATCTTCTAATTCTTTGGGTTATAAGAAGGTAAACATTGGTTCTAAAGAAATTCCAAAGATGGTAATTATAGGGAAAGATTTGTCATCAGAAGAGAAAGTAGAGTTCACAAATCTGTTGAAATCTTACCAAGATGTTTTTGCTTGGGGTTATGAAGATTTGAAAGAATTCATGAATAGAAAATTTAAACATTAGATTCCTTTGAAACCTGGTTCAACTCCCTTTTGGCAAACAAAAAGGTAATTCGATCTGAAGGTCATTGATGCTATATTTAATGAAGTTGATAAAATGCTTAAAGAAAAGATTATCTACCCTATTCACCATTCAACGTGGGTAGCCAATATCGTCCTAGTTAGGAAGAAGAATGGTGAGATAAGAATATGTGTCAACTTTTGGAGTTTGAATTAGGCATCAGTTAAGTATAATTATGGGCTCCGTATCATGGATCATATTTTGTAGATGGTATCTAGTTCTAAGCTCATGTTAGTGTTAGATGGTTTCTCTGGTTATAATTAGATTAGTGTTGCACCTGAAGATCATAAAACAACATTTACCACTCCATGGGGTACATTTTCCTACAATCGTATGCCTTTTGGTTTGATAAATGTTGGACCCACCTTTCAACGGGAAATGGATCATTCATTTGCAAATCTCAAGAATAAGATCATTGTCATGTACCTTGATGATCTTACAATATTTTTGAAACATAGAAGAGACCATGTGCATCATTTGGAATCTAGCTTGCATTTAAGTTCAACCCTTGACATCTTGCTAAATCCTAAGAAGTCTATATTTGGAGTGATAGAAGGAAAATTACTTGGACACATTATTTCCAAAGAGGGTATTCAAATAGACCCAAAAGAGTGAAAGTTATCCAACAATTATCACTTCCCATGAGTAAACTAGGGGTCAGGTCTTTCTTTGGGTAGATAAAATTCATAAGGAGGTTTGTACTAGACTTCTTTGAAATTACAAAGTTGATTGTGGATATGATGAATGGGAATATAAATTTTAAATGGACAAAAGAAGGTAGGGCTTCTTTTGGAAAAATCAAGGCTGTGATTGCTAATGCCCCTACCCTTTCTTATCCAAATTTTTCTAAATTTTGTCATTTGTATTGATATGGATCTAAGAACATCTTATTTTCTATACTCACTCAACCTAACAAAGACAATGTTGAGGCCCCAGTAGCATTCATGAGTATCCCTCTTAAGAAACATGAATTAAAGTATTCTCTGATTGAGAAGAATACATATGCTCTAATCATAGTAGCGAAAAAATTTAGGTTTTACATTCTAAACTCTCACTCCAAGGTATTTGTTCCCAATTCAATAGTGAAGACTCTTCTAACATAGCAAGAGATTAGTGTGAACAAAAGAGCTTCTTGGATAGCTAAAGTACAAGAATATGATCTTGATATCAAACCTGCAAAGCTTGTCAAAGGAAAAGGTTTGTCTAAAGCTATCATAGAAGGATCTCCAAGAATGAGGAAGAGACAAAAGAAGAAATTCCATTAGTTCTATTCATTAGTAATGTCAATAATTAGTTTTCCAATATCACCTATTTTTTGGCATATGGAGAATGCCCAGTTCATCTATCACCCAAAGAGAAGAGGACACTAAAATTGAAATCTGTGAAGTACATTATCTCGGTGACAATTTGTACAAGAAGGGAATAGATGGTATGTCCTTGAGATGTGTAGATTCTTAAGAAAGGAAGGAGTTGCTCTAATTGTTTCATAATGAAACATGTGGAGGTCATTACTCAACATTGATCATAGCCTATAAAATTTTGAGAAACTATTTTTACTAGCCTAGGATGTTCGAAGATGCAAAAGAATGGGTCAAGAAGTGTGAATCATGTCAATATTTCAAAGGAAGAGTCCAATAAGTAGCACTACCCTTGAAACAAATAGTGATCGAAGAACCCTTTCGACAATGGGGTTTGGACTTAATTGGTCATATCCATCCTTCATCCACAATCGAACATACTCACATTTTAATGGAAACTAATTATTTTATGAAGTGGGTAGAGGCCATTCCAGTCAAGCAAACGACTTTAGAAGTGGTGTCCAATTTCATCAAGAAAAATATTTTTGTTAGGTTTGGGGTTCCTAACAAGATTGTTACTGATAATGCTACAAAATTTTCCTCCTAGGAGATATCAGCCTTTTACTATCAATATGGAATCATTCTCTCTCACTCAGATTATTTCACACAAGGAAATGGTCAAGAAGAATCGAGCAATACAAATATTATTTCCCTTGTGTCAAAATTGATAGATGTTAATCAGAGGTCTTGGCACAAACACTTGTATGATGCACTATGGGTAGATCATACCACAAAGAAGAGAGCAACAAGACTATCTCCCTTTGAAATCCTATATGGTACTGAACTAGTTTTCCCTCTTTCTTTGGAATTATCTATTTTGAACTTACAAGATGCTATTGAAAACTATGAATTCAAAGATGCTCTTGAAAAGTGAATATTATATTTGACCAAACTGGAAGAGGAGAGAGATGTGGTTGTAGACAGAATACAAGAACATCAATCCCACAACATTGTTACTCCTTGTCCCCAAATAGAGCTAGCTATTACCTAGATATCAAAATTTCCTTAATTCCTACCTTTTTGATGCTATGGTTATATTCAAAATATGCTTCATTTTAAGCATTAAAATAGTAATTTCCTCTTAGAGTTTTTGAGAAAATTTTCCCTAAATATCTCCAGCTCGTTCCTAGCTCCATACAACACTTCAAATTTTCAAAATCCAACTTCTAAGTCCAAAGTTGTTGAAGGTTAATGAAGGAACCAAAAATACATATTTTCAATTGCATCATTAACCATTAACCTCTAAAAAAAGGTTAAAATCAATTGCCAAAATACATATTCACTTCAAAATCTTAACCATTAACCTCTCTATCAAAAGGTTAAGATAAGTTTGCAAAATTAACCTTTTAAGAAGGTCAAGGTTTGGGGGTCAAAACATGTATTCCCAACCAAACCATTAACCATTAACCTTTTAAAAAGAGGTTAATATTCAAGTCCAAAATATGTGTTTTTAAGATAGTTATTAACCTTTGAAATGATAAATGTGAAGGAAATAAAAGGTAGAAGCAATGAAAATTGTGTTTGGGTTTCCAAGAATTGAAGGGCATTCAAATATAGACGTAATAACTGGAAATTTAAGTGTGTAATTTATCTGACATAATAGTCTCAGCACCTGGAATAGAAAATCTAAAGTTTTGGAGAACATGTCATACACTCCCTAGCGTGATTGGACATTCCACACGAATAGAGGTGATAAATAATAACATCCCTTAGAAGGATGAAAGTTAGGGAGTTTGATACCTTTTTGATTGGATTTATTCTTTTAAAATAGAGATCAATATTAGTGATCAAATAAAGATTAAATATAGAGTGCTTCTAGTTTGAGAGCTTGCAAGGTTCCCATGTACATGATCATAGTGAAAATGCAAAGCTTCATGGACGAAAACACAAGTGTTTGATCAAATGCTCTAGAAACATTGATTGCAAAACTTGCCTTCATCCACTTCTATGCAAGAGATAGCGGCATTGGTAATTAACAAATGCAAAGCCTCTAAATTTTTTTACATAATGTCTTAGCTCTGCCATTTCCTAAAAATTCGGTTCAGCCAAATGTTTCAAGTTGTATGTGCCAAAAGTTTAGAGTTTTGAATGAAATATATGATCATCCAAGCACATGTTTCCTGAGTCTTGGATTGACATGAAGAGGTGAAGAAGCTAGTAACAACTTTCAACACTGATTGGACAGCCCACATGGTCAAGGCCAAAGTATTCAAAGTAGAGATGGATGCAAAAAATTATTTGTATCCCTCTATATATAACCACACATGATTAGAAGGTGTATACATGTCAAAGCATGTGAGCTATTTGGAGAAACATCAATACTCTCGGTTGTAGTTTTCCCTACATCTCCCAATCCACAACACTCAATGCGAATGCATCAAGAATGAACATTGATTGATTTAACAAAAAGCTCTTGCAGACATCATATCCATTGGACTAGATTTGATTGGTTTGATGGAATGAGCAGTTAGAATGTGATCAAACTATTCGAGCAAATGGCAGGTTTCCCTCAACTTGTGGTTTTGTGAATTAACTTGGCAATTAGATAAGTATCAAGATAGAGTTATATATATATGTTTCTTCAAATGATGCATTAATTAAATACATGTAGAGTTATTAAAAGTACTAAAACCAAATATTGGAGCTAGCTCAGGCACTTTTACAAAGTAGTATATGGGAATTGACAGATGAGTTTCCAAATGGAGTAGATGTTTGAGCGTCTCTAAATAAGTTTTTTGAAGTCTCTAATTTGTGAAGTACATTGAGGAAATTGAAAACATGTAAATAAATCAATAGGATGATCACCAACAAAACTATGAAATACAAATATCAAAGGTCAGATTAGTTCCCATTTTAAAAAGCACACTTCTCGACAATGGTGATAACATTTATTAAGTGTTTTCCTTCAAGATTTCTTGTCATCTCTTGAGAGTAAGGACATGACCCCTTTAGCTAGAAAGATATTGGAAAGTGCCCTGATCCGAGTAGGACAGAACCCCATCTTAGTGTAGTTCCCTGATCTAGTGTTGGAATGCACGAAGGCCTATCATCAAAATACTAGGGAAGACATTTCATCAAATAATAAAGTGATTGTCCATCTAGATCCTATTTCTATTTCCATTTCCTTCTAATTACCTTCCAATGTGCAATCTGCCAACATTAATTTAAGAACTGCCAAGGAGTACTAAATGCTGAATCAAACTTAGTGTTTCAACATTGTTGCTAGGTCATGGCTCTTGCAACCAAGGAAAGGGAAATCTAAACTATCCAAGTCCATCCATAGATCATTGTTAAAGGAAGATGTAGTGAACATGGTAACTCTATTAAGTAGAATAATAGGACTTTGGGATTCACAAGTGTTTGAAGTTTGGATGTTCCTATTTGTTAACATGGTCTGCGAAGGGAAGCAGTGCATTGATTGATCTAAAATTATTAGTGACTCACTACATGGGGAGCCCATAGGACTCCAAGAAAATGATTATTTCTACATGACTTTGTACCTTTTCTATGCTATTGAAAGCACCAAAAGTTGGCCAGGGTTTAATCAGCAAGGTATATATAATGATATGGCTATTATTTACAACCATCTCCCTTAGATATAGTATAAAATAGCCTACATAATTTTTGAAGGGTGAATGATGCATTCACAATGTTGACTATAACAGAAATTCAAGAAAACATGGGACCCAAAATTTCAATATCGGAAGCAACAATGGAAGTATAAAAATATGGAAGTGTTTTCATACAGTTCTTGAAGTTCACTTATATCAGATTAGCTACCTATGATGGGTATTGCCTAATGCTACCCAGGTTTGTTGATGATAAATTGCTCTTGATTGAAATGTGCAAGTAGATTAGTCAAATCAATAAATTTTGCAAGAATAGGAAAATAGATGAAATACCTTTCCCTATCGGCATTGGATATTATAGCTATGAGACTACGTCAAATGCAAGGAACATGGAGAGATCCATTGCCACAATTAATTTGCATCCTTATACTCTGTGTTTCCCTTATGATAGTAAAAGCAATGTAGTTAATTAGTTAAAGCTAAACCCCAACCTCGGTCACTTTCTGACTCTAGATGACTTTTGAGAGGATTGTGAAAATGATTTCAAAGTATGGAAGAAAGATTGGATGCGGCTTACTGTAAGGCATGTGATAGACTTCAAGGTGGATATTAATGTGACAGGTTGAAATGATGATGAAGTTTCCTTGGTTGATCCCTTCTACTATGAGAAAATTGAATTACTAGATCTTCCTCCTATTCATTGTTCAGTTTAAGAGTTTAAAAGCTTAAAAGAAAGAACCACCTATGTCCTTAAAACAATAAGAGATTGGGTTAGTAAAATCAAAGTAGAAAAAGTGACTAGTGAATTTCAAAGTAAAGAGAGAAGAGTTAATCAAGGAGAATCTTATTGAATGGCATTAGAGGTAACTTCTGGTGAGAAAATACAAGAAGTGGATATGAGTACTCTACATCAAGATGAAGATCTAAATCAGCTAGCTAAGTTTATAGTCAAAAGAAGAAGGACAAAAATGAAAGGTAAATCTACTAGAGTGAATCAGAAAGGAAATGAGCCTAATGAGAAGAATCAAAGAACTCCTTATACCATTGAACCACACATCCCAGTTACATTCTCTCATGATGTAGTAATTCCTCATTCGAGCCTCTCTCCTCCTAAGATATCATTAATAAACATCACACAATTTGATAAACAATTATCTAATTTAGAAGATTTAATGATGATTGCTGAAAATATAATAGGTGACATGCAAGTTTCACTTCTAGATACTACACATTCATGTTTCCAAACTAGTCTCGAAAAGAAGAAGAAAGTTGTTTAGATGATCCTACCTCCATTTGATGTAATCTCTAGTTTCCTTCAAAAGCCTCCTAAAGTGAAAAAGATTAAAGTGATGTCCAAGTTGGTTGTTGATAAAACTTCAGGCAATCTATGCATAGAAATAGCCAAGCCCATAATTTAAAAGAATGTTGATGAAGCATCTGAGTCAAATTTCATTCTAGATAAGGTTGATCTTGGTCCATCTACTGAAAAAAGAGACTTTTAGAATTTTGAAGTTATTGCTGCCCAAATGATACAAAAAATGAAGAAAGAGAAAAGATCAAAGGAGCAACTCAATGAGCAAGTCCAAAATGCTAGTGTCTTACATCAATTTGATTAGTGATTCCTCTAATGCGAAGGTAATAGTTATTTCACTAGCTTTGGTAGGCCCTAATGGTATTCTTGAACATGTTATTATTGAAATAGTAAACAAACATAAGTCATATAGTATGATGATTGAAGCTTGGATAAATAGAATGATAGAAGCTGCTTCAAAACGCATAACTGGAGTGAAAGAAATATATTAAATATAAATATATTATATATATTATATATATTATTATATTAATATGTATGTTATCAATATATATATATAATAACATAATATTTTCATTAAATATAATATGTATTATATATTATTATATTAATATGTATGTTATTAATATATATATATATTATTAATATATATGAGTCAAAGGTGGTCATAGGTCACCCTATGACCCTCTTTGACCCATATTAACCATTGTAATATGTCCATAGGGGTCCTAGGACCCCTAGGAACATATGTCATCATTTAATGCGTCAAAGGGGGTCAATGGTTGACCTATGACCCCCTTTGACTCATATATATTAATAATATACATATATATTAATAACATATATATATATATATATGTATTACGTTATTATATTTAATGAAAATATTACGTTATTATACATATATTAATAACATACATATTAATATAATAATATATAATAAGTATTTTATATATAAATTACGTTATTATATTTAGTAAAAATAATAATAATATAAATTATATTTATAGATTGTAATAAGATTAACATAATATATTATTATATATTACTAGATTATATCTTATATCTTTTCATTATGTTATTATATATAATATATTAAAATACATCTTTACATAGTAATATAAGTGAAATAATTTATAAATCATAAGTTATAACATTTAAACCTAATTTTCCCTCCAAACTGGGTTCGGGTTTGAAATTTCCCAACCGAAGCATATCAGATATCCGATTTGATAACGGATATCCAATTAGGCTTGGTATTTACCAAGCCTACCTGATCAACCCAAAAGACGTGTTTAAAGAGGGTTTTAGTGATACTCAGACTTCGGGTAGCCGTCTGACAATGTTATTTTGATCGAAATTGAAAGAAATGAAATGAGTTTTTTAATATCGCCCTCTAGATACCATCAATATAATTTTTGTCAAATTTTGAGTTCGATAAGTATTTATTAGTTAATTATCAATGCAAGTTATTGTAAAGTGTTGATTGACATACTGATTGAAAAATAGCTATAACTTTCAAATGGTATAACATTTTTTAAATCTAAAAGTTGCATCACATTCTATACTTCTCCTAGTATAAGAAAATAAAAATTAAATTTGGTAAAAAAATTTATTAGTTAGGGTGGTCAGACACGTGACTTTTTTTTTTTGGAAAAAGTTTTGGTAGAAAATTCATATTTAAGTATTTATTTGGAATAAAAAGATCGAAAAATATGTGTCACATCCGAGCACGAGTCTACTTTTCATATCTATAATTATATTAAAAAAATATTATGATTTGATTTTGATTAAGGTGGTCAGACATACACCTACTTTTTATTTTCACCTTTAAATTTTCTTAGTACTGCATTAAAATTCAAACTTTTGACCAATTAATTATTTTTTTCTCCTGATAAGGCCTAGTAGTTTAGAAAATAAATTTAATTTTTTACAGATTATTTTCTTACAACTTTTTGATATAAAGTCCATAACCACTTCAAAATTATGTGTCAAGTTGACATAAACCTGATTTGTTGATTTTTCACTGCAACATAAGGCCATAGTTTGGTACACCATGATCCTGCACATACCCATTAATTTAGTGATAGTTTAGCACCCATTTAATATGATTTTATCATAAATTGCATTTAATTTGTAGTCTTCCCTTCCTCCTTATTTCTTTTTATTCCTCCTAGATGGAATTAGGGTGGGATCTAATGGATCCTCTTGGTATTCCTAATCTATGATGCAAATAATGGGGTAGGACCTATTCTTTTGGTGTCATTTATTTTCATATTCCAATCACCGAAATCTATTTTGTACACTGAAATGGAGCTTTTCACTAAACCTATAGGGAATTTTGTGAGACTAATTCCTGTTTTGGGACCTTGGGAAATCTTGGATTTTTTTGGGTCTTGACGTCAAGGACTCAATGTCCCCCTACCCCATAAATGGATGTAATGCATCCCTATCTAAGTAAGGGATGCAATGTGTCCCTAAACCTGGACCTATTTTAGGTCCCCTTCTTGACCCTTAAGTCAGGGTTGATTGGAGGTACTATTTCCCATACACAATTGATGGATAGGATAAATTTTATTTTGAATCCTTTTGTAAGAACCTTATTTTCTCCATTTTGCATTCATCATTCACATGCACCTATGATCTCTCCATCTATATGTGCAACAAGCTCCCAAGCATTCAAGTCTTCAAGTATTCTTCAACTATTTTGGGTGTTCAAGCAAGTCCTTCATTGAAGATCAAGGATTCAACCATCAAGAACATTTTATAACATTTTCAACATTCAAGATCTATTGTCATACATTCGAAGATTGCTTGTTGCATCTTCTACATTCATCCCTCCTAAGATCTATATTCACTCTTAAGGAGAATATCAAGTACATTCATTCACAAAGGTTTTGATTTGTTTTGATTTAATTTCCTGTTGTTTTTGAAGTTGAGTACTCAAGGCTATTGCATCAACATATTTGATTACATTCAAAATTCAAGAGCATATTCATCGATTTTACATTGCTTCATATCATATCTACTTCTACTACTTGTTAGCATTCTCTATTTTAATTTTAATTTCAAGGTTAATTCCTAAACTAGATTTTGATCAAGGGAAACCCCCCAATCAACAAAAAAAATCCTTGTCTTGTAGGTTATGGACCTCAAAAGACAAAATGAGGTGTAGATTCAAATAACTTTTTGTATAACTTTAAACATCCAAAATTGGTCTCATGATATGACATAAAAGGTTAGGGACGCATTACATCCCCACCCCTCTAGATTGACCCTATCCGAGATTAACACCTCTCCTAGAGGTCAGCTTTGACCTAGAGCCGATTGATTTTTGGATTTTGTATATCTCATAGTTTCATGTCCATAATATGAGTTTCAACATTTTTGGAGACCATTTGACATAGCATTTTTAGGTTTGTATCCTTCAATGTAAGCCTTCTCCGATTTTTTAATTGAATACATATTTTTATCACTTTGTATTCATATTTTACATTGCATATCTACTTACACAAAATCATCTCTTTATGGAGGTTGAGGAAAAAGTCGAAGCAATTCATCCTTTTGCATAGGTTACGAATTGACACTTTATCTTGTGTTAATTGGGCCTAGATTAGGAGGTGGATCTTGGTGTTTACCCTTCATCTTTGCATACGTAGTAGATTCATTCCCCTCCCCCTATATAGTTATTATCTTCATTATTTTGTGGGAAGGAGCTTCCCCTTCCTTGTATAGCAAAGAATTGTTAATTTAGCCTAATTTTCCACTTTACCATCTAATTTCCTAAGATCAGCTTTAGACTTCCTTCCTCCTTTTTTATTCACTTTTGGGACAAGAGACTTGTCCAAAGCCTCTATGGTGGTAGCTAACCTTAGTTTATTGTAAGTAACATTTATTTCATTTTCTATAAATATTTGTGAATTTTGTTCTACTAGTAACTCCTCCATCAGTTCATCACCCATGTTTTTAGCAAAGAGCTCATGTTGTGTTTGTAATTTTACGAGAGTTGGCTCTTCATAGTTTAATTTAAGAACATGAAGGTTATCTATGTTTTGGTTAAGGCTATTTTCTATATGTACAACTTGGACCCCAGCTATAATTGCAAATGAGACATTGAAAACATACATGATGTCCTAATGCTACCTATTTAAACTTAGCACCTACACCGCAAGGAGGTGCAATAGTTAGTCAATAGTAAGATATACATAATAAATATTATATTAGAGTATGTACATAAAAAAATAACAATAATATTTATAATATGCCATAATAAACATAAATCTTCAATACAAATGTTCCATAATGTAAAGTCAATAGTTTTGATATATAATTTAATATTTTGATCAAATTAGGAATAGTAGTTCATGAAAATGATAATTTACTCGCTTTTTTACTTAATATTTCAACATTTTTGCTAACTACCTAATTCGCACTATTTGTTTCATCCAATATACTATTATCATCATTTAATGCTTATTTAATTGATATATATTTAAAATTAAATATACTCTATGAAATTTTGTCTATTTTTAAATAAACTTATATAAATACCTATATAATTCTCATGTATTTACTCTAAAAGTCTTAAAATAGAAGATGCATTAAAAAGTAGTAATAAATATTACAATTTCTATTTTAAGCATAAATTTACAATCGATATCCTTGTTTCCACTATCTTTTGAATGGGTAGATCCATATCTTAATCTATAATATATTTAAGGTTTTTTATCCAATTTCATAATTCAATGTTTAATAGAGAATATTAATTTAATTTATACTTATCATTTATTTCTTGACATTCAAGCCTAAGACAAGTAAAACACAAAAATGTAGCTAAGGATAATTTATAAAATGTAGCAAAATGTAAGTTTATGAATATTACATTTTTAACAATTCTATTATTTTGTTTTAAAACCCTTTTAATAAAAACTATTTTGGTGAGGAGCCTCATCCCTTATGATGTCCGAACCTTGCATTCAGCAAGACTTGAGTCCTAGTAGACTCTTTGCGAGCCATTCAAAATGAAAGGCCCATTACAATGCATGTCTAATTTGACTATAAAAAGTTAAAGATTTTATTTTCTTAACTCTTAATTGCAGATTGAAATTGATAAGTAACTGGTAAACCAAATTACATTTCAAACCAGAGTAAAGAATATACAAGTAAACTGCTATATGCAGAAAATAAGAAGAACAAAATTAGGAAGGAGGCCAGAGAATAATATTGAACCAAAATGAGATCTATCAATCATCTCAAGTTTCGATTGCATAAAGTGTAATAACAAAGATAGACAGGAGAGACATCGAAGAATAAGAGTGGAAAGCAAGAAGCCACACTTTATTAAAATTGAGAAAAATAACAAATAAACACAAGGAAAGGGCGCCAACAAATTAATCACCCAACCAAGCGCTACATTCCCTTAGTGAAGCAGATTTAATGACCATTCAGGCGTTACAGGAAACTACATTCCATACTGACAGGAACCCTAAACGATCATCTAGGAACCCAATCTAGACGCACCTTTGATAACGGATTTTCCATTCTGGAACAGAGATCTTTCTATACACCAATTTCTATTTTGTCTGAAGAAGTAGACAAGTTCAAAGAAAAAGTAATATTTGGTTCAGTTTCAAATTTCAGTCTGGCATCCCAATAAAACAATCAATTTGAAAAAATAAATGGTATTTTATAAAGTTGGTTCTTAAACTTTTAACCAAGATACTGAAAGAAGGTTGAAATAGGCTAAGAAGAATGAGGCTGGTTAATCTCTAGATAAAATGTACCAAGCAAAAAAAGGTTAAACATGATTCCTTTTGAAATTGAATATCTTCCATTAAATCATATTGTTTCTTGACCCTTGCAACTCAACTCTCATTCACCGGAGTTCAACGCTCCATGCTTTTGTTTTTCCATTTTTATGGATGCTGGCGTGAAGGAGCAGCAATTAAATGCTGGGATTTGGGCAATTCTTTTTTATTTATAATCTTTTTATCAAGGCTGTGAAAATCAAGAAAACTGGTTAATCATGAAACAATCCTCAACTTGAAACATTAAAAACCAAGGAAAGCAAATGGCAGAATTTGCAAGGAAAGAAGTGCTACGAAACCCCATGAGGAAAAAATGTTTTATAGAGAAAGAAGGAAAACCAAAATAAATCTGCTTTTTCTTCTCAAAATAAATGGAAAGATTAGTTCTTCACAGCCAATGAAAACCCACAATACAACAATGAATTTGAAGAGCCCAGTAAAATAACAATCAATTTGAAAAAAAAACCTGATCAGAGAAATTTGTTTTAAAACAAACAAGGCGAACCAAAACAACTCTGTGTCAGTCTTCTCAAAATCAATGAAAAGTTTAGATTTTTACAGCAAATGAAAAACCACAATCAATTTAGGAAAAACTCCAATCAAACAATCACAATCACAGTGGACACAAATGTTGGGAATGTGTAGCCTAACGGTTACATGACACTCTAGATTCCCTTCTTTTTGTCTTCTAGCTGAATGTGGTTGTATATATACATTTGCATAGTCATGTATTGAATATCACTTAATGAATAATAAAGTGGGTTCCCTGCTGAGAGTGGACGTAGCCACAAGTTGTGGTGAACCACTATAATTTATTATGTCTTTGTGTATTCTTCTTCTTGTTTTGTATATTTTTAAAGTTTAGTTGCTTTCATTGTGTTTTCTCTGCTTGTTTTGAGTCTACAATTGGTATCAGAGCCAATTTTGGCTTGAACAGAGATGGAGGAAGAAGAAGATGATATTGATTTTGTTATTGATGAGTTTCTTTAAAATCTGGACTTAGTTGAAGAGGAGGATGCTGAAGAGAGTGAGGATGAAGTTGAGGCCAACAGTGAGAAGGATTATGAAAAGGAAAACTTTGTGAGATTGAAGGAGGAGAACTTCTTACTCACTGGCCAACTGTTTTGCTTGGTCCAGAAGTTGGAGGTTTTGTGTAATATGTTGAATGTTGAGAAAGATAACTTTGACAAAGAGTGGGAGTTTTTTGAACAGTCTCTATTTCAGGAAGAGGAAAATGATGTGATCTTGATAGAGGACTCTTTTCTCACAAAAATGTATGTCTCATTGATAGAGATGTTTCCTGTTGGTGGAAAGAAATCACAAGAGGATTCTGAGTGCCTAGCAACTGATGATCTAAGGAGTGTAGAGATTATAGAGCTCAAGCAGGAAAAAGAAAGGTAGGGGCTCAAGACTGCACATGATCTAGAAGCCCTTGGCATGTCAGAGAATGAGGTCCTTGATGATTTGTTGTTGCAGATTGCTGAAGTAGAAGCAGAGTGGGATGCATTGACTATAGTGGAAGACTGTCAAGAGGCCCAAGTTGTTGCTCATCTTGAAAATGGCGAGGCCCATTTTGGAGATAGAGGAGGCCAAGGAGAACGAAGTGTGAGATCTGACAGTGAGTTAGATTCGTCTTTAGATATGGGAAATAGTGAGTTTGATAGAAAAATGGAGCTGAATGGAGTTAAGTGTGGTTCCTATAATGAAATGAGTCATAATGCTAATGAGCATGATGCTCTTTCTGATATGCAAACCTCAGCATCGATGGTGGTTGGAGATCATACATCGCAGACTTTACCTCTTGCCAACAGTCCTATGTTGACTGGTCTTCTTGACCACTGCACATTCATGCCACCTAACAGATTGGTGCGCCTGCCAAACTCCACTGATAATGTTTGCGGTCCTTCTATGTTGGGCATTGATCCCACAAAAGGCCAAACGGGTATGCTTCAACCATAGCCCCAATTCATTGCTGGAAATCCGGGCATTGAAATGGGAGAGGATTTCGGTGATGCCATAGTTCAAAAAGATTTTGGTGATGTGTTTTTCAGGTATTTTGTAGGTTTTTTCAAAAGTTAGTATCAAATTGATGTGCCCAGTAATGTACACGCCAGTCAGCATTTATTCACTGCCTGTGAGAAGTTACAAAAGGTTTTAAGTGCCAATCGTGAAGTGTCTGTTAACTTTGGTGGCTCGATGGATGAAAATAATTTGATGGGGTTCTCTTGACCCGATAAAAACTTTAAAGAAACCAAAGATGAATGACGAAAATGCCCAAAGAGTTGAAGTAACATTGGAGAGAATAGGTCTGATGGAAAATTTGGTCATGGTGGTCATTGAAGAAGGGAAACCTAGGACTATTTCTAATGTGGAGTCACTAGACACTGGTCAAATTGTCTGGTTGGCTGCGAAATTGAAAAGAATAGCAAAGTATTCCGGCACCCTTACTTGTCAGCATGCAGCCAGAGCAACAATAGAGAATAATACAAGAAAAGGTATGAGAGTTATAATAGATATTTCCTAGGCCAATAATGATGTCAGTATGACAGAGGTTGCAGGGGTTAATAATAGTAATGTTCTAGCTGAGACCTGAAAAAGAATATATGCTTGCTATTATTTGATAGTTTGTCAGCACATGATACAGTTGGTGAAGGAAATATATTTTGTGATGCAACTCCACGTGGTCTTAGCAATAGAGGTAAATTTTATGGTGGATAAGGACATTGATCTGTTTTATGATACTTTGTTAAGGAGGAGCCACGAAACAGGAATATATGAAGGAGTGCATTATGCACATGTTGGAAGCTTTATTCACGAATGTCGCTTAATGCATATGAATATTGTGAGTAAACTATTTGGAGATGAGTTTTTTGGAGATTAGTTCTTCACATCCAATGAATTTGAAGAGTCCAATAAAATAACAATCAATTTGAAAAAAAAAAACTGATCAGAGAAATTTGTTTTAAAACAAACAAGGCGAACCAAAACAACTCTGTGGCAGTCTTCTCAAAATCAATGAAACGTTCAGATTTTTACAGCAAATAAAAAACCACAACCAATTTGGGAAAAACCCCAATCAAACAATCACAATCACAGTGGACACAGATTTGATCCTATCAATATTGGAAAATTGTGGAGGCTTCTCAATAGAGACCCATATCTGTCTCTTCAGTTCTGCCCCTGTTTCTTTTTCTATTTCTGTTTCTAATGGAGGTTGGTAGATATAGAAAACTGCATTGTTGGTGCCCGATTGAAGCCCACTCAAGAAAATCCCATCCCTATACACTACAGCATCAATTCTGTCAAGAGGCTCAGGAAGATCGTCAACAATATTCCACACATTCTCTACCGAGTCATATTCAGCCACAACATCCCATTGAAAGCAATACAAACACCCAAATGCAGGTACAATGCACTCAACACAATCATGTTGGAAGCTTTATTCACGAATGTCGCTTAATGCATATGAATATTGTGAGTAAACTATTTGGAGATGAGTTTTTTGGAGATTAGTTCTTCACATCCAATGAATTTGAAGAGTCCAATAAAATAACAATCAATTTGAAAAAAAAAAAATCTGATCAGAGAAATTTGTTTTAAAACAAACAAGGCGAACCAAAACAACTCTGTGGCAGTCTTCTCAAAATCAATGAAAAGTTCAGATTTTTACAGCAAATGAAAAACCACAACCAATTTGGGAAAAACCCCAATCAAACAATCACAATCACAGTGGACACAGATTTGATCCTATCAATATTGGAAAATTGTGGAGGCTTCTCAATAGAGACCCATATCTGTCTTTTCAGTTCTGCCCCTGTTTCTTTTTCTATTTCTGTTTCTAATGGAGGTTGGTAGATATAGAAAACTGCATTGTTGGTGCCCGATTGAAGCCCACTCAAGAAAATCCCATCCCTATACACTACAGCATCAATTCTGTCAAGAGGCTCAGGAAGATCGTCAACAATATTCCACACATTCTCTACCGAGTCATATTCAGCCACAACATCCCATTGAAAGCAATAAAAACACCCAAATGCAGGTACAATGCACTCAACACAATCTTCGACAAACCAGATGTTGGGCGAAGTGGACCAAACTCCTCTTTCTGGATCAAATCGCTGAAGTTCCTGATGATACGTTCTCATGACATACATCATGTTTTCCATAAAAACAGAGTAACACAACCAATCCTTTTGAAGCATATTGGGAAGAAGCCTCCACTCATCTCTCTCCACATTGTAAACTGTAGCTTGGCTTGTGATTTCACCATTCACTCTTCCTCCTGCAACGTAAATCAGTCCTTCATGAGAAGATGCACAACACGCAAAATCTTCCTCTTGCAATATATCTGCACCTATCCGCCATTTACAAGACACAAAATCAAAGATCAAAAAGGCCCTGTAATTTCTCCCCAGTCTTTTGCGCTTCAAACTTGCAGTGTACTTGTAGTGCTCATATGAACCTAATAAAACCAGTTTCTGTTTAACGCAGATACATTTGGAAAATGAGTAAAATTGAAATTGGGTAGGGACGGGAGGGAGTGTTTTCCATGATTTGTTAATGGGGTCGTATATAGTTACCAGAGGACCTACATTTCCAAGCAAACATATCAACTCCTTAGACCCACGCTCGCTCAATCTTTCCTCATAAAACTTGGGATTTTCCAGCACGGACTTCCAATTTTTACAAACTGTATTCAGAATGGTGGGAGATTCACAAGACATTTTCATTAAGATCTTTCTCACCAAGTCTTCTGGAATTACCTCAAAATACTCCATTACCAACCAATTCTGTTGTTAACTCTGCTCAAATAAATTGCAACTCGTATTAAATTATTTTTCATAAGTTATATATATTGAAGTAGAATATGATTGACTCTAAATATAGGCATGCTTTTAAATATAGACATTGATTCTTAATTTTTAAATGTAACGCTGTAGATGACGCATGTTTTGAGTATTTTTTTTTTTAATTATTCAAGTACAAGTACTACATATATTGAAAAGACTTTCAATTACTAAATAATAGTTTCCCCTCTAAGCATCACAATCGAAGCATGATAGTGGCCAAAGATTTGATCTTGCTGTGGGACAAGTATTGAGACATCTCAACAGAAACACATCTCCCTCTGTTAACCCCTATTTCCAATGGAGGGTAATACATGTAGAAAACTTTATCGTAGGTGTTCGATTCAATCCCACTCAAGAAAATCCCATCATCCCCAAACACCGCAGCATCAACCCTATCAAGCGGCTGAGGAAGCCCATCAACTTCCGCCCACAAATTCTATGTAGAGTCAAATTGTGCCACAGCATCCAAGTGGAAGCAATACAGACACCCAAATGTGGCCACAATGGGATGCTCACAATCTTCAACAAACCAGACGTTGGGCAAAGTGGACCAAACTCCTCTTTTTGGATCGAACCGCGGAAGCTCCTCCTCAAAAAAGCTGACAAAATAGAGCATTCCTTCTATAAAAAGTGAGGAACAGAACCACTCTGCTTGAAGCATGTTGGGATGAAGCTTCCACTCATCTCTGTCCACATTGTAAACTGAGGCCTGGCTCGCACTCTTCCAATCACATTCTCTTCCTCTTGTGATATAAATCTCATCTCCCTCAGGAGATGCACAACATGCAAAGTCAAATATGATCTCTGTGGTGGGTGGATCTGCACCTTTGCTCCACTGGAAAGACACAAAATCAAAGACCAAAACAGTCATGTTTGATATTCTCTTCCTCTTTGAACCTACCCTGTAGCTCTCATATCTTAGCCCTAGTAAAACCAGTTTATGCTTCACACAAACACACTTGGATAATGAGTAGAGTTTAAATTTGGCAGGGATAGGAGGCAGTCTTCCCCACAACTGGTTAACTGGGTCAAATGTAGTTATGTGAACATTCTCAATCAAACATATCAACTCTTCGGACCTCCCACGACTCCTCCTGTCATCGTAAAACTCTGAGTTTTCCAACATTCTCTTCCAACTCTTACATACATCCTTCACTCTCTCGTGAGATGCAAAAGGCACTCTCATTAAGATTTCCCTTACCAATTCTTCTAGAATCAGACTAAAATAATCCATCACCACCAAATAATATATTATACACTGCTAGAACGATTCTCAAATAATCTTGATGCTTATCGAATCTTACCAGTGCTCACATGAATCCGAAACAAACTTGATAGCTGTAACGTCTCAAATATATAGATTTTCGAGCATATGCCATGTTATATATACTAAGCAAAAGGTGCCTTGATACCTAATGTTTTTTTCTATATTTGCTCACTTTTTATAAAATAGTTCTAAATATAGAATACGTCTGATGTTCTGATTATTTTTAATCAGTCTCACTATTTTTATTTTTGATGGAGGTCATCCACAAAGACATTTTATGTACCCAATACGAGCCGTAAGGTAGGAGACTATAGTTTTTGAATCACTCTTTTGAATTAGTTTATTTTTTGTAGATTGTGCTTGTTTCATTTATTCTATGGTTTGAAGGATTTTTTTCTATTAAAGTAAATTTTATTATTTTTACTTTCCTTTTTTGATTGGCTGAAAGCATTATTCCTAGTAGTATTTTTCTTTTTAAGTTGAAAAAAGTAGAAAAATAAGAAAAAAGTACTCAGAAACATGGCTTGTTGCATGAAGCTACATGCTCAGAAACACAGCGTCTTGCATGTCATAGATTGTATTAAAATTTAGCAGATGTATTTAACAAGTGTTCATCGTTTATGGTGTCTTTTGTGCACTTTAGAGATCAATTTAATGTTGGAGCTTCCCTTCTTCTGATTTCATCTTAGTCCATCGTACTCACATTTTAGTGGGGTAAAAAATTCTTCCTTGCATTTCTTTGAATATATTTTTCTCTTCCATTCTTTTCTTTCATGGTTGTAGATGATGACAATGACACTTGGGCATGACTTTTGTGGAACCCTTAGATTGTCCTTTATTTTGAAATGGGATGTCTCTGATTATTGGAACCCTAATATTGTAAGTTTCATGATTTATGGTCTCTTTGTTTTCGTTGAATGGTTGTGGTAAAGGTTTGTGTATATCTCTCTATTCTTTTCTTTATTCATGAGCAAAATTTTCATATATGGTTTTCTTTTAAGTTTTATATCTACACTTGATCTCTATTTTTTAACTGAGTTTTAATTAGGTAATGTGCATGGAGTAGGTCTCAGAAATATAGAAAATACTTGCTATTACGATGGAGAATGAGATAGTTATGCAAATGGTAAATTAAGAGGAAAAGCTCCCAGATCATTAGCTTGGGAGGGCTAAACACCCCATGCAGAATGCCTATTCATTTCACCCGATTCATTTTTTTTATGACATAGAATTTCCTTGATTTCCTACATTTATCAAAGTCATATTGGCAAGTGTGTACAACATTTCTCTTTGAAATAAAAAATCTCTATTTATGTTCTTGGTGCAAGAAAATAAAATGAGACATGCATTTGATTTCTTATTCTAAAATATAGATTGTTGCAGCATAAGGTATTGATTCTTTTTGTGGTGAATGTTTTTATAGTATTGTGTGAATGCTTACAAATCATGAATTAGCAAGGTAATAATGATCATTTTCAAGTGTAATTCTTGATTTCCTTTATTATCATTTTATGTTGACTCATGAAAGTTGTGAAGTCGTGTGTTGCATTTGTCATGAATGGCTTTCCATTGATCTCTAAAATTTTAGATTCTTTATTTGAAAATCTTTAAAATTACATCATACAAGGGAGCTGCCCCTCTAAACATGGAGGAATGCCAGATATCAAGGGCATATCCAACTATTGGAGACATCGATTTGCCACAATCTACCCTAGAGGTGTAGACAAAGTGCTTAGCAATATCATCAAGTAAATCAAGTTCTTGAAGAAGAAGAAGAATTTGGGGAAATCTTGTGAAGAGCTCCTACTGGTTAGAAAATCTTGGTCATTGAAATAATAGTAGTTATCCCAAGAAGAAACGGATAGAATCTTGGTCACATCCAAGGGAAAGTAAATAATAACAAATAAACTAGCTAAAAAACCATATACCCAAGTGGAAAAAAAAAAAAGGTCTACTAGATGAAGATTTCGAAGCCCTTTGGAAGTTAGATCTCAAACTGATTACTCCTAAGAAGAGGAAGAAGGTTAAGTCTGTTAGTAGGCCATCTTCACCACCCAAGGCTATTGTTTATCTTGCGACCTTTCAAGCTCTAATCCTACCAAGTACCCTTATACCTCTAGCCATAAACTTGCATCCTTTGAACATCATTCTCCCAACTATGGCACAACAAGCACCACAACCACAATCCCATGGGGAGCTGCTATTGATACCTTAGGTTTAGGGAATCAATTCGAAACATATGCCATGCTGTCTATACCCAGCGGAAAGTGCCTTCATATATATTGATTTTTTCTATATTTACTCATTTTTTCTAAAACAGTTCTAAATATAGAATACGACTGATGTTCTTATTATTTTTTAATCGATCTCACTATTTTTAAAATATCAATTGCATTGAAAAATTATATTATATTTTTTACTACTTTTATTATATTAAGATTCTTTTTATACTAAACATAATAAGGATCAATAAGTTATAAATTATTTTTAAAAATAGATATTATAAAATTATAATTAAAGAATATATCAACAAGTAGATTCTTTAATTTAAAAAAATAATATATTGATAAAAATATCTAGTGAAATACAATAAAAGAATCAAATCAAATTATATATATATACATACATTAAAGTTAATATTAGCTTTTAATCTAAACTTTGTTTGATTAAGTGGAAGAAACTATTATAAAATTAGACAAGTTCAAAACATAATAATATATCTTCCAATTTAATAATATATTGTTAAAATAATTTAAAATTAATTATGAAATAGAACTTCAAACATCACAAAATAAATATAATAATAATGGAGAAGATTTCTTCTACTTTGAATTTAGAATTTAAAGATAATTTCCACAAACACAAATGTATACAAACTTAACCTAAAATAACATTAAGTTAGAAAGAGTAGGAAGTGAAATGGGAAATGCAATATGAAAAATTTTCACTCCTAGAAGAGTTCTTCAAAAGAAAATTTCTATGTGCGAGGAAAAACTAAAGAACATGGATAATGTTTTGTCAAAACAGATAAATTTGCCATCAAATATTGTGCAACTAGTAGAGAGATGAAACTAAAAGCGGTGCAGATATTTCTTTTGATGGAATAGTACAAATTTGGGATTCCTCATGACAGCCAAATGTACAATGCTCTAATCAGTGTCATGGAAGATCTATATAAACCAGATGAAGTTGCTAAACTCTATGATGAGATGATAGAATGTGACTTAAAACCCACCATTCACACCTTGAACATGCTTGTGCACCTACATTGTAGGACATGAGGGCTCCTTTCAATTATGATAAATTCTTTGTTGATTTTTCACAAGAAGGTAGGCCTCATATATTTGACCAAATTGGAGAATAGATGAGACAAATAAGGAAGTTGGCTATTGCAAATGTTTTTGTTATGTTCCCACATAAACTGTTAATAAAAACCAAGAATGCCAACATAGGTTATGTCACTTCTAGTCTAATGGTGAGTTTGGGCAACCTAGATTCTAAATCTAGCAAGTGTAGCTATGTGTCAATATAGTTGTTTCAGTCGGGATATTGTGAGTGGAGGCTTACTTGATGCTTCCAACAAGCTCTAGTTTTTCTTAGCCTTCTCCAACCAAAGGAGATGGGTTACAAGAAAATTATCACTTAGATCAATGGCATAGAACTTTCGTACTAAAAATCTAATACACATATTATTGCAAACTCTTCTCCCTTCTTTCAACATGGAGGGAAGACTCACAATTCTATGTGAAAATTCCATATCCACATTATCATGTGACATTATCATGTCACATTAGCATATTTTTTTACTAAGATGTCAAAATAATCCAAATAAAAAGTTAGACCAATAGTCATGCAAAAAGGGATGCATCTATCCTCCCTACAAATTGCACCATTGACTAAATTTCAGAAAAATGAAAACACAATGAATTTTTTGAAATTTTCAACATTTGGTCTTCATATAAAAATAAAAAAAAAATTTGAGAAAATGTCACTGTGTTTTCGTGAATCTAAAAAGAATCATGTTTGACTTTTTTTCTTTTTGTCTTTGGTGCATTTTGTCTAGAGATTAGCCAATGCCTACAAAAAGAATACTCATATTTAAAGAACCGATGTGGTATCACATTCCTAGTTGTTTTTTATAACTAAGGGAACATTTCATTCAATTATGGGTATTCATTGTTTTCCTAAAAGCTTTTAAATCATATAACAATTGGTGCATGTTTTGAAAATTAAGGATATTAAGTCAATAATTGTAGATATTAGATCAATTGGGTATCAAATCAAGAACTTCCATCACTACCATTAGAATAGATACACAATTGAAATACTTTTAGCTCAATTCTATCACATTTTTAATTAAACATTTGGTTGAGTTACTTATATGTGTTGAGTTACTTAGTTATTTCATGTGTTCATCATTATTTTAATGATGATATATGTATGTTTGTTACTCGGATATCAAAATTGCCTCAATTTCTACCTCTTTGATGCTATGGTTAATTTCAAAATATGCCTTGTTTTAAGCATTAAAATAGTCATTTCCTCTCAATTTTTTTGAGAAATTTTTCAGTTCAATATCTTTGGCTCATTCTCAACTTCATCCAACACTTTGAATTTTCAAAATCCAGCTTCCGAGTTCAAATTTGTTGTAGGTTAATGAAGGAACAAAAAATAGGTATTTTCAATTGCATCATTACCCATTAACCTCTAAAAAATAGTTAAGATCAATTGTTAAAATACGTATTTCACTTCAAAATCTTAACCATTAACCTCTCTATCAATAGGCTAAGATAAGTTTGCAAAAATTAACCTTTTAAGTAGGTTAAGGTTTGCAGGTCAAAACACATATTCTCAACCAAACCATTGAGCATTAAACATTAACCTTTTAAAAAGAGGTTAATATTCAAGTCCAGAATATGTGTTTTTAAAACAATTATTAACCTTTCAAATGATAAAGGTGAAGGAAATGAAAGGTAGAAGCAATGAAAATTGTGTTCGGGTTTCCAAGAGTTGAAGGGTATTCAAACATAGAGTTAATAACTAGCAATTTAAGCATGTAATTTATCTGACATAATAGTCTCAACATCTAGAATAGGAAATTTGAAGTTTCAAAGAACATGGCATACACTCCCCAGCATGATTGGACATTCCACACAAACAAAGGTGATGAATAGTAACATCCCTTAGAAGGATGAAAATTAGGGATGTCTCTGATTATTGGAACCCTAATATTGTAAGTTTCATGATTTATGGTCTCTTTGTTTTCATTGAATGGTTGTGGTAAAGGTTTTTGTATATCTCTCTATTCTTTTCTTTATTCATGAGCAAAATTTTCATATATGGTTTTCTTTTAAGTTTTTTATCTACACTGGATCTCTATTTTTTAACTGAGTTTTAATTAGGTAATGTGCAAGGAGTAGGTCTTAGAAATATAGAAAATACTTGCTATTACGATGGAGAATGAGATAGTTATGCAAATGGTAAATTAAGAGGAAAAGCTCCCAGATCATTAGCTTGGGAGGGCTAAACACCCCATGCAGAATGCCTATTCATTTCACCCGATTCATTTTTTTTATGACATAGAATTTCCTTGATTTCCTACATTTATCAAAGTCATATTGGTCACTCCTAGGAGTCCTTATTTCCCCTTTGAAGCCATGATTCTGAGTAGAGTAAAGCCAAAATCTATCTCAAGTTATTACAAAAGTAATATTCATCTCTTCAATGCTTCACCAATGTGACATCACTTTTGATGCATCAAGAAAATATTGATCGAGAGTAACTTGAACTATGTTACTTGTTACTTGGTGCAAAGAAAAAGTGTTGATGCAAGGGTAGAGTTGGGGATTTGAATTTCTTATGACTAATAATGTTTGTTGATATTCTCCGATTTGACAAACTAACAATCAAAACCTATTTTTATTTCTCTTTATCGGTGTAAATATCACTTTTCTTCTAATGTTTTATGGACATTCCTATCACTTTAGATAAATTGAGCTTTACTCCACCCAACTTTATAGCATAGTGATAAATGCACATTTTGTATATTTTACCTAGCATCTTTTAAAATTCTCTAAAATTAGAGATTGCATTACTGTTGAGGTTTATATTATTTTCTTATTTTAAAAATAAGCCCCCCAAAGAGTTTGAATAGACATCATTAATTTCATTTACATTTATTATCTATTTCAATAGTCCTCATTCCTTTCATATATAGGTACAAGATTTTAAATTCAGCGATTGGCTGGAAGTTTTGACAAAGCATTTGAGGAGGGTTGAACAACAATGCTCCTCTGTTGCTTGAAAGGTTCACCGAAGCTTTGCCAACAATCTTCCACCTCACAACACAAAAAACTTCCACCTCACATGTAATGGACACCCTTGGATGTCCCAAAAAACTAAACCAAATTGCTGAAAGGAATTATGTCAAACAGTTTGCATTCAACTTCTTAAAACCCCTTATAACTCCAGAAATCAAATGTTTATTTGTTTGTTGTGTTTCATGCATGGAATTGGTATCATACAACATAAAAAAGAAAGAAACTACAATAATATGCAAAGTGGAAATGAACTGCTGCTAATAAAATGTTATTTTCAGAATTCATAAAACCAAATACATGGCAGATTTATCAACTCTCTAATTACTTCAGCAATATTGTCATAATACTCCAGCCCATGCTTACGAACTTGCTGCTACAATACTTTTTCCTCCAATTAGTCCACTACCTTCATAATACCATTCCCTCCAAGCGGCATAAGCGTCGGGCAAGTAGTGAAGAAGATATGAGCAAAATATCAAATCTACCTGTAGCTGGAAATGCAACTAAACTGCCTGATAATGAAGCCAATAAGAAAGAATTCCAAAGGCAAAACCCCAAGGGAATGACGCCTAGAATGTTACAAGAGAGGATAGACGTCCTCCAATGCTAAGAACAAAGCTGCAACTCACACACCAATTTCTTCTCATATTCAACCTGCCTAATGAAGCCACAAATGCTTCCTTTTATTCTATTTCCAAGGGTCCGCTCAACTCATATGGGCAATGTGGGATAAAAGATGTGTAATATATAAAACATATATTAAAATACCCCTTATGTCTCCCTTGGGTACACACTACCATAAAATAAATATTAAAGTAACACTTTAATATTTTACAATTAACTAGACATTACTTTAATAAAACTTCAGGCATTAAAATGTATTAGCAATCGGACTTCGAATAATGCGAGTGATAGCTCATCGGAAAGCTCTCACCGAGGAGTATCGAATTCCAATCACCAAAATTGACCTGCACTGTGTCCTGCCAACTTACTAAAAATAGTAAGTATGCCTGAAACTGAGTAAATCAACTTCGTTTTGGCCCAAACTGGAAATGACTAGGCCAAAACACTCCAGGATCCCATTAAACCCTTCGTTAGCCCTCGGGACCATGTAGAACAAGGCTAACACACACACACTTGGTCAACTGCTAAAAGATGGGATCATTACAAATCCACCCTCCTTGAAATTGCTTGTCCTCAAGCAATTAAGTAACATAATGAACTCCAACCTCCACCCGGATCCCAATTGAAGTAATGTGTGATATCCATATAGACATTAAACAAATTACAAATGAACATCATTAGGACCAACCACATGTCCTGCAAGTTAGCTCCCAAAACTTGTGTTGATGAAGTATAAGTCTGGATGTCACTAGAAGGTGGCTCCATAGAAGATCTATGAAACCTCTTCCTCCCAACTGCTGCAACACAAAACTAAATCTTTGTAGATAGTGTAAACTGAGCCCAACTCCACTCAGGTGAATGATCAACATCAGCCTCAACATCAGATTGTCATAAGACAATGTTGCATCCATGTTGAACATAATATTATCCCAAGAGTGAACATTAACACTTTGTTGATCGATAGTATAATATGACTCTGTCACTATATTGCTCACCTCATTAGCAATAACAAGTGTACTATCATCAGAGCACACATCTACAACCAAATGTTTATTACCAAACTCCTCATTGGATGGTTCAACTAACATAAAAGTGGTTGTTGATATGACAGTTCCCTTGCATTCTCCTAATTTCACTATTGCTACATCATCATCCCCTAACAAGGCTTCATATGTGGTCTCCTGACTTTGCACGCATGTCTCTATAGACTCTGTCGAAATACCCACATCACCAACATCATAACTGGCTAGCTCTATACGTTTCTCGATCCCACCTGAGGAATCAACTACCTTCTACTCTGCAGCAGCATAAAAATCATCAATGTTGATGCCCATTTGTCTAGCCATAAGCTGCAACATCATATCCATTTGCCTATTCTGCTCCTATTGCATATGTTGCCCCTTCTCTAATGTACCCAATAATTGTCTGAACAGTACCTCCCCTTGATCTGGACCAACATTTCTGCCTTCGCCTAATCCTGTATTCCTGTCATCTCGATCACCCATATTATTGTCCTGATCACAGAATATCTCCTCTGTGTCTGTATGGTTGGATTCAATGTCCCCCTACACGGATGTACTAAACTGTTTGCTTTGCAAGTCTGAAATCCTATTTTGTCTTGCTTTGGTATCGCGGAAATTATAAGACCCCTGTCGCATGCTCAAACATAAATGCTTAGCCTGTGTTTTTTATTTATTTCTAAGTTTCGTGTTTTGACATTTCGTCAAACACTTTTTCCCTCTATCCTGCTGTTCCAAATTCCCTATAAGACCTCCACAGGATGGCAGGACTTATAGCTCTGATACCACTGTAATGGACACCCTTGGATGTCCCAAAAAATTAAACCAAATTGCTGAAAGGAATTATGTCAAACAGTTTACATTCAACTTCTTAAAACCCCTTATAACTCCGAAAATCAAACGTTTATTTGTTTGTTGTGTTTCATGCATGGAATTGGTATCATACAACATAAACAAGAAAGAAACTACAATAATATGCAAAGTGGAAATGAACTGTTGCTAATAAAATGTTATTTTCAGAATTCATAAAACCAAATACATGGCAGATTTATCAACTCACTAATTACTTCAGCAATATTGTCATAATACTCCAGCCCATGCTTACGAACTTGCTGCTACAATACTTTGTCCTCCAATCAGTCCACTACCTTCATAATACCATTCCCTCCAAGCGGCATAAGCGTCGGACAAGTAGTGAAGAAGATATGAGCAAAATATCAAATCTGCCTGTAGCCGGAAATGCAACTAAACTGCCTGATAATGAAGCCAATAAGGAAGAATTCCAAAGGCCAAACCCCAAGGGAATGACATCTAGAATGTTACAAGAGAGGATAGACGTCCTCCAATGCCAAGAACAAAGCTGCAACTCACACACCAATTTCTTCTCATATTCAACCTGCCTAATGAAGCCACAAATGCTTCCTTTTATTCTATTTCCAAGGGTCCGCTCAACTCATATGGGCAATGTGGGATAAAAGATGTGTAATATATAAAACATATATTAAAATACCCCTTATGTCTCCCTTGGGTACACACTACCATAAAATAAATATTAAAGTAACACTTTAATATTTTATAATTAACTAGACATTACTTTAATAAAACTTCAGGCATTAAAATGTATTAGCAATCGGACTCCGAATAATGCGAGTGATAGCTCATCAGAAAGCTCTAACCGAGGAGTATCGAATTCCAATCACCAAAATTGACCTGCACTGTGTCCTGCCGACTTACTAAAAATAGTAAGTATGCCTGAAACTGAGTAAATCAACTTCGTTTTGGCCCAAACTGGAAATGACTAGGCCAAAACACTCCAGGATCCCATTAAACCCTTCGTTAGCCCTCGGGACCATGTAGAACAAGGCTAATGCACACACACTTGGTCAACTGCTAAAAGATGGGATCATTACATCACACCACACATAAGCTTCTAGACAAAATATATATTGAGAAATATATGAGGCTCTTTTAAAGATGAGAATACGGCTACGAAATGTAGATTAGGATTGGCCAATATTTCAATTTGAGACACCAAAATTCACAAATTCAGTCCTTAAATTTTCATCTTGTTGCAGTTCTTGGTGTACACTCCCTTATGATTTTTTCATGTAGTTCAACATTGAATACAATAAACTTATGCCAATTTTTAATCCTAAAGGTCATAGTAATTATTTCATCAAAAACATAATTATCTTAATTTTTATAATTTTCTTGATTGATGGTTTTCAATGTTTAATATTTTTTCATTTAAAACTATGAAATTGAGCTTTATTAGTCAATAAAGAAACTAGCAATACTTTTTAAATAGATATAGCTGTAATTTAATTTAAATCAAATTGAATATTTTTGTTCATGCAATTTCATTTAATTTCTATGACTCAATAAATTTCTTACTTTCTAACTTTTTTGTTCATACCTAATATTTCCTTTTTTACAATTTCATTTGATTGATTTTAGTTTAAATTTTGATAGAGTGCATTAATTTTAGGTATTTAAGTTCAAAGTAAATTGCACGTTTAAATATTTTCTTGCTATGTCCATCACATTTAAATTCACTCTATGACTTATTAAGATTGATTAATTTGATTATTATTTATTAATATAAATATTGTATGAATGATTATCTTTAATTTAAAATTTAACTATTGATTTTAATTTAATTTTTCTACTTTTTTTTTTTCTCAAATATTTGTATTAGTTCTAGTATGATTTATTTAAATAATATACAAAATAATTTAAATAGAAAACATAAAAAAATAATATACTTTTTAAATTTAATATTAAAATAATTAAAATATTATTAATACAAGTAATTTAAATAGAATATTATATTAAATTATTTAGAAAAATATAAACTTAAATATAATAATTAGAATAAATAAAATATAGATAATCTATTGAAATGATTTAATTCAGAGATTGTGACAATCATACTTTTATGTCCCACAAATTAATATATTAAAGCAAGAAGGAAGAAGAAAGAAAACCAGTATAATAGTCAATTTGAAGGAAGAAGAAAAAGAAAACCAATCAAATAGTAATAGTGGCCAGAGGTTCGATAATGCTGTGAGACAAGTATTGAGGCATCTCAATAGAAATGCATCTACCTGTGTTCACCCCAGTTTCCAATGGAGGGTAATACATGTACGACACTTTATCGTTGGTATCTGGCTCAATCCCATTCAAGAAAATCCCATCATCCCCAAACACAGCAGCATCAACACAATCAAGAGGCCAAGGAACACCATCAACTTCCTCCCACAAATTCTATGCAGAGTCATATTCAATCAAAGCATCCCTTTGGAAGCAATACAGACACCCAGATGCGGCCACAATGGGATGCTCACAATCTTCAATAAACCAGACATTGGGCAAAGTGGACCAAACTCCTGAGCAAACAAGTTGAAAACATAGAGTATTCCTTTTATAAAAACAGCCAACATAGGTTGTGTCACTTCTAGTCTAATGGTGAGTTTGGGCAACCTAGATTCTAAATCTAGCAAGTGTAGCTATGTGTCAATGTAGTTGTTTCGGTTGGGATATTGTGAGTGGAGGCTTCTTTGATGTCTCCAACAAGCTCTAGTTTTTCTTAGCCTTCTCCAACCAAAGGAGATGGGTTACAAGAAAACTATCACTTAGATCAATGACATAGAACTTTGGTACTAAAAATCTAATACACATATTATTGCAAACTCTTCTCCCTTCTTTCAACATAGAGGGAAGACTCACAATTCTATGTGAAAATTCCATATCCACATTATCATGTGACATTATCATGTCACATTAGCATATTTTTTTACTAAGATGTCAAAACAATCCAAATAAAAAGTTAGACCAATAGTCATGCAAAAAGGGATGCAACTATCCTCCCTACAAATTGCACCATTGAGTAAATTTTAAAAAAATGAAAACACAATGAATTTTTTGAAAATTTCAGCATTTGATCTTCATATAAAAAAAAAAAAATTTTGAGAAAATTTCGTTGTGTTTTCGTGAATCTAACAAAGAATCATGTTTGACTTTTTTTCTTTTTGTCTTTAGTGCATTTTGTTTGTAGATTAGCCAATGCCTACAAAATGAATACTCATATTTAAAAAACTGATGTGGTATGACATTCCTAGTTGTTTTTTATAACTAAGGGAACATTTCATTCAGTTATGGGTATTCATTGTTTTACTAAAAGCTTTTAAATCATATAATAATTGGTGCAATGTTTTGAAAATTAAGGATATTAAGTCAATAACTGTAGATATTAGATCAATTGGATATCAAACCAAGAACTTCCATCACTACCATTAGAATAGATAAACAATTGAAATACTTTTAGCTCAATTCTATCATATTTTTAATTAAACATTTGATTTGGAATACATGGAGTGTAATGCCTACCCCTAGTTCACTTCTCAAATTGTAGTGTTGGATTCTTGTAGGTTTCCAAGAGTAAGCCTAAGTCTATGGGGAGTGGATGTAATGTCTTCCCCTAGTTGACTTTTATGATTGTATTGTCAGATTCTTTTAGCGCAGTTTTCTAATTATATTTTATGATTAGTGGTACTCAGTTACCGAATTTGATTGGATGTTATTTCATACTCAATTGATATATGTGTTTAGTTACTTAGTTATTACATGTGTTCATCATTATTTCAATGATGATATATGTATGTTTGGTACTCGGATATCAAAATTGCCTCAATTCCTACCTCTTTGATGCTATGGTTATTTTCAAAATATGCCTTGTTTTAAGCATTAAAATAGTCATTTCCTCTCAAATTTTTTGAGAAATTTTTCCCTTCAATATCTTTGGCTCATTCTCAGCTTCATCCAACACTTTGAATTTTCAAAATCTAGCTTCCAAGTCCAAAGTTGTTGTAGGTTAATGAAGGAACAAAAATTAGGTATTTTCAATTGCATCATTAACCATTAACCTCTAAAACATAGTTAAGATCAATTGCTCAAATACGTATTTCACTTCAAAATCTTAACCATTAACCCCTCTATCAATAGGCTAAGATAAGTTTGCAAAAATTAACCTTTTAATAAGGTTAAGGTTTGCGGGTCAAAACACATATTCCCTACCAAACCATTGAGCATTAACCATTAATCTTTTAAAAAGAGGTTAATATTCAAGTCCAGAATATGTGTTTTTAAGAGAATTATTAACCTTTCAAATGATAAAGGTGAAGGAAATGAAAGGTAGAAACAATGAAAATTGTTTTCGGGTTTCCAAGAGTTGAAGGGCATTCAAACATAGAGTTAATAACTAGCAATTTAAGCATGTAATTTATCTGATATAATAGTCTCAACATCTAGAATAGAAAATTTGAAGTTTCAAAGAACATGTCGTACACTCCCCAGCATGATTGGACATTCCACACAAACAAAGGTGATAAATAATAACATCCCTTAGTAGGATGAAAATTAGGGAGTTTGATGCCTTTCTAATTGGATTTATTCTTTTAAATTAAAGAGCAATATTGGTGATCAAATACAGATTAGATACAGTGTGCTTCTAGATTGAGAGCTTGCAAGTTTCCCACGTACATGATCATAGTGAAAATGTAAAGCTTCATGGATGAAAACATAACAAGTGTTTGATCAAATGCTTTGGAAACATTGACTACCAGAATTGCCTTCATCCACTTCTGTGTGGGAGATAGTAGCATTCATAATTAACAAATGCAAAGCCTCTAAATTGTTTTATGTAATGGCTTAGCTTTGACATTTCCTACAAATCGAGTTTTAGCAGATAGTTCAAGCCGCATGTGACAAAATTTTTTAGTTTTGAATAAAATATATGATCATTCAAGCACATGCTTCCTGAGTCTTAGATTGACTTGAAGATGTAAAGAAGCTAGGAACAACTTTCACAACCAATGTGACAACCCATGTGGTCAAGGCTAGAGTATTTAGAACAGAGGTTGATGCAGCAAATCATTTGTGTCTCTTTGTATGTTACCACATTTGATTAGAAGGTGTATACATGTCAAAGCACATGAGCTATTTTGAGAAACATCTACTCTTGGTTGTGATTTTCCCTACATCTCCCAATCCACAATACTCAATGTAGATGCATCAAGAATGAACATTGATTCATTTAATAAAAGGCTCCTATAGACACCATATCCCTTGGACTGGATTTGATTGGTTTGATGGAATGAGCATTTAGAATGTGACCAAACTATTTGACGAAATGGCAGGCTTCCCTCAACTTGTGGTTTTGTGAATTAACTTGACAATTAGATAGTATCAAGATAGAGTTCTATATATATGTTGCTTCAAATGATGCATTGATCAAATACATGTAGAGTTATTAAAAGTATTGGAACCCAATATTGGAGCTAGCTTGGGCACTTTACATAGTAGTATATGGGAATTGGTGGATGAGTTTTCAAATGGAGTAGATGTTTGAGTGTCTCTAAATAAGTTTTGTGAAGTCTCTAATTTACAAAGTACATTGAGGAAATTGAAAACATTTAAAGTAATCAATAGGAAGATCAACAGTTGAACCATGAAATACAAATATCAAAGGCCGGATTATGCTCCCATTTTAAAAAGTGCACTTCTCGACATTGGTGATACAATTTTAGGAAGTTTTTTCCTTCAAGATTTTTGATAATCTCTTGAGAGCAAGAACAAGATTCCTTTAGCCGAAAAGATATTGGAAAGTGACCTGGCTCGAGTAAGAGGGCACCCCATCTTAGTGTAGTGTCCTGATCTAGTGTTGGAATGCATGAAGGCTTATCTTCCAAATATTAGGGAAGTCATTTCATCAAATAATAAAGTGATTGTCCCTCTGGATCTTGTTTCTATTGCCATTTCCTTCCAATTACCTACTAGAGTGCAATATGCCAACATTAGTTTAAGAACCATAAAGGACTATTATATGGAAAATAAAACTCAGTGTTTGAACATTGTTGCTAGGTCATGGCTCTTGCAACCAAGGAAAGAGAAATCTCAACTAGCCAAGTCCATCCATAGATCATTGTTAAAGGAAGATGTAGCAAACATGGTAACTCTATTAAGTCAAATAATAGGACTTCGTGATTCACATGAGTTTCAAGGTTGGATGTTCTTGAACTTATTAACATGGTCTATGAAGGGAAGCAACACATTGATTGGGCTTAAATTATCAGTGACTCACTAAATAGGTAGCTCATAGAACTCCAATAAAATGATTATTTTTGTGACTTCGTACCTTTTCTACATTATTGCAAGCACCAAAAGTTGGCCAAGGCTTCACCCAAAAGGTATATATGATGATACGGCTATTATTTACAACCATTTCCCTTAGATATAGTATGACAATAGCCTGCATCATTTTCAAAAGGTGAAGGATGTGTTGACAATGTTGATTGTAAGAGAAATTCAGGGAAACATGAGACTCAATATTTCATCGAAAGTAGCAATGGAAGTATAAAAGTATGGAAATGTTTTCGTAAAATTCTCGAAGTTCACTTATATAAAATTAGCTACCTATGATAAGTATCCCCTAATGCTACCTAGGTTTTTTGATGATAAATTGCTCTTGATTGGGATATGCATGCAGATTAGTCAAATCAATAAACTTAGCAAGAACAGAAGAATAGATGAAATACCTTTCCCTATCAACATTAGATATTATAGCTATGAGACTACATCAGATACAAGGAACATATAGATATTCATTGCCACAATTAATTTGCATCCAAGTATACTATGCATTTCCCTTATGATAGTAAAGGCTATGTAGTTAATGAGTTATAGCTAAACCCTAGCCTCAATCACTTTCTGGCTCTACAGGATTTTTGGGAGGACTGCAAAAATGATTTCGAAGTCAGGAAGAGAGATAGAATATGACTTAGTGTAAGGCAAATGATAGACTTCAAGGTGGATATTGGTGTGACAAGTATAAATGATTTTGAAGTTTCCTTGTTTGATCTCTTCTACTATGAGAAAATTGAATTACTAGATCTTCCTCATATTGATTGGTCAGTTTAGGAGTCAAAAAGCCTAAAAGAAAGAATTGGCTATGTCCTTAAAAGAATAAGAGATTGGGTCAGTAAAATCATAGCAGAAAAAGTGACTGGTGAATTTCAAAGTAAAGAAAGTAGAGATAATCAAGGAGCATAATCTTGAATGGAATTAAAGGAAACTTCTGTTGAGAAAATACAACAATTGGATAGGAGTGCTCTAGATCAAGATGAAGATCTAAATCAGCTAGCTAAGTTTATAGTCAAAATAAGAAGGACAAAAATGAAAGATAAATCTACTAGAGTGAATCAGAAAGGAAATGGACTTAATGAGAAGGATGAAAGAACTCCTTAAATTTTTGAACAACACATCCTAGTTACATCCTCTCATGAAATAGTAATTCCTCATTCAAGCCTCACTCCTCCTGAGATATCATTAATAGACATCACATAGTTGCATAATCAATTATCTAATTCAGAAGATTTAATGATGATTGCGGAAAATATAACAGGTGACATGCAAGTCTCACTTCCAGATACTACACATTCATGGTTCCAAACCAATCTCCAAAAGAAGAAGAAAGTGATTTAGATGATCCCACCTCCATTTGATGTAATCTCTAGTTTCCTTCAGAAGCCTCCTAAAGTGAAAATGACTAAAGTGATGTCCAGCTTGGCCGTTGATAAAACTTTAGGAAATGTATGCATAGAAATAGCCAAACCCATAATTGAAAAGAATGTTGATGAAGTATCCAACTCAAATTTCATTCTGGATAAGGTTGATCTTGGTCCATCTACTGCAGAAAGAGACTTTCAGAATTTTGAAGTGACTATTGCCCAAATGTTACAAAGAGCAAAGAAAGATAAAAGATCCAAGGAGCAACTCAAAGAGCAAGTTTAAATGATGGTTTCTTACATCAATTCAATTAGTGATTCTTCTAATACAAAGGCATTAGTTACTTCACCAGCTTTAGTGGGCCCTGATGGTATTCTTGATCGTGTTGTTGTTGAAAGAGTAAACAAGCAGAGTCACATAGTATGATGATTGAAGCCTAGATAAACAAAATGATAGAAGATGCTTCAAGCTCACAATTAGAGTGAAAGAAATATATGGAAAAGCCATCAAATAGGTACAAGAAATTTCTAAAGAGCTAGAAAGAATCAAAGCGCATAAAGTCACCTTGAAAAAGGTAGTTGATGAATTACAAGAAATGGCCAAGTTAGATACAAACACCCTGGTTCTCAAAAAAATTATTGTTGATCCAAGTAAGAATTAGACACATATATGGAGTAAAACTATTAATTGGAAGGTGATAAATATCAACAAAGGGATCATTGAGTTTGAAACGTTAACAACATGGGAATAGTTGAAAACAAAAGATGTAGATGAACTAGTCTCTACTATCACAGGTGAGGTGGCAGTACATGATATTCAACATATTGATTGCCAATTTCTTCTTGATTCTTTTAGTATCCAAATTCATTTAGAAATAGAGACTTGAGTATCAGATGCCAAAACTATGATGAAGCTCAGTTTGGTCATAGTCACTCTAGAAGATTGCAACATTTCAGCCTATCAACAAGAGTCAAAAGAGATCTGGGAGAAATACTTTAGAACCAAACTCAAGATGGAGAACTTGTTCATTCCCAATTATGATTCAATGATAATACTCCTCGATGCTTATAGGACATTCCAGGATAAGTCAATCATGTCTAGATAGATAGAGTTCATAGCTAGAAGACTAGTGATTGGATATGTATACATTCTAAGTAATTCTATCTAAAGTTTTTTTTTTGGAATTTTTGTTTGTATAGGTTAATTTTAATGAGGTTAATTAACCTCTCCAAAATTATGTATTTCTGAGTTAGTTATTAACCACAAAGAGGTAGTTCTTAACCTCTGTGTCTAGATAAGGTGTCTTTTTGGCTTTGTAAGGGACTTTTTGGGGGACTTTAGAATAAGGGAACATTATGCTAAAATTTTGATTAGGAGAAAATTTTTGGAAAGTGTGTACAACATTTCTCTTTGAAATAAAAAATCTCTATTTATGTTCTTGGTGCAAGAAAATAAAATGAGACATGCATTTGATTTCTTGTTCTAAAATATACATTGTTGCAACATAAGCTATTGATTCTTTTTGTGGTGAATGTTTTTATAGTATTGTGTGAATGCTTACAAATCATGAATTAGAAAGGTAATAATGATCATTTTCAAGTGTAATTCTTGATTGCCTTTATTATCATTTTATGTTCGCTCAAGAATGTTGTGAAGTCGTGTGTTGCATTTGTCATGAATGGCTTTCTATTGATCTCTAAAATTTAGATTCTTTATTTGAAAATCTTTAAAATTACATCATACAAGTGAGCTGCCCCTCTAAATGCAGAGGAATGCCAGATATCAAGGGCATATCCAACTATTGGAGACATCGATTTTCCACAAACTCCATTGGGCTAAATCACGTATTTTCTAAGTGAGAAATCTATTTACCAACAGATTTTTGGTGACTCTACTAGGGAGACTAAATGCAAAAAGGTTGACAGACACCTATGATGAAGCACAATGGTGGTACCCCATGAGAACACTTTTCCTATTCTCCGACCAAACCTTGGCTTCTAGGACACCCAAGAGGATATTATTTTAGACTTGAACAATCTACCCTGGAGGTTTAGACAAAGTGCTTAGCAATATCATCAAGTAAATCAAGTTCTTGAAGAAGAAGAAGAAGAATTTGGGGAAATCTTATGAAGAGCTCCTACTGGTTAGAAAGTCTTGGTCATTGAAAGAATAGTAGTTATCCCAAGAAGAAACAGATAGAATATTGGTCACGTCCAAAGGAAAGTAAATAATAACCAATAAACTGGCTAACAAACCATATACCCCAGTGGACAAACAAAATGGTCTACTAGATGAAGATTTCGAAGCCCTTTGGAAGTTAGATCTCAAGTGGATTACTCCTAAGAAGAGGAAGAAGGTTAAGTCTATTAGTAGGCCATCTTCACCACCCAAGGCTATTGTTTATCTTGCAGCCTTTCAAGCTCTAATCCTACCAAATACCCTTGTACCTATAGCCATAAACTTGCATCCTTTGAAAATAACAGGTGACATGCAAGTTTTACTTCCAGATACTACACATTCATGGTTCCAAACCGGTCTCCAAAAGAAGAAGAAAGTGATTCAGATGATTCCACCTCCATTTGATGTAATCTCTAGTTTCCTTCAGAAGCCTCCTAAAGTGAAAATGAATAAAGTGATGTCCAGGTTGGCCGTTGATAAAACTTTAGGAAATGTATGGATAGAAATAGCCAAGCCCATAATTGAAAAGAATGTTGATGAAGTATCCAAGTCAAATTTCATTCTAGATAAGGTTGATCTTGGTCCATCTACTACAGAAAGAGACTTTCAGAATTTTGAAGTGACTATTGCCCAAATGTTACAAAGAGCAAAGAAAGATAAAAGATCCAAGGAGCAACTCAAAGAGCAAGTTTAAATGACAGTGTCTTACATTAATTCAATTAGTGATTCTTCTAATACAAAGGCAGTAGTTACTTCACTAGCTTTAGCGGGCCCTGATGGTTTTCTTGATCATGTTGTTGTTGAAAGAGTAAACAAACAGAAGTCACATAATATGATGATTGAAGCTTGGATAAAAAAAATGATAGAAGATGCTTCAAGCTCATAATTAGAGCGAAAGAAATATATGGAAAAGCCATCAAATAGGTACAAGAAATGTCTAAAGAGCTAGAAAGAAGCAAAGAGCTTAAAGTCACCTGGAAAAAGGTAGTTGATGAATTACAAGAAATGGCCAAGTTAGATACAAATGTAGTTGATGAATTACACGAAATAGCCAAGTTAGATACAAACACCTTGGTTCTCAAGAAAATTATTGTTGATCCAACTAAGAATTAGACACGTATATGGAGTAAAACTATTAATTGAAAGGTGATAAATATCAACAAAGGGATCATTGAGTTTGAAAAGTTAACAGCTTCATGGGAATAGTTGAAAACAAAAGTTGCAGATGAACTAGTCTCTACTATCACAGGTGGGGTGGCAGTACATGATATTCAACATATTGATTCGCAATTTCTTCTTGATTCTTTTAGTATCCAAATTCATTTAGAAATAGAGACTCGAGTATCGGATGCCAAAACTATGATGAATAGTCACTCTAGAAGATTGCAACATTTCATCCTATCAACAAGAGTCAGAAGAGATCCGGAAGAAATACTTTACAAATAAACTCAAGAGGGAGAACCTATTAAATCCCAATTATGATTCAATGATAATCATCCTCGATGATTATAGGACTTTCCAGGATAAGTCAATCATGTATAGATAGATACAGTTCATAGCTAGAAGACCAGTGTTTGGATATGTATACATTCTAAGTAATTCTAGCTAAAGTTTTGTTTTTTGAAGTTTTCTTTTTATAGGTTAATTTTAATGAGGTTAATTAACCTCTCCAAAATTATGTATTTCTGAGTTAGTTATTAACCACAAAGAGGTAGTTCTTAACCTCTATGTCTAGATAAGGAGTCTTTTTGGCTTTGTAAGGGACTTTTTGGGGGACTTTAGAATAAGGGAACATTATGCTAAAATTTTGATTAGGAGACAAATGTTGGAAAATGTGTACAACATTTCTATTTGAAATAAAAAATCTCTATTTATGTTCTTGGTTCAAGAAAATAAAATGAGACATGCATTTGATTTCTTGTTCTAAAATATAGATTGTTGCAGCATAAGCTATTGATTCTTTTTGTGGTGAATGTTTTTATAGCATTGTGTGAATGCTTACAAATCATGAATTAGAAAGGTAATAATGATCATTTCAAGTGTAATTCTTGATTGCCTTTATTATCATTTTATGTTGTCTCAAGAAAGTTCTGAAGTCGTGTGTTGCATTTGTCATGAATGGCTTTCTATTGATCTCTAAAATTTTAGATTCTTTATTTGAAAATCTTTAAAATTACATCATACAAGGGAGCCACCCCTCTAAACGCAGAGGAATGCCATATATCAAGGGCATATCCAACTATTGGAGACATTGATTTGCCACAAACTCCATTGGGCTAAATCGTGTATTTTCTAAGTGACTAATCTATTTACCAATAGAGTTTTGGTGACTCTACTAGGGAGACTAAATGCAAAGGTTGATAGACACCTATGATGAAGCACAATGGTGGTACCCCATGAGAACATTTTTCCTATTCTCCAACCAAACCTTGGCTTCGAGGACACCTAGGAGGATATTATTTTAGACTTGAACAATCTACCCTGGAGGTGTACTCAAAGTCCTTAGCAATATCATCAAGTAAATCAAGTTCTTGAAGAAGAAGAAGAAGAATTTGGGGAAATCTTGTGAAGAGCTCCTATTGGTTAGAAAATCTTGGTCATTGAAAGAATAGTAGTTATCCCAAGAAGAAACAGATATAATCTTGGTCACATTCGAGGGAAAGTAAACAATAACCAATAAACTAGCTAGCAAACCATATACCCGAGTGGACAAACAAAAAGGTCTACTAGATAAAGATTTTGAAGCCCTTTGGAAGTTAGATCTCAAGCTGATTACTCCTAAGAAGAGGAAGAAGGTTAAGTCTATTAGTAGGCCATCTTCACCACCCAAGGCTATTGTTTATCTTGCGGCCCTTCAAGCTCTAATCCTACCAAGTACCCTTGTACCTTTAGCCATAAACTTGCATCCTTTGAACATCATTCTCGCAAGTATGGCACAAAAAGCACGACAACCATAGTCCCATGGGGAGCTTCTATTGATACCTTAAGTTTAGGGAATCAATTACATGACATGCCCATTAGCTCTTGAAAAATTCTTCCTAAGTTTTCTGGTAATGGAAAAGTCACCACTGATCAACACATCAGTGCATTTTTTATAGCAAGTGGGGTTCTTGCAATTCAACATGAAGATGTTTATGTTTGTCTCTTTGTTAAGATACTCATAGAAGCTATGGCTGAATGGTTTGGTCAGTTGCCAACTGAATCAGTGACTTCATGGGAAAACTTGATTCAAGCTTTCAAAAGATTTCAAATTGCAAAAGATGAACATTTGCTTCTCTCGTAATTAACTCAAATGAAGAAGGAAATTCATGAACCAATGCAAGAATTCATTGCTCATTTTGATGAGATAGTAAATCAAATTCCTATCAAGAAAAGACCCATTGAAGAAAATCAAATGACTTTCTTCATCAATGCTCAACCTTCTGATGTAAGTTTTCAAATACAAAGGGCAAGAGCTCCTAATCTAGTAGTCGCACAAACTTTGGCTATCGAGGTGGAGGATGTCTTGCTTAGTCCAAGAAAATGGAGTCATGATCTACAAAATGAAAATGGTCAGCAAGCTCTTGTCACTATGACTGACCCTTTATATCAAAAATTGGCTAATGATGTGTTACAAATCAAGAAGCAATTACCCCACAATCCTCCACCTTTGTATCAAGATATTTCAAGGAGGAATTATATGCTCTATCAACAAAATAAACAATCTAAATGGCTACCCCAGCCAACACCAAGATTAGCTATCAAGCATCCCACATCATCCAGTAATCAAGCTGCTACGTGTGATTTTCACCTAATGATAGATCATGATGGTGCAAGTTGTCCTGAGATGGCCAATTCATGAAAATACATTTGATAGTAGAGAAAATAGAAGAATATGTGGCCCCGAAAGTTGTAATAGAACCTACTATTGGGACCTCTTCCATTAACTTTCTAGAATATGAATTTGATGATGAGAAAGTTGAAGATATTAACAATCATTCTTGCAATGTGGCTACACCAAATTGGAGACAAATATTAGAAGAGAAGTGGGGAAAAGAAGCAAAGGATAAAGCCTTTGATGAGACTGCTAAGCAAATTCTATCTCGGAAGCATACTCTAGAAGAGCCTTCACAAGCAAAGGAAGTAGATAAAGTCAAATCTTCTTGCATTTTTGAAGACTCTTTTAATTTTATTGATCATTGTAAGAAGACTAAAGTACAAATTTCTCAGTTAGACTACCCGAAAGCCAACCCACATCAGTTAGAAAGGTACATTCAATGCATTGGTAAAGGAAAATGTTCACTTAAGATTACTATCAACCATGAGTCATGAGTTTCTATAGAAGAGGAAAATAATCTAGAAGGGCTCATGATTGAGAAAGAATCATTTGTTTCAGCTTCTTTGTCAGATAAACTTGATCCATTCTATGTTTCCCTCTATATAGTCGTATGTAATTTAAGTAATTGTATCACTGATTCTAGTGCATCTGATAATGTTATACCTTCAAATGTGGCCCATGCCCTAGGACTCTCTTAAAAAAACCATCAAAAAAGGTTTCTTCTATGGAGGTGAAACAATTCCCTCTGGTTGGCTAGTCAAAAGATTCTCAAGTAGCCCTTGCAGCACATCACAAAAGGAAGTCAAAATTGAATATCTTCCCAACTAGTTATGGGGTGCTATTAAGCAGAATTTTTTGCAAAGATCTCAGCGGTGAAATCAAGATGGACATGTCTCATGCCCTTATTTGATTCGAGATAAAAGGGTTAAACTCAATCTTGAACCTAAAGCTAAATATACAGTCTCAAAATTATATGATCCAAGGGCCAAAATATTGTATGTTGATACAAAGCATGGAATATATATGATGACATCTATTGAAGAGGACGTAACTGAGCCCCTTATGCCCACTGTTACCAATGAATTATGGTCCATGTAATTTGATGAAATTTCTTCTTCATCTAGTTCAGGTGTTAGGATAGTTTTGATATCATGAAAAGGAGAAAAGTTCTTGAAAGCTTATAAATTGGTTTTTGAAACCACTAATAATATCACAAAATATGAAGCTCTTATACTCGAACTTGAGTATGCAAGAGAAAAAGGGATCAAACAACTCAAGGTATTGGGAGATGTAGAATTAGTTGTTAACTAGGTGCGGAAGTAATATCAAACAAAGGATGCAAGATTGAAGGAATATAGAAATAGAGTGTGGGATGAGATTGAGCATTTTGATGCTTTTTCTTTATCTGCTATCCCTCATGAACAAAATTCTAAAGTTGATTGTCTCATATTCTCTGCCTCTCTCCTTATTCCTCATCTTGAGTTCAACAAAGATATCTACATAGTATAGATGATTCATAGACCTAGTGTGCTGAATAATGATCGACATTGGCAAGTCTCTGATGATGATGGGAAAATTATTACATTTCTTGAGGGACATCCTCCATTTTCAGATTTGAATTTTGAAGGATCATGAGGAGATAATCCTGAGATCATTCAATTGCAAGGTAATGTTATTCCAAGAGGGTTAGTCACCCTTGAAATTATTTTTTATAAGGAAGATAAAAGGAAAGAGAAAGTTGAAGATACTAAATCTTCTAATTCTTTGGGTTATAAGAAGGTAAATATTGGTTCTAAAGAAATTCCAAAGATGGTCCTTATAGGGAAAGATTTTTCATCAGAAGAGAAAGTAGAGTTCACAAATCTGTTGAAATGTTACCAAGCTATTTTTGCTTGGGGTTATGAAGGTTTGAAAGAATTCATGAATGGAAAATTTAAACATCAGATTCCTTTGAAACCTAGTTCAACTCCCTTTCGGCAAACAAAAAGACAATTCAATCCGAACGTTATTGATGCTATATTTAATGAAATTGATAAAATGCTTAAAGAAAAGATTATCTACCCTATTCACCATTCAACGTGGGTAGCCAATATCATCCTAGTTAGGAAGGAGAATGGTGAGATAAGAATATGTGTCAACTTTTGTATTTTGAATTAGACATCACTTAAGGATAATTATCGCCTCCCTATCATGATTCATATTTTGTAGATGGTATCTAGGTTTGAGCTCATGTCAATGTTAGATAGTTTCTTTGGTTATAATTACATTAGTGTTGCACCTGAAGATCATAAAACAACTTTTACCACTCCATGGGGTACATTTTCCTACAATCGTATGCCTTTTGGTTTGATAAATGTTGGACCCACCTTTCAACAGGCAATGGATCATTCATTTGCAAATCTCAAGAATAAGATCATTGCCATGTACCTTGATGATCCTACAATATTTTTGAAACATAGAAGAGACCATGTGCATCATTTGGAATCTAGCTTGCATTGAATTCGAACCCTTGACATCTTGCTAAATCCTAAGAAGTCTATATTTGGAGTGATAGAAGGAAAATTACTTGGACACATTATTTCCAAAGAGGGTATCCAAATAGACCCAAGAGAGTGAAAGTTATCCAACAATTATCACTTCCCATGAGTAAACTAGGGGTCAGGCCTTTCCTTGGGTAGATAAACTTCATAAGGAGGTTTGTACTGGACTTCTTTGAAATTATGAAGTTGATTGTGGATATGATGAATGGGAATATAAATTTTAAATGGACAAAAGAAGGTAGGGCTTCTTTTGAACAAATCAAGGCTATGATTGCTAATGCCCCTAACCTTTCTTATCCAAATTTTTCTAAAAATTTTCATTCGTATTGTAATGCATCTAGGAACCTAATTTTCTATACTCACTCAACCTAAAAAACACAATGCTGAGGCCCCAGTAGCATTCATGAGTGTCCCTCTTAAGAAACATGAATTAAAGTATTCTCTGATTGAGAAGAATACATATGCTCTAGTCATAGTAGCGAAAAAATTTAGGTTTTACATCCTGAACTCTCAGTCCAAGGTATTTGATCCCAATTCAACAATGAAGACTCTTCTAACATGGCAAGAGATCAGTGTGAACAAAAGAGCTTCTTAGATAGCTAAAGTAGAAGAATATGATCTCAATATCAAACCTACAAAGCTTGTCAAAGGAAAAGGTTTGTCTAAAGCTATCGTAGAAGGGTCTCCCAAGAATAAGGAAGAGATAGAAGAAGAAATTCCATTAGTTCTATTCATTAGTAATGTCAATAATTGGTTTTCTAATATCACCTATTTTTTGGCATATGGAGAATGGCCAGTTCATCTATCACCCAAAGAGAAGAGGACCCTAAAACTGAAATCTGTGAAGTACATTATCTCAGGTGACACTTTGTACAAGAAGGGAATAGATGGTATGTTCTTGAGATGTGTAGATTTTGAACAAAGGAAGGAGTTGCTTCAATTGTTTCATAATGAAACATGTGGAGGTCATTACTCAACATTGATCATAGCCTATAAAATTTTGAGAAACTATTTTTACTAGCCTGAGATGTTCAAAGATGCAGAAGAATGGGTCAAGAAGTGTGAATCATGTCAATATTTCAAAGGAAGAGTCCAATTAGCAGCACTATCCTTGAAACCAATAGTGATCGAAGAACCCTTGCGACAATGGGGTTTGGACTTAATTGGTCCTATCCATCCTTCATTCACTATCGAACAGACTCACATTTTAATGGCAACTAATTATTTTACCAAGTGGGTAGAGACCATTCCAGTCAAGAAAATGACTTTAGAAGTGGTGTGCAGTTTCATCAAGAAAAATGTTTTGGTTAGGTTTATGGTTCCTAACAAGATTGTTACTGATAATGCTACAAAATTTTCCTCCTAGGAGATATCAGCCTTCTACTATCAATATGGAATCATTCTCTCTCACTCCTTAGATTATTTCACACAAGGAAATGGTCAAGAAGAATCGAGCAATAGAAATATTATGTCCCTTGTGTGAAAATTGATAGATGTTAATCAGAGGTCTTGGTACAAACACTTGTATGATGCACTATGGATAGATCATACCACAAAGAAGAGAGCAAAAAGACTATCTCCCTTTGAAATCCTATTGGTAATGAACTAGTTTTCCCTCTTTCTTTGGAATTATCTATTTTGAACTTACAAGATGCTATTGAAAACTATGAATTCAAAGATGCTCTTGAAAAGTGAATATTATATTTGACCAAACTGGAAGAGGAGAGAGATGTGGTTGTAGATAGAATACAAGAACATCAATCCCACATAAAGAAGTTATTTGATAAAAAAGCTAAATAGAGGGTGTTCCAGGAAGGTGATTCATCCTACTTTGGGATAAGTGTAGAGAGCCAAAGGTTTTACATGGAAAATTAGACTCCTTATGGAGAGGTCCATTTCAAATCAAACAGGTATGCAGGAAAAATTCCTTTATTTTATCATACCTAAGTGGTACACAGTTGCCCTTACCTTACAATGGGCAACACTTGAAGCATTATCATTAGTAAAAGGTGCAGTGTGGCACCTTTTTGTATATAAGTTGTCTCGTTTTTGGTGTGCTCCTATTAGTTTGTCTTGCTTTTGGTTTTTCTTTTTGTGGTCCCATTTTTGGTGTTTGTTCCCTCTTTTGCAAAGTGGTTCCTCAGGTGACTCTACAACCTAACGGATAAAGCACTGTTCTAGTTATTCTGGATTCAAGTTTCATCATTGTTAGTCCTTGTCCCCAAATAGAGCCAGCTATTACCTAGATATCAAAATTGCCTTAATTCCTACCTTTTTGATGCTATGGTTATTTTCAAAATATGCCTCATTTTAAGCATTAAAATAGTCATTTCCACTTAGAGTTTTTGAGAAAATTTTCCCTCCAATATCTCTGGCTCGTTCCTAGCTCCATACAACACTTCAAATTTTCAAAATCCAACTTCTAAGTCCAAATTTGTTGCAGGTTAATGAAGGAACCAAAAATACATATTTTCAATTGCATCATTAACCATTAACCTCTAAAAAAAGGTTAAGATCAATTGCCAAAATACATATTTCACTTCAAAATCTTAACCGTTAACCTCTCTATCAAAAGGTTAAGATATGTTTGCAAAAGTAACCTTTTAAGAAGGTCAAGGTTTGGGGGTCAAAACATGTATTCCCAAACAAACCATTAACCATTAACCTTTTAAAAAGAGGTTAATATTCAAGTCCAAAATATGTGTTTTTAAGACAGTTATTAACCTTTCAAATGATAAATATGAAGGAAATAAAAGGTAGAAGCAATGAAAATTATGTTTGGGTTTCCAAGAATTGAAGGGCATTTAAATATAGATGTAATAACTGGCAATTTAAGTGTGTAATTTATCTAACATAATAGTCTCAGCAACTGGAATAGAAAATCTAAGGTTTCAAAGAACATGTCATACACTCCCTAGCATGATTGGACATTCGACATGAATAGAGGTGATAAATAATAACATCCCTTAGAAGGATGAAAGTTAGGGAGTTTGATACCATTTTGATTGGATTTATTCTTTTAAAATAAAGAGCAATATTAGTGATCAAATAAGGATTAAATACAAAGTGCTTCTAGTTTGAGAGCTTGGAAGGTTCCCATGTACATGATTATAGTGAAAATGCAAAGCTTCATGGACGAAAACACAAGTGTTTGATCAAATGCTCTAGAAACATTGATTGCAAAAATTGCCTTCATCCACTTCTATGCAGCAGATAGCATCATTGGTAATTAACAAATGCAAAGCCTCTAAATTGTTTTACGTAATGTCTTAGCTCTTCCATTTCCTACAAATCGGGTTTAGCCAGATAGTTCAAGTTGTATGTGACAAAAGTTTTGAGTTTTGAATGAAATATATGATCATCCAAGCACATGATTCCTGAGTCTTGGATTGACATGAAGAGGTGAAGAAGCTAGTAACAACTTTCAACACCGATTGGATAGCCCACATGGTCAAGGCAAAAGCATTCAAAATAGACATGGATGCAGAAAATTATTTTTCTCCCTCTATATGTAACAACACATGATTAGAAGGTGTATACATGTCAAAGCATGTGAGCTATTTGGAGAAACATCGATACTCTCGGCTGTAGTTTTCCCTACATCTCCCAATCCAAAAAAATCAATGCAAATGCATCAAGAATGAACATTGATTCATTTAACAAAAAGCTTCTGCAGATGTCATGTCCATTGGACTAGATTTGATTGGTTTGATGGAATGAGCAACTAGAATGTGATGAAACTATTCGAGCAAATGGCACTTTTCCCTCAACTTGTGGTTTTGTGAATTAACTTGGCAATTAGATAAGTATCAAGATAGAGTTCTATATATATATATATTTCTTCAAATGATGCATTAATTAAATACATGCAGAGTTATTAAAAGTAATAAAACCGAATATTGGAGCTAGCTTAGGCACTTTTACAAACTAGTATATGGGAATTGATGGACGAGTTTCCAAATGGAGTAGATGTTTGAGCATCTCTAAATAAGTTTTTTGAAGTCTCTAGTTTGTGAAGTACATTGAGGAAATTGAAAACATGTAAATAAATCAATAGGAAGATCACCAGCCAAACCATGAAATACAAATATCAAAGGTCAGATTAGCTCCCATTTTAAAAAGTACACTTCTCAACATTGGTGATACCAGTTAGGAAGCATTTTCCTTCAAGATTTTTTGTCATCTCTTGAGAGTAAGGACATGACCCCTTTAGCTAGAAAGATATTGGAAAGTGGCCTAATTCAAGTAGGATAGAACCCCATCTTAGTGCAGTTCCCTGATCTAGTGTTGGAATGCACGAAGGCCTATCATCCAAATACTAGGGAAGACATTTCATCAAATAATAAAGTGATTGTCCATCTAGATCCTATTTCTATTTCCATTTCCTTCTAATTACCTTCCAAAGTGCAATATGCCAACATTAATTTAAGAACTGCCAAGGAGTACTAAATGATGAATCAAACTTAGTGTTTCAACATTGTTGCTAGGTTATGGCTCTTGCAACCAAGGAAATGGAAATTTGAACTATCCAAGTCCATCCATAGATCATTGTTAAAGGAAGATGTAGTGAACATGGTAACTCTATTAAGTAGAATAATAGGACTTCGGGATTCACAAGTGTTTGAAGGTTGGATGTTCCTATTTTTTAACATGGTCTGTGAAGGGAAGCAGTGCATTGATTGAGCTAAAATTATCAGTGACTCACTACATAGGGAGCCCATTGAACTCCAAGAAAATGATTATTTCTACATGACTTTGTATCTTTTCTATGCTATTGCAAGCACCAAAAGTTGGCCAAGGCTTAACCAGCAAGGTATATATGATGATATGGCTATTATTTACAACCATCTCTCTTACATACAGTATAACAATAGCCTACATAATTTTTGAAGGGTGAATGATGCATTCACAATGTTGACTATAAGAGAAATTCAAGAAAACAAGGGACTCAAAATTTCAATATTGGAAGCAACAATGGAAGTACAAAAATATGGAAGTGTTTTCATACAGTTCTCGAAGTTCACTTATATCAGATTAGCTACCTATGATGGGTATCCCCTAATGCTACCTATAGATGATTGTTGATGATAAATTGCTCTTGATTGAAATGTGCAAGTAGATTAGTCAAATCAATAAAATTTGCAAGAATAGGAAAATAGATGAAATACCTTTCCCTATCGGCATTGGATATTATAGCTATGAGACTACATCAGATGCAAGGAACATGGAGAGATCGATTGCCACAATTAATTTGCATCCTTATACTCTGTGTTTCCCTTATGATAGTAAAGGCTATGCAGTTAATTAGTTAAAGCTAAACCCCGGCCTCGGTCACTTTCTGACTCTAGATGACTTTTGGGAGGATTGTGAAAATGATTTCAAAGTATGGAAGAAAGATTGGATGTGGCTTACTGTAAGGCATGTGATAAACTTCAAGGTGGATATTAATGTGATAGGTTTAAATGATGATGAAGTTTCCTTGGTCGATCCCTTCTACTATGAGAAAATCGAATTACTAGATCTTCCTCCTATTGATTGTTCAGTTTAAGAGTTTAAAAGCTTAAAAGAATAAGAGATTGGGTCAGTAAAATCAGAGTAGAAAAAGTGACTAGTGAATTTCAAAGTAAAGAGAGAAGAGATAATCAAGGAGAATCTTCTTGAATGGCATTAGAGGTAACTTCTGGTGAGAAAATACAACAAGTGGATATGAGTACTCTAGATCAAGATGAAGATCTAAATCAGCTAGCTAAGTTTATAGTTAAAAGAAGAAGGACAAAAATGAAATGTAAATCTACTAGAGTGGATCAAAAAGGAAATGAGCCTAATGAGAAGAATAAAAAAACTCTTCAAACTATTGAACCACACATCCCAGTTACATCCTCTCATGATGTAGTGATTCCTCATTCGAGCCTCTCTCCTCCAGAGATATCATTAATAGACATCACACAATTGGATAAAAAATAATCTAATTTAGAAGATTTAATGATGATTGCTGAAAATATAATAGGTGACATGCAAGTTTCACTTCTAGATACTACATATTCATATTTCCAAACTAGTCTCCAAAAGAAGAAGAAAGTTGTTCAGATGATCCTACCTCCATTTGATGTAATCTATAGTTCCCTTCAAAAGCCTCCTAAAGTGAAAAAGACTAAAGTGATGTCCAAGTTGGTTGTTGATAAAACTTCAGGCAATCTATGCATAGAAATAGCCAAGCCCATAATTTAAAAGAATGTTGATGAAGCATCTGAGTCAAATTTCATTCTAGATAAGGTTGATCTTGGTCCATCTACTGCAAAAAGAGACTTTTAGAATTTTGAAGTGATTGTTGCCCAAATGATACAAATAATGAAGAAAGAGAAAAGATCAAAGGAGCAACTCAATGAGCAAGTCCAAAATGCTAGTGTCTTACATCAATTTGATTAGTGATTCCTCTAATGCGAAGGTAATAGTTATTTCACTAGCTTTGGCAGGCCCTAATGGTATTCTTGATCATGTTATTATTGAAATAGTAAACAAACATAAGTCATATAGTATGATGATCAAAGTTTGGATAAATAGAATGATAGAAGATGCTTCAAAACTCATAACTGGAGTGAAAGAAATATATTAGATACAAATATAATATATTATATATATATATATATATATATATATATATATATATATATATATATATATATATATATATATATATATATAATAATAACGTAATATTTTCATTAAATATAATAATGTAATATATATATACATATATATATATGTTATTAATATATATAATAATGTAATATTTTTATTAAATATAATAACTTTATATATATATATATATGTATATATATATATATATGTATATATATATATGTATATATATATATATATATATATATATATATATATATATATATATGTATGTATATATTAATATAAATGTTAGTAATATATACTTATATTATTAAGATATATGAGTCAAAGGGGGTCATAGGTCACCCTATGACCCCCTTTGACCCATATTAACCATTGTAATATCTCCCTAGGGATCCTAGGACCCCTAGGGACATATGTCATCGTTTAATGCATCGAAGGGGGTCAATGGTTGACTTATGACCCCCTTTGACTCATATATATTAATAATATACATGTATATTAAAAACATACATATTAATATAATAATATATAATAAGTATTATATATATATATATATATATATATAAATTATGTTATTATATTTAGTAAAAATAATAATATAAATTATATTTATAGATTGTAATAAGATTAGTTCATAATGTATTATTATATATTACTAGATTATATCTTATATCTTTACATTATGTTATAATGTATATATATATATATATATACATACATATATACATATATATATATATATATACATATATATATATGTATATATATATATATGTATATGTATATGTATATATACATATATACATATATATATATATATGTATATATGTATGTATATATATATATACATATATACATATATATACATATATACATATATATACATATATACATATATATATACATATATATATATATATATGTATATATGTATGTACATACATATATATATATATATATATATACATACATATATACATATATATATATATACATACATATATACATATATATATGTATATGTATGTGTATATAAATATATATACATAAATATACATATATATATATATATATATATATATATATACATAGTAATATAAGTGAAATAATTTATAAATCATAAGTTATAACGTTTAAACCTAATTTTCCCTCCAAAATGGGTTGGGTTTTGAAATTTCCCAATCGGAGCATATCAGATATCCGATTAGGCTTGGTATTTACCAAGCCTACCCGATCAACCCAAAAGATGTGTTTAAAGTGGGTTTTAGTGCTACTCAGACTTCGGGTAGCTGTCTGACAATGTTATTTTGATTGAAATTGAATGAAACGAAAAGAGTTGTTTTATATCGCCCTCTAGATTCCATCAATATAATTTATGTCAAATTCTATGTTCGATAAGTATTTATTAGTTAATTATCAATGAAAGTTATTGTAAAGTGTTGATTGACATACTGATTGAAAAATATCTATAACTTTCAAATGGTATAACATTTTTTAAATCTAAAAGTTGCGTCACATTCTATACTTCGCCTAGTATAAAAAATAAATAAATTTAAATTTGCTAAAATTTTCTATTAGTTAGGATGCTCAGACATGGGACTTTGTTTTTGGAAAAAGTTCTAGTAGAAAATTCATATTTAATTATTTATTTGGAATAAAAAGACTGAAAAATATGCGTCACTTCCGAGCACAAGTCTACTTTTCATATCTATAATTATATTTAAAAAAATTACGATTTTATTTTGATTAAGGAGGTCAAACATACACCTACTTTTTATTTTTGCCTTGAAATTTTCTTAGTACTGCATTAAAATTCAAACTTTTGACCAATTAATTATTTTTTTCTCTTGATAAGGCCTAGTAGTTTAGAAACTACATTCAATTTCTTACAGATTATTTTCTTACAAATTTTTGATATAAAGTCCATAACCACTTCAGAATTATGTGTCAAGTTGACATAAACCTGATTTGCTGATTTTTCACTGCCACATATGGCCATAGTTTGGTACACCATGATCCTACACATACCCATTAATTTAGTGAGAGTTTAGCACCCATTTAATATGATTTTATGATAAATTGCATTTAATTTTTAGTCTTCCCTTCCTCCTTATTTCTTTTTATTCCTCCTAGATGGAATTAGGGTGGGATCTAATAGATCCTCTTGGTATTCCTAATCTATGATGCAAATAATGAGGTAGGACCTATTGTTTTGGTGTCATTTATTTTCATATTCCAATCATCAAAATCTATTTTCTACACTAAAATGGAGCTTCTCACTAAACCTATAGGGAATTCGAGGTACTATTCCCCTTACACAATCGATGGATATGATAAATTTTATTTTGAATCCTTTTGTAAGAACCTTATTTTCTCCATTTTGCATTCATCATTCACATGCACCTATGATCTCTCCAGCTATGTGTGCAACAAGCTCCCAAGCATTCAAGTCTTAGAGTATTCTTCAACTATTTTGGGTGTTCAAGCAAGTCCTTCATTGAAGGTCAAGGATTCAACCATCAAGAACTTTTTATAACATTTTCAACATTCAAGATCTATTGTCATACATTCAAAGATCATTTGTTGCATCTTCTAGATTCATCCCTCCTAAGATTTATATTCACTCTTAAGGAGAATATCAAGTACATTCATTCACAAAGGTTTTTCTTTGTTTTGATTTAATTTGCTGTTATTTTTGAAGTTGAGTACTCAAGGCTATTGCATCAACATATTTGATTATATTCAAAATTCAAGAGCATATTCATCGATTTTACATTGCTTCATATCATATCTACTTCTACTACTTGTTAGCATTCTATATTTTAATTTTAATTTCAAGGTTAATTCCTAAACTAGGGTTTGATCAAGGGCAACCCCCCAATCAACAAAAAAAAATCCATTTCTTGTAGGTTATGGACGTCAAAAGACAAAACGAGGTGTAGATTCAAATAACTTTTTGTATAACTTTAAACATCCAAAATTGGTCTCATGATATGGCATAAAAGGTCAGGGATGCATTACATCCCCACCCCTCTAGATTGACCCTATCCTAGATTAACACCTCTCCTAGAGGTCAGCTCTGACCTAGAGCCGATTGATTTTTGGATTTTGTATATCTCATAGTTTCATGTCCATAATATGAGTTTCAACATTTTTGGAGACCATTTGACATAGCATTTATAGGTTTGTATCCTTCAATGTGAGCCTTCTCCTATTTTCTAATTGAATACATATTTTCATCACTTTGTATTCATATTTTACATTGCGTATCTACTTACACAAAATCCTCTCTTTATGGAGGTCAAGGAGAAAGTCCAAGCAATTCACCCTTTTGCATAGGTTACGAATTGACACTTTATCTTGTGTTAATTGGGCCTAGATTAGGAGGTGGATCTTGGTGTTTACCCTTCATCTTTGCATAGGTACTAGATTCATTCCCCTCCCCCTATATATTTATTATCTTCATTATTTTGTGGGAAGGAGATTCCCCTTCCTTGCATAGCAAAGAATTGTTAATTTAGCCTAATTTTCCACTTTACCGTCTGATTTCCTAAGATCAGCTTCAGACTTCCTTCCTCCTTTTTTATTCACTTTTGGGACAAGAGACTTGTCCAAAGCCTCTATGGTGGTAGCTAACCTTAGTTTATTGTAAGTAACATTTATTTCATTTTCTATAACTTTTTGCGAATTTTGTTCTACTAGTAACTCCTCCATCCGTTCATCCCCCATGTTTTTAGCAAAGAGCTCATGTTGTGTTTGCAATTTTATGAGAGTTGGCTCTTCTTAGTTTAATTTAGGAACATGAAAGTTATCTATCTTTTGGTTAAGGCTATTAGGAATAGTAGTTAATGAAAATGATAATTTACTCGCTTTTCTACTTCATATTTCAACATTTTTGCTAACTACCTAATTCTCACTATTTGTTTCATCCAATATACTATTATCATCATTCAATGGTTATTTAATTGATATATATTTAAAATTAAATATACTCTATGAAATTTTGTCTATTTTTAAATAAACTTATATAAATACCTATATAATTCTCATGTATTTACTCTAAAAGTCTTAAAATAGAAGATGCATTAAAAAGTACTAATAAATATTACAATTTCTATTTTAAGCATAAATTTACAATCGATATCCTTGTTTCCACTATCTTTTGAATGGGTAGATCCATATCTTGATCTATAATATATTTAAGGTTTTTATCTAATTTCATAATTCAATGTTTAATAGAGAATATTAATTTAATTTATACTTATCATTTATTTCTTGACATTCAAGCCTAAGACAAGTAAAACGCAAAAATGTAGCTAAGGATAATTTATAAAATGTAGCAAAATGTAAGTTTATGAATATTACATTTTTAACAATTCTATTATTTTGTTTTAAAACCCTTTTAATAAAAACTATTTTGGTGAGGAGCCTCATCCCTTATGATGTCAGAACCTTGCACTTAGCAAGACTTGAATCCTAGTGGACTCTTTGCAAGCCATTCAAAACGAAGGGCCCATTATAATGCATGTCTAATTGGACTATAAAACGTTAAAGATTTTATTTTCTTAACTCTTAATTGAAGATTGAAATTGATATGTAACTGGTAAACCAAATTACATTTCAAGCCAAAGTAAATAATATACAAGTAAACTGTTGTATGCAGAAAATAAGAAGATGAAAATTAGGAAGGAGGCCAGATAATAATATTGAACCAAAATGAGATCTATCAACCATCTCAAGTTTCGATTGCATAAAGTGTAATAACAAAGACAAACAAGAGAGACATCGAAGAATAAGAGTGGAAAGCAAGAAGCCACACTTTATTAAAATTAAGAAAAATAACAAATAAATAGCCCAACGAAGCGCTACATTACCTTAGTGAAGCAGATTTAATGATCATTCAGGAGTTATAGGAAACTACATTCCATAATGACAGGAACAAAATAATGCGCGTTGAAGCAGATTCAATGCCTTTGATAACGGATTTTCCATTCTAGAACAGAGATCTTTCTATACACCAATTTCTATTTTGTCTAAAGAAGTAGACAAGTTCAAAGAAAAAGTAATTTTTGGTTTAGTTTCAAATTTCAGTCCGCCGTCCCAATAAAACAATCAATTTGAAAAAAAAAAGGTATTTTATAAAGTTTTTTCTTAAACTTTTAACCAAAATACTGAAAGAAGGTTGAAATAGGCTAAGAAGAATGAGACTGGTTAATCTCTAGACAAAATGTACCAAGAAAAAAAAGAAAAAGTTAAACATGATTCTTTTTCAAATTGCATGACACTTCAGATTCCCTTCTTTTTGTCTTCTAGCTGAATGTGGTTGTATATATACATCTGCATAGTCATGTATTGAATATTGCTTAATGAATAATAAAGTGGGTTCCTTGTTGAGAGTGGACGTAGCCACAAGCTGTGGTGAACCACTATAATTTATTGTGTCTTTGTTTATTCTTCTTCTTGTTTTGTATATTTTTAAAGTTTAGTTGCTTTCATTGTCTTTTCTCTACTTGTTTTGAGTCTACAATTGGTATCGGAGCCAATTTTGGCTTGAGCAGAGATGGAGGAAGAAGAAGATGATATTGATTTTGTTATTGATGAGTTTCTTGAAAATCTGGACTCGGTTGAAGAGGAGGATGCTGAAGAGAGTGAGGATGAAGTTGAGGCCAACAGTGAGAAGGATTATGAAAAGGAAAATTTTGTGAGATTGAAGGAGGAGAACTTCTTACTCACAGACCAACTGTTTTTCTTGGTCCAGAAGTTGGAGGTTTTGTGTCATATGCTGAATGTTGAGAAAGATAACTTTGACAAAGGGTGGGAGTTTTCTGAATAGTCTCTGTTTCAGGAAGAGGAAAATGATTAGATCTTGATAGAGGACTCTTTTCTCACAAAAATGCATGTCTCATTGATAGAGATGTTTCCTATTGGTGGAAAGAAATCACAAGAGGATTCTGGTGCCTGGCAACTGAAGATCTTAGGAGTGCAGAGATTATAGAGCTCAAGGAGGCCAAAAAGAGGCAGCGGCTCAAGACTGCACATGATCTAGAAGCCCTTGGCATGTCAGAGAATGAGGTCCTTGATGATTTTTTGTTGTAGATTGCTGAAGTAGAAGCAGAGTGGGATGCATTGACTACAGTGGAAGACTGTCAAGAAGCCCAAGTTGTTGCTCATCCTAAAAATGGTGAGGCCCATTTTTGGAGATAGAGGAGGCCAAGGAGAACAAAGCGTGAGATTTGACAGTGAGTTAGATTCGTCTTTAGATATGGAAAATGGTGAGTTTGACAGAAAAATGGAGTTGAATGGAGTTAAGTGTGGTTACTATGATGAAAAGAGTCATAGTGGTAATGAGCATGATGCTTTGTCTGATATGTAAACCTCAGCATCGATGGTGGTTGGAGATGGTACATCACAAACTTTACCTCTTGCCAACAGTCCTATGTTGACTGGTCTTCTCGGCCACTACACATTCATGCCACCTAATAGCTTTGTGCGCCTACCAAACTCCACAGATAAAGTCTGCGGTCCTACTATATTAGGCATTGATCCCACAAAAGGCCAAACGGGTATGTTTCAACCACAGCCCCAATTCATTGCTGGAAATCTGGGCATTGAAATGGCAGAGGATTTTGGTGATGTGTTTTTCAGGTATTTTGCAAGTTTTTTCAAAAGTTAGTATCAAATTGATGCGCCCAGTAATGTACGTGCTAGTCAGCATTTATTGACTGCCTGTGAGAAGTTACAGAAGGTTTTAAGTGCCAATCGTGAACTGTTTGTTAACTTTGAGGGCCCGATGGATGAAAATAATTTGATGGGGTTCTCTTGACCCGATAAAAACTTTAAAGAAACCAAAGATGAAGGACGAAAATGGCCAAAGAAGTGAAGTAACATTGGAGAGAATAGGTTTGACAGAAAGTTTGGTCATGGTGGTCATGGAAGAATGGAAACCTAGGACTATTTCTAATGTGGAGTCACTAGACGCTGGTCAAATTGTCTGGTTTGCTAGGAAATTGAAAAGAACAACAGAGTATACAGGCACCCTTACTTGTCAGCATGCAGCCAGAGCTACAATAGAGAATAATACAAGAAAATTTATGAGAGTTATAATAGATATTTCCCAGGCCAATAATGATGTTAGTATGACAGAGGTTGCAGGGGTTAATAATAGTAATGTTCTAGCTGAGACCTAAAAAAGCATATATGCTTTCTATTATTTGATAGTTTTTCATCACATGGTACAGTTGGTGAAGGCAATATTTTTTGTGATGCAACTCCATGTGGCCTTAGCAATAGAGGTAAATTTTATGGTCGATAAGGACATTGATCTATTTTATGATACTTTGTTAAGGGGGAGCCATGAAACAATAATATATGAAGGAGTGCATTATGCATATGCTGGAAGCTTTATTCACGGATGTCGCTTAATGCATATGACTATTGTGAGTAAACTATTTGGAGATGAGTTTTTTGGAGATTAGTCCTTCACAGCCAATGAAAAGCCACAATACCAAAATGAATTTGAAGAGCCCAATAAAATAACAATCAATTTGAAAAAAAAAAACCTGAACAAAGAAATTTGTTTTAAAACAAACAAGGTGAACCAAACAACTCTGTGTCAGTCTTATCAAAATCAATGAAAAGTTCAAATTTTTATAGCAAATGAAAAACCACAACCAAATTTGGAAAAACCCCAATCAAACAATCACAATCACAGTGGACACAGATTTGATCCTATCAATATTGGAAAATTGTGGAGGTTTCTCAACGGAGACCCATATCCGTCTCTTCAGTTCCGCCCCTATTTCTTTTTTTGTTTCTATTTCTAATGGAGGTTGGTAGATATAGAAAATGACATTGTTGGTGCCCGATTGAAGCCCGCTCAAGAAAATCCCATCCCCATACACTGCAGCATCAATCCTATCAAGAGGCTCAAGAAGATCATCAACAATCTTCCACACATTCTCTACCGAGTCATATTCAGTCACAACATCCAACTGTAAGCAATACAAATGCCCAAATGTAGGCACAATGTGCTCAACACAATCTTCAACAAACCGATGTTGGGCGAAGCGGACCAAACTCCTTTTTCTGGATCAAATCGTTGAAGCTCCTGATGATACGTTCTCATGACATACATCATGTTTTCCATAAAAATAGAGTAACACAACCAATCCTTTTGAAGCATATTGGGAAGAAGCCTCCACTCATCTCTCTCCACATTGTAAACTACAACCTAGCTTGTGATTTCACCATTCATTCTTCCTCCTGCAACATAAATCAGTCCTTCATGAGAAGATGCACAACATGCAAAATATTCCTCTTGCAATATATCTACACCTATCCGCCACTTACAACACACAAAATCAAAGATCAAAATGGCCCTGTAATTTCTCGCCAGTCTTTTGTGCTTCAAACCTGCAGTGTACTTGTGCTCATATGAACCTAATAAAACCAGTTTCTGTTTAACGTAGATACATTTGGAAAATGATTAGAATTGAAATTGGGTAGGGACGGGAGGGAGTGTTTTCCATGATTTGTTAATGGGGTCGTATATAGTTACCAGAGGACCCACATTTCCTAGAAAACATATTAACTCCTTAGACCCACGCTCACTCAATCTTTCCTCAAAAAACTTGGGATTTTCTAGCACGGACTTCCAATTTTTACAAACTGTCTTCAGAATGGCGAGAGATTCACAAGACGTTTTCATTAAGATCTTTCTAACCAAATCTTCTGGAATTACCTCAAAATACTCCATTACCAACCAATTCTGCTGTTACACTCTACTCAAATAAATTGCAACTCGTATTAAATTATTCTTCATAAGTTATATATATTGAAGTAGAATATGATTGACTGTAAATATATTCATGCTTTTAAATATAGACATTGATTCTTAATTTTGAAATGTAACGCTGTAGATGACGCATGTTTTGAGTATTTTTTTTTAAAATTATTCAAGTACAAGTACTAAATATATTGAAAAGACTTTCAATTACTAAATAATAGTTTCCCCTCTCAGCATCAAAATCAAAGCATGATAGTGGCCAAAGATTCGATCTTGCTGGGGGACAAGTATTGAGACATCTCAACAGAAACACATCTCCCTGTGTTAACCCCTATTTGCAATGGAGGGTAATACATGTAGAAAACTTTATCGTTGGTGTCCAATTCAATCCCACTCAAAAAAATCCCATCCTCCCCAAACACCACAGCAGCAACCCTGTCAAGCGGCTGAGGAAGCCCATCAACTTCTGCTCGCAAATTCTGTGTAGACTCAAATTGTGCCACAGCGTCCCAGTGGAAGCAATACAGATGCCCAAATGCGGCCACAATGGGATGCTCACAATATTCAACAAACCAGACGTTGGGCAAAGTGGACCAAACTCCTCTTTTTGGATCGAACCGCTGAAGCTCCTCGTCAAACAAGATGACAACATAGAGCATTCCTTCTATAAAAAGCGAGGATAAGAGCCACTCCGCTTGAAGCATGTTGGGATGAAGCTTCCACTCATCTCTGTCCAAGTTGTAAACTGCGGCCTGGCTCGCACTCTTCCAATCACATTCTCTTCCTCCTGCGATATAAATCTCATCTCCCTCAGGAGATGCACAACACACAAAATCAAACATGATCTCTGTGGTGGGCGGATCTGCACCTTTGCTCCACTGGAAAGACACAAAATCAAAGACCAAAATAGTCGTGTTTGATATTCTCTTCCTCTTTGAACCTACGCTGCAGCTCTCATATCTTAGCCCTAGTAAAACCAGTTTATGCTTCACACAAAGACACTTGGATAATGAGTAGAGATTAAATTTGGCAGGGACAGGAGGCAGTCTTCCCCACAACTAGTTAACTGGGTCAAATGTAGTTATGCGAAAATTCTCAATCAAACATATCAACTCTTCAGACCTCCCACGACTCCTGTCTTCGTAGAACTCTGAGTTTTCCAACATTCTCTTCCACCTCTTACATACATCCTTCACTCTCCCGTGAGATGGAAAAAGCACTCTCATTAAGATTTCCCTCACCAATTCTTCTAGAATCAGACTAAAATAATCCATCACCACCAAATAATATATTGTACACTGCTAGAATGATTCTCAAATAATCTTGATGCTTACCGAATCTTACCAGTGCTCACATGAATCTGAAACAAACTTCATAGCTGTAACGTCTCAAATATATAGATTTTCGAGCATATGCCATGTTATATATACTAAGCAAAAGGTGCCTTGATACCTAATGTTTTTTTCTATATTTGCTCACTTTTTATAAAATAGTTCTAAATATAGAATACGTCTGATGTTCTCATTATTTTTAATGGGTCTCACTATTTTTATTTTTGATAGAGGTCATCTACAAAGATGTTTTAGGTACCCAATATGAGCCGTAAGGCAGGAGACTATAGGTTTTGAATCACTCCTTTGAATTAGTTTGTTTTTCATAGATTGTGCTTGTTTCATTTATTCTATGGTTTGAAGGATTTTTTTCTATTGAAGTAAATTTTATTATTTTTACTTTCCTTTTTTGATTTGCTGAAAGCATTATTCCTGGTAGTATTTTTCT